>NW_010583312.1:235928-297754 GCF_000705375.1 Tinamus guttatus
TGTGTTTTTTCACCTTCCAGTTGTCCAGTCTGTTCAGGTCCCTCTGGATGGCAGCGCAGCCCTCTGGGGTATCAGCTACTCCTCCCAGTTTGGTATCATCAGCAAACTTGCTGAGGGAGCACTCTGTGCCTTCATCCAGGTCATTGATGAATAAATTGAACAGGACTGGACTGAGGACTGACCCCTGGGAGACACCGCTAGCTACAGGCCTCCAACTAGACTCTGCACTGCTGATCACCACCCTCTGAGCTCTGCCATCCAGCCAATTCCTAATCCACCTCACTGTCCACTCATCTATCCCACACTTCCGAAGCTTGCCCAGGATATTTATTTATTCTGTAAATAAAGAGAGATATTTATTCTGTAATGATCTAAGAGGACTTTGGGACATTTCAGCTTTACCAGTTAGTTGAGTTAATTCAGAAAACACCAGAAGCAATGTAACTTGGCATTTTTTCTACAGACAGTGCACATATGCAAGAATTTTTAATTATGATTTACAACATCAATTCAAATAAGTTTCTCAAAAAACTGCATTCTGGAGCTGTAGTCAGGATATGCATATTTTAAACATATTTACTAATGTGATTATGGAATCCATCATATTTTAATGATGCCACATAATAACAAATCAATCTGTAAAAATATGCCAACTCATCCCCTTGTAAAGAATGTAGATTCTCTTTAAGTAATTCTTGAGACTCAGAAACCACCAAATACTTGTTTTAATGTAATAGTTTGAATTTGAAAATATTTATAATGCTGAATATTCTTTATCTACTTCAGCTTCATGGTTAGATTGAAAAAAAAAAAAAAAAGAAATACAGGAGATTATTCATACTAATATTACTAGGCATAAACCTTTTTAAAATGTTGCAAAATCAATCAGATTCTATCCTTGATTTTGCTACTTTAAAAAATATTTATCAGTTAAATGGAAAATGGGTACCAAAGGTTGGTAGTTTCAAAATTACTTTCCTAAATATAAGTGTTTAAATACAAATCTAGACCCAAAGGTGAAATCAGTCTGATTTACGAAAGTCATGTGTGATGTTTTGATGAGTTTAGTTCAGTTTTTAGAATATGTGAAAACAAAAACAAAAAAAAGCAGACCAATTTTTTGTGCATATAGATACAGGAACAAACATACACTTTGAAAACATGTATGCCAAGCTATTTTTAAGTATATGAAAAGAAAATTGAAATAATCAAAAGCTAGATAATAGTTTGTTAGAATACATAAGATGTGGACTCAGGTCTTCATACTGAATTAAAACTTCTACTCTCTATGTTCTATTATGTTAGATGTGCTAGTAAGTTCTGGTTCTTCCTTTTGTTTGTTCGTTTGTATGATTTCCTGGCTTCATGTAGAGAAGACCTGCCCACTAAGGTCTGCTATTCTCTCTCATGAAACATGAAAATCTGTTGCACCAGGATATGTCTTCAGCTGAAATGGAGACTCCATTTCAAAATGAACAAGAAGAGTTCTAACAATAGATTTATAACTGCTTCATGAACATAAGTCAAAGTGTCGGCATAGGTTCTATAAAATTCTTTTGCTTAAATAGCACATTTAAACCAGAATCCCTTCATAAAATGAAAAATAAAGGGAAATTTTAACGATCTTCTCTATGATAAGGCACCTTCTTTACAGTACAAAATTAAGACACTCTGTTCTTGGATGTATGTATACAGCAGTAGGAAATTTGCGATAGATATTTTGTGTTTTGCATGATTAATCTACACCAGTAGTGTAATTCAGATGTAAAATCCTTTTATGGAAAATTATTGTCAGACTTGTTGAGTGTCACTCGATGTCAATGTTTAATTTCTTACATCTTCACAAAAGATTATTTCATTTTGTATATATATTATATCAAATGGTGCATGAAAAATGACCACCAAGAAAATACTGATCCACAATCTGCTGCATTTCCATACATTTAAAAGGATGAAAGGTCCTCCAAATAACTACATCCTAGGTATTTGGGATTTAATTCTCCTGCCCTAGAATAATTCTGAGACAGTGCATGAGTTATCTATATTAAATCTGCATGACTTGATATGGAAGAACAATACAATGTTGACTATTCCTACTGCAAGAAGTAGGAGCATGGAATACCAGTTTAGCAGATGAGAGGCATATCATCTGTTATGCAGAATGCCAAAAAAAAAAAAAAGCCTAGGTACATCTATTTAGTATTAGAACTAATACTAAATTTCACTTTCAGAACATGCAGTCAGTGGAGCTAAGGGGATTTATATTACTTGAGATGAACTGTGGAGCCCTCGACTAAATTTGTCAGAGTCTACATTACCTAGAGGAAACAATTTACATATACATGTACATAGTCAGACCAGACTGGTTTTGAGAAAAGCAAAGAAGAGCATAATGTATAGAATGAAAGGAGGATCCCTCATGATAAAATAATCCAGCTCACTAAATCTTAAATGACTGCTTTATCTTGAAACATTACAGAAAATTCATTTGTTACATAATTTGGATGTAAATATGCAAACATGATTAATGATGTTTATTTAAAGTTTTACTCGGAATCATACCATGAGGATAACAGCTATAATTGGAATTTGTGTTTTCTTTACCTATTTTAGATTATTCATTTTTAAAGCTCCTTCTCAAGGGCTTACTTAGAGCAGAACTGCTGGAAGACCTAGCAAAATATTCTGAAAAAAAGTCATAGCTGAAAATTACTAACAAAATTTCTAAGGTATTTTGCTAGACCCAAGATGAAATTATTAGTAGAAATAGAGAGTTTAAATAAACTCTCTATAGTTTAGGGTATATGATTCCCACATTAGCATAGGACCCACACTAGGGTGTAGGATTCCCACATTATATGCACTGGCCAAGCAGAGACCACAATAACACTTTTTTTTTTTTTTTTTTGCATAATCAGAATACCGACATTTAGATAAAATAGATCTATCAAAGTCTCTGGACAGTCTGAAGCCAAGATAGGATGAAAGTCAATATATCTGTTATCCAACTACTGTACAATATGAATCATTAATAGCCATTGAAATGTCAACATTATACGCTTTGTTGTTGTTTTTCTTGTCATAAAAATAGTCATGGTTACTTCGTTTACTTTATTCTACTAGTTCTGTGATAACAAGATATTCTGCAGGCATAAAATGAGTTTACAGGAAAGTAGAATAAGGACAAAATACAGTGACCTCCAAGCAATTACAGCTCAACAGGGAAGAAAATGAATGACACATCAAAGCATCAGCTTCAAAGAGACTCCCATGTGGATTACTTCAGAATATGTCACATGAATTGCACAATACAGTGTTTGAACAGTGTTTCTATTCAAGCAAAATTTGAAGAATCCTTATCAGGGTAAAAAAAGTCCACTAATATATATATATAAATAAAATCATGGTGTTGAAGGACAGCTAAAAACCCAAAGTTAATGTATTCTAAATGCATTTGATAAAAAGTTGAATAGTAGAAAAAAGTATTCTGACACTGGCTTTGTCAAGGGAAGGTATTGTAAGGGAAAGACTGATACTAAAAATGCCTATCTATATTTACCAGACATACATTGTTGTGGCTTCTGAAAAAAACATTTCAGATAGCAGAGTACAGCTGTTGCTTGACCATCTTTGAAACAGATGGGGTAATAGTGGTAAAATTTATAGCTGAAGACAGGAGTTTGGTGGTAGATAATGTTCCGGAGGCAAAAACCAAAAGATGAGCTAATAAAATACAAGCCACAATGAAGTCCAACAGATGACTTCTGTAAAGTCTAGAATAATCTGTGTAGAAATGATCTATAAAAGTAACACTAGTGACTGAAAAAGGGGACCTCTGTCGTGATTAAAGCTGGCAGGGAAGGGCTGAATTGAGCTAAATTTGCCATTTGCTACTAAGCTTAAATAAGTTGAAGAAAATAGATATTTAAGACTAATTTACCAGAATAAGTCTCTTTTTTAAACTGAATTTACAAAAGTCATTAGATGCCTGAAATGCAGATAACCACTTAGTGCATTGATGTAAACTGAAATCCTTGATCTCTTAGAAAAGGAATGACTTGTAGTGCACAGAACCACTATCCCTAGCTTCCCACCCAGCTTGTATCTTTAAACTTCCAGTCCGAGTACATTTACATCACTTGAACTGTCAGAGAAAACTGAAAGTACATAAGTAACTTTTGAAAATATAGTGCTTCTGTGGGTACCTTGTTTTCAGGTACTTCTCAAAATTTTACATTCAGGTTCTCTATCTAGTGAGAGTGCAGACTTTTGTCACCATAGATTAGTGAGGAAACTGGAAGTTTAACCTCAAAAGTGGGCTCTGTTTTTCAGTTCAAATTAATTGTTTAGTTCATCATTTCCCTTTATTGTTATTAAAAAAAAGTGTTTAAAAATATAAAAGCAATATTTTGACAGATTCAAATATTTGATTTTCTTAGTTTAAAAAAATTGGAATATTTCTTCAAAGTTTTTCTCCTCATCACAACCAAAATAAAGTCACATTTGAAACGACCAAGATCAGTTGCCAGAATTAGAAACATTTTCTAAAAGAAAGTTAATCACGGGCTCTAAACTTTCCTTACATTTAACACTTTTATACAATTTAATCATTCCAAGCCTTACCAAACGGAATTTAGGATTATTCTTTGTAAATTAGCATGAAAAGTGAAAGCTGTCTTGGTATCTCTTTTTTTTTTTTTCATTATTTATTTAAATAATTTCATTTCTCCTTGTAGAAGGAGTCAAATCTTATATAAAAATATATATTATGATCTTGATATTCATAATATTTCTTTTTTTTTCAGAAGGTTTAAGAATTCTTTTCATGGATATCTCTTTTACAGTAATTTAAATCCCATAGGAGGACTGCAATGCTCTTGTCAGCATAATCATTCCTAATACAGCCTTTTCCCGTCATAGAATTTGGCAAGGCTGAAGTTAACGCTAACATTTGTCATTGTTTGTGCAGATTTCATTAAAAACTCATTAACCTAGCTTATAAGCCTCCAAAGAAAGTCAGATTTGTTTTAAAATGTTCAGACATACAAAAGCAGACTAAGTCTGTTGAACAGAGCTGTGTAGCAGTGCTATATTACTGTGCCCATGTAAATCAGCATTAACTTCATTTAATGACTGGAGAGCAGTTTCCAGAAAAACAACTGAGGAAAAACACAGTAATGTAAGTATTCATATGGTGTGATTTGGTTCAGTTTCCATTTCAGATCAGACAATACTCTAGGTGCACATACATATATAAACAATATTAATTTTAAGGCCACCTAGGAGATATTCATAGGATTCTGTATGTTAAAGTATGAAGCAAAATAAAAATCAAATCAAGTTTTATAGAAATGTATTGACATTGTTAATGGGTTATAGAACTCTATGAGGGAATTACTAAAAGCTAGTAATTCAGATGTCAAAGGAATAGCATGGGAGTCTTCATGTCATAAGTAAATTACCATAAAAGAATACTTACCAAAAAGAGGACTTTGGCAGAACATTGAGGAATAATTCCAGATTCTTAAAAAATGATGCAATTTAGTTTGTCTAATTAACAAAGTACAAAGCTGTTATTTCCCTGCTAAATTCTCAGGGGAAGGTGGACACCCATTAATGTCTCTCAGGTGAACCTCTACAAAGTAGCAAGAGGATCTTTGATTTCAAAGGGGTGCAATTTGCATCTTTTGCTGCCAGCGTGTGCAGACTTGTTCTTTCATTTCATGTGCTAAAAAGATGTTCCCAAACAAATTCCCATCAGGATTTTTTGTACATTTAAAGTCATTTGGAACAGACAAATACAAACCAAATGGTGATAACAGATTGATTACAATTTAAGCCAGTTTATTGTCAAGTTGTTAAAAAAGATACATTCCAGATACCCTAGAATCATTGTTAAAATTCATTGACTTATAAGGTTGAACTCTTAACAAATAGTGTATTTAGAAAAAAAGGCCCTCCAGAAAGGAAGCCTTCTCTCAGCATTTGCATTTGCAATGTGTGTTGAAATACGTGATAAATATAAAGCAGGTGAAATGTGAGTTTTTAGAATACCAATGCCGAGGACATGATTTTCTGCAAGAGGAACCTCAGGGACATCTGTCATACACTTTTGATTTTTCATTCAACAGACCTGCCATAGTTTGTGACTCTCATATATGCTTTCAACATGACAGCATAACACATTTTTGTTTCCACAAAATCATGGTTTTTTTTCTGCTATTAAAACACGTACTAACAAACAAAATTGTACAAATTTAATGGTTTTCCTTGAAGCCCTAACATTATAACATCCTTTGGCGAATGAGTGATATGAATTTCATATCACTGATATCATTGTCTCATATGACATTTAGGAGAGGCGGCAGCTGCAGCCACACGGCCAGCGCGTGACCAGGCAGCTCATTGGGCGGCCTCGCGCGTGGGCGGTGCGGGATGCCCTGCCTGATTGGCTGGTTGGTTGCTGGGCTCCACGTGCTGCCGGGCAGGGCAGGGGCTGCTCTGGGATCGGGAACTGGAGAAGTTGTGTTTGACCCGCAATAAAGGTCTGTGACCACCGGCACAGAGACCCGGCTCCTCCAGAACGCCCGCATTCCAGATAATTAAAACAGAATTGTCAAAGAGCTGACCTATGGACGCATCAGTCATATTACAGTTTTTAATAGTAGCATACAATTATATGACTGGAGAAAAGAAAATCAACACTCTTAAGGGAAAAAAAGAATCTCACCACAGTTAGGACCGAATAACTTATTTTGGATAAGGTTGCAAATAAAGAGGAAATATATATGAAAGAATCTGCTAAAAAAAAAAAAAAAAAAAAAAAAGGAATAGAATCAAAAGGACATTTTTTTCAGATATTTCTATTTTGGATGAAGTAACAGTACAATACTAACGAAAATACAACATTTGCTCCTTTAGATTCCAGTAAGTCATTTGATATAATGATATATGGAAAATCGTTATCTGAAATAAAGATGGGGGTCAACACAAGCATTACACATCGAAAAATAAATGGCTACCAAAAAGGATAACAACAGCCATAATGATTTGAAACATTAACTGTGAGTCCTAAAGAATGTTTCGAGTCTGATTGCATTTAATATTTCTTTAATGACACTGTAACAAAAAGTAGGAATATGCTTATGAAATCTGATAAAGAGGAAAATTTGTAAGATACAACAAATGTAGAGGATTAGTAGGATTTAATACTAGAATATTTGGATAACATTGAAAACTGAAATACAGAAAATAATTGAAATTTATCAGTATGAGGTAACAAAAGTCACACAACAGTGAGGCCCCGTAATAGCTCCTCTCAGCACAAATAACGATAAGCCAAAGGCTTCTCCAATTTCTGAAATGAAGTATGTTCCTTTGGTTTGCTTTACTTACAGCTATGTGGGTCTGAAAACCCACATAGGCAAACTGAAAGGTATATTGCCTCTGATAAGCTTTTGAATTTAACTGTTTTTCATTGTAATGAGTACTGTGGTTTAATTCAAACAGTGCTTTCATTAGGTTTACATTTCACACCTTTTAATAAAATTAAGTGTTGTTATGCTCCTAATTAATGAGATAGAAGAACAAGAGCTTCCAGTGTACTTTTTCTCTTCATTCATTGCTTTCTATTCTTTCATTTTCCCTCTTGTTTGTCTGTTTCTTTAAAGTAAACAACTTCAGTCTTTTTATACCAAATCTTTTCATCTTTATCCTTTTCATCACCCTTCTTAATTTCTCAATACCCGAGTTATCATCCAACCTTGATATTATTTTAAAACAAATGATAAAGCCTGACACACCATTAACTAGCCCATGTTTACATCCTTTTCCATAGTATTCCCCCGGAACTTCATTTGTCTACATGATGGAAAGTTTAGGTACTATGATATCAGTAAGTCAGTGAGCTGCAAAGAAAAAAAAAAGTAAAAATGTTTTTTATTATACAGAGAAAGAATTTGATTTTGTCATTTTGTGTTTTATTCTTGACAGTTGAATTTAATTATGCCGCATAAAGTGTCAGATAGTTTTATACCTAATCAGGGTGTAAGACAAACCAATCTAACAGTAATGAACAAAAGAACATTAAATACACACACTGATTTAGATTTATTGTCACCAAAAGAAAGCAACCATCCATTATATATTCTCAGAGTTTTGTTCCCAATCTAAACATTTTCAACAAACAAACTTTATAAACTGTTTGTGGGTCTTTTTATATTTCAGAACCTACTCATCTTTGTTCAGGGATCTTTCATTTAAATTACCATTACTAATGCAACAGAGACAGCACATGGTCATCACCTCATATTCTCACCAACCATACTCATCAAATATTTCATTTAAATAAAAGAAATTATTCTCTCTTTTTTTTTTTTTTTTTTCTGTACTGGTAGGTATGAAGGCAAGTCACATAATTTTTCATCTCTCATGACAACTATTGTACAGCAAAAAACAATGGATCATTTTAAATTATCACTGTGTTTTGCTAACACCACTGAAATTCCAGAAGTTCTGTAGAAATAAATGTTACCACAGTTTTGTCCTTGTAGAAAATACTTATTCTTTATTATGATAATTTACCTTGCAATGACAAGGTAAATTTTCTCTTAAGGTGAAAGATCAACTGATAAAATAGTGATTTTGGTTTAGACCATTAAGGAGGTTGTGGCTTCTTCTTAATAAGAATAGATTATGTTTCAGTCTTCACCTATAATCCCTGGATTATATTTAAAGATTTCTAGGGAGTTCCATATTGTTTTGTGACAAATCTTTATATTTCAGGCATCCACCTTCACTTAGATAGCAGGTATTTAAATATTTAGAAATTAATTTATCAGGATTCCTGACATACAGTTCAATCCTGAAAATGAGTGTGAAAATATAAGACCAACAATGAAAAATTATTTCACATGGTGACATGATGTAGTCTTATTAAAGAAATAAAAATATTGATGAATACTGATGAAACAGTTTAGAAATTTTACAAGACTAGTAATAACATACAACATGTATGTAAATATATATGGTTATATATGCATAAACACAAACATGGAAACTCATATATGTGTGTCTCAATTTTGCATGACTTTCCATGCTGGAGATTACTAGGTGCACACAGATAGCAACTGATGCCAATGAGATTCTACCTCTATAAGGAATCATTGAACTGAAACACAGATACCGGTTCTGATTTAGTCCAGTCTGATGACAGACTACCACTTTGCAGTTACTTGTCACTGATGGAAAAAGTATCTAGTTCCTAGTGAATAGCTGTCTATAGACTGAATAACATTGTCAAAAATGACATTAACTGACACTATATCTAGTATTCCTACTAAAGATGCAAGGACTGAAAAGATGCTGAATTGTCTCTGTCACTAACAGAGGTCTGAGGAGCCATAGTAACACAGCTGTGAAAATGTTGCATTTCCACAACACAGGAATGAAGATACAAGAGAATAGATCTATGTGCTAGTAAGCATATAGAAAAATTCTTTTCCTTCCCATAATCATTTACATTCTTTATTGAATATGATTGGTTAGCTGGACCCGGTAAGTTGTGATCTATGTATTTACCTGTCTTTGCCTTGATACTCTATAGATGTGCATATTCCTAGTTATTTTAAGGCTGCCCAGTTTCCTTGCATCTCTCATTTTTCTCCATCACTAATGCCCTAACATCGAGCTGTTCTTAGAGGGCATCTACCTTCATCAATAGCATTTGGATTACATAGTATTGTAGGTAGTTGCTGAGCATTTCCCAATATACAAACTCACGTAATTTGTCCTCTGCTTACAGGAAGAAATTGTAACAATTTAGCTAAATCAATTCTTAAATTGATTTAAACTCATGAAATGTCTTGTGTGGATGTTCTTAAATTGGTTTAAGGGTGGCTAATATTGATGTATCTCATGTATTCTGATTTAGAATTTAATTCTATTAAATTGGTTCAAATTCTTTGTGCACACCAGAGCCTTAAATCTAACAGTCTAGATAATTTAATTTTGTGCTGCAAGGTCAATGGACTTAAATGAAATAAGGGCTATAATGACCCAAAAATTTAAAAAATCACTTCACAATGCCTATGAATCAACTGCTGTAAAAGCAGACAAAAGTTTTCAATAAACATGAATAACTAGACTTACAGACATAGACTAGATTTTATTCAGGTGAAAATTTTTAAAAAGTGTTAGTGAACAAGGGCAGTGATATACAGGACAACAAATTTTTCTGAGAAAATTATAGTAAAAATTGAATATATACCATGATTGTTTTTGTTCGTTTGCTTGTTTGTTTTCCCTGCATTTCATTCATTTCCAACTTAAATTTGCTTATGGATTATTGCTGGCTAATCAGGTTTGACACAAAACTCCAAATGAGAACAGAAATAATTCACAACTATCTGCACACATCTGTATACAGAAACAAACAGAATATATAAAATTCTCTGAAAATTATGATGAGTCCTCTTCATAGTCCCTATCAATAGATCTAAAAGTTCCATATCTTATATGTCTCAACATAACCCTTATGCTGCTAGCCAAACATGAAGAAAATGATGGGGTAACATAATCTGGCAAACTGACCTCTCTTAGGGAACGTATCTCTTTTATATATATGCAACGAACAAAGACCGTTTATCATGAAAATCTTATATTGGTCCTGAAATATATTTACTAAAAATAATAATAAAAAAATTAAAAAAAATTGTTCTTGCTTTCTGTAAAACAATATCAACAAAGCAATAAAACTAGCAAAGCTCCCCTCCATCAGAATTTCCAATATCCATTACTTGCAAGACAGAAATATGTGTGCATGCCACGGCTGCAGAGCCAGGAAATCCACAGGTGAGAGAGTATGTACAAATTCCCTTTTCCTAGAGCCAATGACAACTCTTATCAACACCTAGAAATCAGAAGTCTCCCTACCCTTTTGCCCTTCATCCCCACTTGCAGCTGCCTTCAAATTGCTGTTAAATTCAATAAAGCCACTGAATACATCCAGCTTACTTTCAAGACCTCTTTAATAATGCAGACTGGCACTAGAATAAGAAAATGCCTGAGTGATGCAGGGGATAAGCAAAAAGCACGGGGATTTTTTTCCTTGAAATCCAGCTATTACCTGAGATACTGAAGCTCCTTTCCATTATCAATTTCAGCTTGAAAAAAAAAAAATTTCTAGTTACTCCTCAGTTAACACTGATAAATCTGCTGCTGCACAAGCGGTGCTGCTCTCTCTGATTTTGGCTTCAGTGTGTTATTGCTAGATGTGGAAGCAGGCAGACGGCACAAGCCCCTGCTGCCTGGCGCTGGCTCCTTTGCCCAGAAGCTTTCTTTCATTCTTCCACGTCAATGGAATTTAAAATATAAAACTTTTTTTTTTTTCTACTGGCTATTGCAAAAGGCAAAATTGAGGTGCCTTTTGAATGCACAGGGATACAGTCCCAAACAATAGCAGTTGCTATGGCATCCACGCACGGTGCTTTACAGAAAGGGGTAGGGAGAACGGAGAATGGGGGTGATGTGCAAATCCAGCACGGATTGTCTTTAAGAATAATATTACCTCCCCCAAATATAAGGTATTAAATCACATTTATACATCAGATATGGAAGTTCACATTTAACTGAGTTCCATTTATTTACTTGTAAGAAGAACTACGGTCACCAGAAGGCTTATTAGCATTGATTTTCATAGTCCTCACTTGAAATTAATGTGTTCTCAATAAGCAAAATTATCCAGGGTTGCTATCAATGGCTCACTGGAATGATTCCAGGTATATTTAGCATATTTGTGTTATCTTTTGTGGGGGAGTCAGACAAAAGATCTGGCTTTCCTGAATGATTTTGCCAACAACATTATTAAAAAATAATGGAGGCAGAGATTAACACAGTTAGGATGCAAACTCTGTTTGAAATTCTAAGGCCAAAAGGGGATATTTGTAGACCACAGAAGCAGCCAACCCAAGAAAGACCAAATAACATTATATTTCCTTCAGCAAAGCTTGAAAGGTCTATAACTGCTTTCAGTGCTACCAAGGCAGCCTGTAAAGTGCATGTATGTTTTTGCAGTATGGCTGAAGCAGGGGGAGGTTTCTCCGACTAGGATGAATTTTTGAATGGATTTGGAAAGGGTTTGGAGATTAATTTATTTGCAGATTGTCCAGACAATTGTTTAGAACTGTGCTAGCTCAGCTGGGGGAAAAGACCTTACAAAGTCAAACAGACGGCTAATTTTTTGTTCATTTGACATAACCTGTTGATTTCACTCAGTCTTGCATTTTTTATGAAGGAGGCTTTAAAATGGTCATTTCACTCATCCAAATTAATCAGATATGGCAACCAGGCAGCACAGTTAATTGACCTTCTACATATTTCTCCTTTCCATATTCCATACTAGATCCTCTAGTGAAATTATTCCATTTAGCTCTTATTAAGCTGCCCTTTAAGCTTGCCAGTTCTGAAAAATCCACCTGCTCCCTCCTCAGTTCTGCCACTTTTTCACACTGAGGCCCGTGTGTCTTCCACTTCCTTCCCTGCTCTCCCCCCAGCATGAAGTACAATTGCTGTGCAATTTTCTCTGGACTTTTAAACTTCAAAGTTGCTTTAAAGATGAAGCAAGAAGAGAAAAAAAAAAGAAAAAAGAAAAAAAAAAAAGAAAAAAAAAAAACTAAGAACAAAAGCCCTTCCTGGACTGCATTATCAGCATCTTCTCTCTGTGCCAGAATTGATAGCATATGCTGAGCCATTACCTTGTCTAGATAGCTCTGATCCAGGGAAGACTGTTTTTGAATGGATATGAACACTTTTGTTAAAAGCACGAACAAACAATTGCTGGCAAGTAGCATATTATTACTTACTTGCTGGAAGCTTTAGCTGTGTACTTACAGCATATCCTTAGCGAGGATAATGCAATTCATTAGACCACAAGTATCTCTGTACTCTTCAATAGTGTCTCTCCTTAGAGTACATGAAGCGTTTATATGTAGGTTAGTGCTTAGTATCTAGAACATGAATATGAATTTATTAATTAATATGAATGCTCATCAGCTTTCTGATGTCAACAAATGTGAAGTTCATCTGTAAGACAGTTAAAGAATCCTCGCTTTCTACATTATTTTAAGTCACTTAACCCAGTCATTCAGAAAAAAAAATAATTCTTTGTTTTATCTTTAATAAGTATTGACTTAAAAAATGGTTGTGTGACTGGATCCTGAAGTGGATACTTCCAGAATAATAAACAGAGATTGTGTCAGTGTACTGTAGTTTACCTTCAGCTTCTATCAATATACTTGAAATAATGACAAAAAAATCCATTGTCAAGATTTTTTTCTAACACTTCTGTCACACTGTGACAGACTGAAATAGCATTTTGAGGCAAAACAGTCACTTTGATCCTGATAGAATTTTTAGTTTTAGTCAGTACTGATTCAGCATTGAGAAGGACTGGGGAAATCAAAGAGGTACGATCATGTCAAGGTTTGATACAATATTAGAATATCTTATAAACTAACAAAGTGATAAAGTTCTTTATTCTATAGAAATTAAATCTTCACATTTGAGATATAATCTGAAGAGATAATCTGTACTTCAGTCGGACCTGGTTAATAGTTTTGCAGTAGTTATGCAACCAAGCTTTTTGCTTAGAAAAAGATCCAAAAAGATTTTCATCCAAAAGATACAAATAATTTGAATGATTCAAAATTTCTCTCCTATTTCAATAGATCACTAAGGGGTGGTACACTTTTCCAAATAGAAGCTTTCTCAGCTCAAGCAATAGTTTTCTATGTGCATTAGGCTAGATCAAGACAAAAAAAAAAAAAAAATCTTCCCTGACCTTATCCTTGGCTATTCAGCCTCAGGTTTCTTGTGCCATCCTCTGTTCAGATATGAATTTTTACTTTTTTTTTTCCCCCTAGAGAGAAGGATTGAAACATGGATGCATTTTTATATATGTATATTAATCTGTTATAGTAGGTGATCCTCAACTTCAGTGTAACAAAATTCTGACAGGAATTGTCATCTATTACACTTTTAAGGTTTGACAGGTCTTTTTAATTAAGAAAAATAAACAAAAGAAGGCAATAAAAGAAATAATATGCTAGTGGCATTAAAACTGTAGAATGTCCTTCATAATTAAGATTTTAAACCAAAAGTTATTGAAATAAAGATTTTATTGGCTTATTTTACACTTTGTGCTACAATTCTCTTGCAAGAATAATAGCATTAGAAACAAGAAATGATGGACAGAAAAGCTTTCTAATTTTATATTCAGAAGAATCCTTTTTAAACCCTTTTTCAAACTTCTACCTGTGGTAAGAAACCAATCTTTTTACTTCTACACCTATGAAAAAGGCCAAAACAATCACATTTTTCCTGTGAAAAGCAAGATTTTCAAACTTAGTTTTCACACTTTTCCCAAATCGGATATCAATATCACGGTAGGAAAGAGGCCATCCAATAGGATTAGTGGAAAAAGAGATTCCATATAGAATCTAGCAGTTGCAGTCAAAGATTTAATCTTAATTGTATGAAGAAAGAATAGAAGTAAAATCTGATGACTCTATTTATTAAAAAATATGTCTTTTACTGGTATTTAAAATCATATCATTACGGTTTTATAGTCATCTCTGAAATTCTAATTTTTAACATGCAGGAGAGCTTCTATGAAGCAGTAGCTGAAATGATAATAGATAGCCTAGGCCTTTGTCTCAGTAGAATAATTAAAATTGAAATCTAGCAGCATGATCTAATTATTATGCAGATTCTTTGATACAACGATTCTAAAAAGATCTCTTTTCTGATGTATTTTATAGTCACGAAAAGCTCTAGAGACTTTTTCTTGCCGTTCCCAGTCTGAATTTAACAAAAGTCTATTAACGCAAGTGATATAAATCCAGATTATATCACTTCAGTATTTTAAAAAATATCTTCAATGTTCTCTCGCTATTTCAATCAGTGTAATAAGGTACATTATGCATAAAGAAAAGATTCAGATAAACAAAATAGGCTTTAAATTAAATTGCTGGTCATAATATAGATGACATCCACATAGATGAAATCTCACCACATTTAAATTAGAAAGAGTCTAACTGGGTTATGGCAATGCTGAATCAATTAAATGACCGACACTAGAATAAGATTACCAAGGCTATTTAAGAGCCTTTACAAAATAATTGCCTGGGTGTGCTTAATTTCAAAAGCATCCTAAGATAATTCTCGCTGGAAATGCAACAAGGTCAAAAAAACTTAATTAAAAATGCAACATGTTCCTTTTTGTAAGTGATACCATTATAAAATCAGTATGATTAGTATTATAATATTGTTTATGATGTCAAGAAACCAGTGATGTGTAAATCCTACACTAACTTTAATAGATTAAAATATATCAATGTATCACATGGCATTTGATTTTTTCAGCATATTTATGTAATAGATTTTCAAAATAACTCTTTTAAACAAAAACAGCATTTTTTTCTTAATAGAATATGTTAACTTTATCATTTGCTAAATCTCCCTTGACTTGCTTTTCTTTTCAGTATGTAAAAATTAATATCTTGTTTAGTAATGAGCTGAAAAGTCTAGAGAATATGTTAATATAGAGAAGCAATTGCAATCTTAGATTTAGAAAATAGAGAAGATTTAGGGAAATAGTCAAGTGGCAGCGTGTAGGAATGAACTGGCAAAGACTTAACAGCAATAAAAGCTGGCTGCCTAATTCCCCTTGCATACAAAAGAAAATTAACTCACTTTTCTGGTTTTAATTTGAGCTAAAAGACAGTACACTAGTATATCTCCAGAAAGATCTTTTCCTGCAATCTACAAGAGATGAACACATAATCTTCAGGATTAGAATTCAATGAGATTTTCAAAATTTTCTACACAAAATTAAGTTTTTTCTCAGCAATGAATTTAGCACATGCTTAAGCTTGAGCTTTCCAGGGAAAGACAAAGATCCCTTAGTTGAGTCCCTTATGAAAAGAGTGTGAATTGGGAAATTTGATGCTCTGGAAGTGCTTAATGCATTTGCTGACAAAATTACGACCTTTGAAAATGTTTTACTAGTTTTCAATTTCAGAATTAGAAAGTTTCAGCCAATCCCAATAAACAGGTAATCTAAGGTACCACTTATATCCAGGCAGTTCCATACAATGTTAAATTTTATTTCTACTTGGACATGTAGAGGAAATGATGTATATCAGACTTGCTTTCAAAAGATTTGCTAAAAAATTCTTGACAATTATTGAGCACACCTATTTTTAGCTCAAGTGTTGGTTTTGTAAAATACATTTTAATCTATCAATCAATCACAGATGTAATCAAACTTTCCTGAAACTGTCCTAAGACCTTGCAGAGGAGCTCTTCAACAGGATAATAACCTTACATCCTCGGTATAAGTGATGACACAATCCAACATGGTCTTCAGCTGACTCTTTGTCTGTTGTGACACTCAAGGATTCTGCAGTTCCATGAAATGGTGAATTCAAAAGCTGCTTCTAGAGACTGGGGGACAACCGGTGAACAGGAGGTCAAAACAGATACAGAGAATAACAGAAAGCAAAAGTATTAGTATGATCCCCTCTGAACATCAAACAGAACAAAGATCAAACAAAACGAAATGAAAAAGACAACTCCAAAATAAGAAAATATGAATTATCAGAAACATTGGATTTTGGTTTTTCTTTTCCCAAAAACGGTAGTGTGGTGTCTAAATGCAATAGACTGTACCTGTAATTTTTTTCACATATGTTCCTGTGGTGGTTCTCTAGTTTATAAGCACAACAATTCCAATTTGTAACTGTACTGATATAAACTAAATCTCTTTCTTCCTATATCCAGAAAAAAATGCTTCTCAGACAAGCATGCGCTTGATCTGTAGTTGTCTACATCCTCATAATTTGGTTTACTGTTAATAACTATAGAAACTTTTGATTTCTTACAGAACCATTCAGGGCATTTTCATTCCATTGCCTGCAGAGTCAGAGGTCAAGCATAAGTCAACTTTCTTTTGCTACATGTAATTTTCAGATATTTGTCTTCAGACAGATACAGATTGTGAACATTCATGTTGTCTAGTTGCTTAAGGACTCTTAATTGCACTTCAGCTTTATGTGTGTCCTCCCAGTATTTATTTCCCCTAACAAGATTCCCTTTGTGTTTGTTCCACCTATTCTTTAAATAAACATTATAAAATATAAATATTTTGTTACTAATATAATAATATGGTATTATGAATTGGGAATTACCCTTTCAGAAGACTATCTCAATAGTTTTGAATTTTTTTTAGAACAAGAGAAGCCTTTGTGCATAAAAATTCATAGCCAATTCATGCTTTAGTTTTACATCAGGTCAATGCTAATTTAAGTATAGATCCTGCAGATTTGTTACATAGTAGCAGCTTCTGAAAGCAGTAGAACAAATACCAAATCAAGATTACACCCAAATTTATACTTCCACTCTCTAAAAAACTTGAAAACTCCTTAAAAACCTCATAAAATTAGACTCTCTTTCTATCCTTGAATTATAAATAAAGATTACAGTCTAATTTAAAGGAATAAAAGAGCAAAAGAAAACAAATGAGACTGGTAGTCTTTCAGGACTAAATCAGACGCTGGAGGAATTGATTTATCATATCACAGAAACAAGTGTCAGATGAGATTATCAAAAATTAATGATTTCTGGAGAAAAGCTTATTTCCTTTAGTGAATGCTTTTGTTATATTTCTTGTCATGGATGCATTAAAAGTAAAGCCACCTAGATCTTCACAACAAAGCACCTGTGTCAAGACTTGACAAAAATCTATTTTGTAACAAGTCTCTAGAGTTAGACATCCTATGAAAAGAGGTCACTGTAAACTGACCTTACAAACCAGCCACCTGTCTATCCTATCACATATTGGCATGTACTAAACAACAATAAAATCCCTACTGTATTCCATCCTTCCCCCTTCTTTTAGCTTAGAAGACAACCAAATTATTTGCTGCCATTTAGATAAAAGCTATATAGCAGACATTTCGCTGTTGTTTTTCTCATCAAAGGTGACAGACAGCAAAGAATCCTTTTGTTCACAGGATGATTAAAAAAAAAATACTGTAGATGAGAATCTCTAGCTCCTTTCTTCCTAAATAAATCAATGTCGTGAAGTGGTCTAAAAAAGAAAAAAAAAAAAAAAAAAAAAAGAATATACAACAATACTTGGGGGGAAAAAATAAGGGAGGAAGTGAGTTCTTCCAGCTGAAAATCTTTCCTTTTGCAGGATGATGGCAGAGGCTTAAAAGTTCTGTTTAATAAAGCTGACAGCACTCTACTATCAGCAGTGAGCAGTAGGCAGTAAGTACTCCCCATGCAAGTATGCAACTATACATATTGGGAAAGATGGATATTTTTTATGCAAGAAACTGTCCATACTCATTAGCCATCCATCTTAAATACTGTACATGTTTATTATTTTTCCTTTATTGTTCTACTTGAATGAAACCCTCTCAAAAGCAAATGTCCCATTCCAGAGCACCTACAAATCTGCTTAAAGGTAAATTGAGAGAGTGAAGGAAACTGAGGTAACTTAAATTGATATTTTCACAAATTCAAGACCCAAAGAGTTTTCCCAAAAGAGCATGTTATTTTATGTTACTTTATTTTATGTTATTTTATTTTATAAATATGAGTAACCAAAGACTTGCACTGTGCTGATTTTTTTTTTTTACACGCAAGCTATTTTTTTCAGATTTTAAACTTCCTCTTATTTTATTGATCTCAGGAAAGGATAATGTCTAGACACCTCTAACATACTGAAAAAGGGTCAAGACTTGCCATGCAACTGACAGTCCCATTTCTTTTAGCGCAAAAAGGTCAGGCATCTCCAGAGAGGAATAAGGACTAGGATGTATCAAAAAATTATAAAGAAAAAAACTTCTTGGGACATCTAGGAGAAATAGGTTTAGTGAAACCCAGAGAAAATAGAATTGAAATAAAAGCAAACACTCTAACATTTTGAGTTTTTTTTACTATTCCCATTAAATCTATTAATAGATTCTATTAATCTAATATTTATAGAAAAAAGTAAAAGAGGTATGATATTCAAGCTTCCAAAATGAAAAGTTATATTCTGAGTTAAAAATTTTGATATTTGGAGAATATATTGGGAGTAAGAAATATTTTTAATATCAAAGTCCTGAAAATCATATATAATGCATATATATATACACACACACACATTTATATAACAAATATCTATAGTATGATTTTTATTAATATATTGGTAAAATTTGAAATATTAACAGAAATTTACTTCAATTTTTGTACAGATCAATTCTAAAATTAAAACAAAATTATGGAGGCCAGATGTGCATGTGAAAATAAATGCTCATCTTTCATGAGTTCAAAATCACAGGGTTGGATATCACTGAACCATATCTTACTTTCACGATTGCTGCATCCAGCCATTGTATGGGAATCTCTTAAGGAATTGGCTAATTGGAAAATTTTTGATTTTTGCTAACAACATATTGGCTTTTTTTTTTTTTTTATGTATTACACTGATCACATCATAAGACACAAAACATTTCAAGACTCTCTGCTTCCTTCTGAGTACCTTGCTCCTTTAGCAGCAACACCATGGCCATATAGCACAAGCCAAGACCAACACTGATGAGTGTCAAGATTCCCTGTATGTTGAGGAGATTTGCTGCCCTGAGGTTTTTGGATGTGATCAGAGGCCATGAACACCTCCCAAATTGTTGCTTAAGCTTGGGTATCTTATCTTTTTCTTTTGTGTTTTCTTAGATTTAATCATGCACATAAATGAATATGGATCATCACTAACAGATCTTGCACTATTTAGTATGCTTCACATCCATGACATTTTGGAAGCTAGAGCCAAATATCTCAAAGTTCAAAAAGACAATGTCTTTTCATCTACAAGTGAACTTTTTTGGCTGAATGCCTCAGGTTGGGAACACTGTAAAATTAATTCCTGACATATTGAACTTAGAGTACAAGGAATTTATTCTCTTTGCAAATACATAATTAATCTTCCTGACCTCACGGTGACTGCAAGCTAGGAATAAGAGTTGTTTTTTGGAGATTTTGCATTCCAGGTAACCTTAGGTGAAAAATCTTTCCCGTCATTACTAGCTCAGATGTACAAACAGATCTTTCTAGAGAAACAGTATTCAAATTAATAGTAAATGGGGGAGGAGGTTGTTATTCAAGGTTGTCACATGTTTATGGAGATTCAGATTGGTAATAAATGAATAGGCTTAAAACATGATCCTTCAATCAGAGCTATAGTAATGGCACACATACTGCATCAATGACAAATCACTACAATCACCAAAGAGCTTTATTTATGTTAGTTTTATTTATTCACCATTTGTGTGTGCATATCCATTATATATGGAAGAAAATTGTTACTTACTTACGTGATCCAGTCTTTAACAGGATGAACTTAGAACTCATACTAAACAGTTTTCCAGATAATCTAGTCTGTTGCCCAGGTTTGAAAAGTAAAAGGAAATGTTCAATTATGCTGCTGCTTACTGTCATAACTCTGTATTTATTATAAAGTCCTTTTGAGAAAGCATGGCAAATTTATTTAGCAGAGTTTGTCCAAAACAGCTGTGCTAACTGAACAGAAGTGAAATAGTAGATCTGACTTGAGATATTGCTTTCCTTCCTAAACATAAGAAAAATACTTCCAAAAAGATGAAAGCAGAAGGAGAAGGATGAAGGTATGATGTTTTCAAAGACAACACTACTCGTGGAAAACATGAGGATTAGATGAAAATAAATAAGTCATTTCATTATCATGAGTCCTGAAAGGAAGACTCACTGTGTAGGAAAATCATAAAAAGGAGAGAAATAAAAGCTTTGAAAAATTAATGCTGATCGCAGAGTGCGCCTGAACTTTTGTTTCCACTGTTCTGTCTTCAGTCATCAGCTCATATTTTGAGATGTTTTGATAGCAGACAGTATTTACTTAAATGCAAAATAGGCCAAGCTTAACCCAATCAACAGCTTTTCTTATCAAAACAGAAGCTTTTTGCAACAAAATGTTCTTGTTCCTCCTACTTTTGCTGCTTTGTGTGTAAAATCACACAATGTCATTTGGTCTCTGGGAACAACATATTTTTGGTACTGGCATCAAAGGAAACAGTGAAAAAGTTAAAATATGAAATGAAATCCAGCCCACTTCATCAACATGATGAAAAATGAAAAAAAAAAAAAAGATTTTTTCATAAAGTATTACTTTTGTGCTCATTTATCAATTTTAAGTAAAATTTTTAAGAATGTAAAAGAATGAAACATTTTCAGAAGTGCTACTGCATTGTCTGACTTCTTGTGCCTGGTGGAAAGGCCTCATTCTTGGTAATTGAAAACATATTGAATCAGCCACTGAAAAACCGATTAAATCATCTTTCAACTTATTCCTATCTGCTATATAACTAACCTTGCTTTTTTATCATCTATAAATTCATCTACTTCTCCTCTAGACCGTTCAGGCTTTATTGATCCTACTGTTCTATTAAAATCTTTTACTGACATAGTATGCCTTACATCTTCATCCTAAATTTGAACTTCCACATAATACTGTCTCTACACATATACCCCTAATACTTCTTGGATTTTGCCTGGCTCGCCTGAATTATCAAGTCTTCCTGCTTGCAGATTCATTCAGTTAACTGAACGCTTCCTTCTGCTAAATCAGGCACTTCAGTTTTACTTTCCTTTCAATTCCAGCTTGTCTTTCAACAGTCAGCCTACCTTTGGAAATCCTTTGCTAACTCACTTTTTCTTCAGAATTTCTCCATTCTGCAAATCAAGTGTTTTGAATTTCCTGAAAGCAGAGAACCACGACACAAAATTCATATTTCATTGCTTTTGTAAGAAAGCAGATGAGTAAGGAATAAGACATATATTCAGCAGTCCCATGTTCAATGGCAAGGCTCTTTCCATGCCACCAGGGGAGCTATGAAATCTGAGTGAGTCAGGGAGTGAATATCAGTGAATATCAGAAGAAGGAACATTGTGGATATAGTCAGATAACTTTGGCTAGTTTAAGTGAGCACATCAGGTTATAGACAATAATCCAAACTCACACTTTGAACTTCTGAGGTTTACCCTTCACTAACTATGGCAGCCTGGTGTAATAGTACTTTGATCAAGACAGGTTCATGCTTCTCAACCAGGGGATGTCAAGACTTTTGCAGCCACAAGGACAGAACTCTCATTTAAAGCCTCCAATTAGTGTTTATACATTATTCATAGATCTTACAGAATGAAAAAGGAACATGGCTTTGTGAGGCCCTTAAACTAGCATTAAACATAATTGTGGATTCAATTATGAAAGTCTGAAAAGTGTAATGGATATCTGGAGAATTAACCGATGAGCAAGAGCACATATTAATAACTATTATCTGAAAAAAAAACAATGATTTCTGACAGAGGAGTTTTTACTGACCCATTCAGTTTGATCTGCTTTTATTGCAATTTGAGAAAAGAAAATAACTCAAGAACAGACATGACAAAATATATGGAGAATTATTTTTAACAAATCAGTCTGAATTTCAGCTGAAGCGTCTCTTTTCCCTTCACTGAACCTTTAAAATTTACAAATGATTTTGTTGGCTTTCCAGTGAATTTACACAAGAGGCTCCAGCTTTTTTGATTTCTCAGGAGGTTTTGATGTACTGTTTCTTTCTACCTTATTGAGCAAATAGCAGCAAATACTCTACGATAAGTAATTAACAGAGTTTACATAAAAAAGATAAAGATCATAATCTGGAGTTTATTTATACTAAATATAATGTATATTTTTCTGTTTATAATCCACCAACAATTTATTCAAGTTTTAACCACTGTTAATCTTGCTATTTTTAGTAATCTTCTAAGCATTTCTGCCTTCTGTTGAAACCAACTTTTGCTGATTTTGCAGTTGTTTGCTGTTAATTTGCATTAGACCAATCAAATAATAACCAGTTAGATGCCAATTTCAACTTCCTTAATTGAAATGGGCTTTGCCTAAGAAAAGTCAATGTTCTATTTTTAAAACAGCATTTGATGAGTTAAAGAAATTAGGGGTTTTTGCTGTTTTTGTTGTTGATCTGAAATGCATCTCTAGTGTATGTGAGGCTTCCTCACATCTCAGTAGTCCTCTGAGATGAGAACTGTATTTTTGCTCGAGAGATGACTTCCAGAGGTGGCTTGAGATGAGCCTACGTTTCCTGTGGACCTTATTCACATTGAGAAATGAACTCTGTTTTGACAGAGATCTGAACTTGTCTCACGAAATTCCTACAGTTTGATTATCATAGATCCTTAGCAGCTGTAATCTTGCATAGCCCTATTGATTCCAGTCGAGTTGCAACCAATTTTGGACTGGAACAATAGGTGAAGACATCTTGTTCTGTCACCTTCATCTTTGGGAACTTTATTTATTGCCACTGCACTGTAAGCTGTACCACAAAAAGAAAAACGAAGCATAAGCTTCCCAAAAGAAAGTAGAGCAAGGAAATTTAAACAGGAAACGTGCATTTCAGTGTCATAGTTGCTTTCAAAGAGCTACAAGTCAGAATCAAAACCTCATTGCATTAGGTGTTTGTTTTACGAAGACATTGAAAACATACAAAACTTCTCCAAAGACTTTGTAATTTTTTGTTTTAACTGTTTTATTGTAAGTTTTAGGAAAATTCCAGAGTTTTTAACAACTATAATCTTGTCCTTAAGCTTCAGTGTCATCTCACAAATTTCCACTAAGTAGAACAAGGCCTTTAACGGCCAAATGTGAAATACTTGGGCAAAATAATTGCCTGCTGAAATACAACCTAATTCCATATAAACATTATTGTATAATCAATAAGAATTCATGACTCCTCAGACTGACTGGTGTGTGTTAAGAAAATCATATAGTATGCCTTAAATTTGTCCCGGCGGGGAAGGAGATGAGGGGGAAAATGATGACACACCATCTTTTGAAAACATGGTCATTGTTAACCTTCAGAGGTGATTGTGATGCAAATAGTCTTGTTATTGAGATTTTAATTTAAGACATTAATGAGGTGATATGTGATATGTCTTAATAAATTACTTGTATCAGGACACTAAGTGTCCTTAACCACTGAGCAGAAACCACTGCAGTTCAGAGTGATAATCTTTTTCAAATAATACTACATATGAAGAGTTAACCTATAATAAGATTAAGATCTAAGAGCTGCTGGTACCACACCACTCAAAGTTCTTGTTTTCTTTTTGTGATTCATGCCTTTAGTCTGTATAAGAGTCCCTGAAAAAGTCAGAGTTATTTCACATGCTAGGGGGTTGGACATGGTCAATTTCTCTTCCAGCTTATTTTCCTTCTCACATTCCTTCTGCTAAATACCTACCAAATCACATATTATTCTGTCAAAAGTAACATTATTTAGCAGAGGCTAAGCAGAATCATGAACTGTGCATCCCTTCTATCTGCTCCCGATAAAGTGACATGTTGGACTAGGTCAACATGGAATGTCATCCTGCATACTCAAAAGTACTCCAGATATTGCCTCAGAAAGGTTGTGTAGGAGGGGAAGATCACCTCTCTCAACGTGCTGCTCTTCCTAATGCACCAAAGGATACACCTAGGATTATATACTGTTGGCTCATGGCCATATTGCTTTCCGTCAAGACCTCCAGGTCCTTTTCTGAGGAGCTGACCGCCAGCAGGTCAGCCTGCTGTCTATCCTTATGCATGGGGTTATTCCTGCCTCTGTGCAGTACCCTGCACTTCCCTTGGTTGAACTTCATGAGTTTTCCTCTCCAGCCTGTCGAGGTCCTTCTGAACGGCAGCACAGCTTTCTGATGTATCAGCCACTAATTTCAGTTTTGTATCATGAGCAAACTTGTGGAGGGTGCATTCTGTCCCTTCATCCAGGTTATCTACTGCTCTCTCCCACCCAGATACTCATACTTAATATATAGCTATTACTATGATTTTTCTGCAGGCATACAACCTCAAATAATACAGGTTCTTTTCCCATGGAATATTTGTATTTTTCAATAAAATATTGATAATTAGATTTCATTTTTTTTCAAGATAATTTATCACTTTGTATATATTTCCACTTTCCTCAAAAAGGTAAGCAATTTAGTTTATAGCCTCTTGAATAAAAAACTTCATTTTACAAATGACATTTATATGGCATACAAGGTAGCTGAAATTTCTAACATCACTGGCTAATATTTTCACAAGGATGAATTCTTCTTCCACATCTTTACCATTGCAATGGCACAGAGAGATAGATAAGTCTTTTGTTTTGCTTTTCAAAGACTATATCTGCCATAAATATTTTATGTACAGTCAGGAAGAACTTGAAATCACTCAAGTGTTTTGATGGAAAAAGTGATATGACAGCATAGCAAAAGTCATTCTTTACAATCTGAGGTAATTGCCAAATTAGGTATAGATTAAATTAATTGTGTGAGATTTTCATCTATTAAACTAAAATACAAAGACATCCCTTTTTGCTTTTTGTCTCCATCTATAAGCACCACAGTAAGACATTTATAAAGGGCACTGTGCATTCAGATATTTTTAAAAAACTCTGTCCTAATTAAAATGCAATTTGAGAGTCCTTTCCCGAAATTTTAGGCTTATGCCATCTCAGAGGCTTTAAAACTTCCAGCATCTACAGAATCACTGAAAAATATCAAATAACTGAAGAACTATCTTACATCTTCCTTCCAAGTATTACTTCGTTACGCACATGTAAGTAGATGGAATAGCATTAAAAAACCTGCTGGCTTCGCTTTCTAAAACATTACTTCTTCTATTACTCCCCTCCCCGACCACTCAGGTTAAAGAAACATAGGATTTATTAACAAAGTCTTTTCAGAAGAAAATACCTTTGCCAATGTGTGAAGATTTCTAAGTACCCATGGGCCTACTGCAGGTACACTAATGGCCAAGAAGGGAAGTGTACACTTGAAACGGTTTTGTTTTCATTGTTTTCCAGTTTTCACACATTTATGAATGTATGAATTTCTATTATTTTTAACTCTTTTCTATCTCAGAAACTACCTGCTTTGCAAGCACGACCTTTCTCTTCCTGCATGACCCTTCCTCTTCCTTCTAAAAGTGGCCAGTTCTTGATAAGCTCGCTAATATGAACTATATTCTTCCACCGCCCTTTTTTTACCCTTTAGTTATTCTGTAGTTATGACAGTCTACTCAATAGGATGCAGTTTTGGCCTGTACAGGAAGTGATAAGCAAATTCTTATAAAATATTTTTCAAATACTAATAGAAGTTGAGTATTGGCATCGGTGCATACTTTCACATTGTTAACATCGGTTTATTGGTTTTTGACAGCTGAAGAGTGCTGGCTGCTTTATAGATTTTGTGTTTAGATCTCATGTTCTGAAAAGCAGAACATGCAGTTAGAAAAGCAGTTAAAAAAGCTTATTTTTCCATCCTCCTGAACTGAATCAAATTTTACTCATCCTTGAGATAATACTAAAAAAAAAAAAAAAAAAAAAAAAGGTAAGTATATTTCCCAAGTCAAAGACATATAAAAGAAAATGTGAGATGTAGGTGCTAGCAAGATGATTCACGGCAACAGTCTTTATTACATCAGTATGTCCCCATAATTGAGTTAATTAATGGATCCATCTGCTCATTTTCCAAGTTTTCCTCCCAATTAGAGTGCCAGATCATATGCTCCATTTTCAAGAGTTAAACAAGTTTTCTGCCTTTTTCCTCACCCTTGCACAAACCTAAGCTTGATCTGCACTGCCTTTTTCAGAATGTTCTGCTTACATCTGTTACTGAAATAGCATTCTTACAATTTTGAGGAGATGATGAACAGTTTTGAGAAAGTTGACTTGGCTCTGAGAACTCATAGTCCTTCCAAGTCATAAATGATTCTATTGCGGTGACCAAATGTTTCTACTCAATCCAGAAAACATCTAAACATCTTGAAATTTTTTCATCTGTAAACCAGTGAATTATCAGATCTCAAAAAAAAAAAATACATCTAACATATTATTCCTTTTCCATATCAAAAAAAGAGAAAGAAAGAGAGAAAGAGAGAAAGAAAGAGAGAAAGAAAGAGAGAAAGAAAGAGAGAAAGAAAGAGAGAAAGAAAGAGAGAAAGAAAGAGAGAAAGAAAGAGAGAAAGAAAGAGAGAAAGAAAGAGAGAAAGAAAGAGAGAAAGAAAGAGAGAAAGAAAGAGAGAAAGAAAGAGAGAAAGAAAGAGAGAAAGAAAGAGAGAAAGAAAGAGAGAAAGAAAAGAAAGAAAGAAAGAAAGAAAGAAAGAAAGAAAGAAAGAAAGAAAGAAAGAAAGAAAGAAAGAAAGAAAGAAAGAAAGGAGGAAAAATGGAATAGAAGGTTGTGGCCTATTTTACATAATTGTCTTATTATGTTCTCCTTCAATAAATCAACTTCAGATGGAGCTGAAAACAGTTTCTGAATAAATCATGAAGCTGGGAAAACATCTCTGTTAGTAAATGAATTTTCATATCTTTGGTGGGAAAGAAGATATTCAGTATAAGATTACCCCCAAAGAGTATGTTTCCTCTCCCATGCATTCTCATCCAACCTCTCATTCCCTGACGTTGTATTAGAAGGAGCCATAAAAGCTCATATATTAACTTCCTAGACACGCTCTAGGTTATTTTGTTATGAATATCAAATAACACATTTTTTTTTATTTCTAACTATACCAATGTTGCTGCAACTACTAAGTAAAGTCCAGAGAAGGAGCCTGAGAAGACACTGAACACACTGTCTTATCATTAGAGAAGTCATAAGAAAATGATTTTCAAACAAATGAATTGGTTGAATTCACATTTTTCTCAGTTGAATTCACAGCCCACAACAGTGTCACATAACTTCTTTTTTTTTATCATTTTATAATATTCTAGAAATATCTGCATATTTGATCCATTCTGCATTTAAAGGGTTACTAGAAATTAGAATTCTGACAGCAATTTAGCATGGACACAGAGATGGGATGAGAAAGAGATCATAACATTAGGATGTCACCTGCTGACTATGTTTACAGGACATAAGTTTTTGTCATAAATCTGTGATGCTTGATCCCAGAGCTCAAGCTTTAAAAGACAGGCTATGTGGACCTCACCACAGGTGATTAGTCAGAATACCTGACACAGTTTGATAAACCAGATGGTAAGAGCAGACCTAGAGACAGTGAGCAATCGAGATAGTAACATGGGGCAAAGTTCTGAAGGGAGATTAGGCAATGTTTATATTAATTAGGACAGAAGTGATTAACAGAATAAAATGATTAAGAGACACAGTTTTGAAGGGCATATGGAAGGCCCTTGAAATTATTCAATAGAGTAATGGGCAGATAAACAAAAGGGCATGAACTAAAGCTAAGAAAAGATTGGTTAGCAGGGGAGTTCAGGATAAATTTCTTCACATAGAAGGTAATTAACGTGTAGCTCTACAAGCTATTAAACTGGGAAAAAAGCTAACTCTTAGATGCTACACATCTGAGAATGAACAGATAGGTAAATGAGCTGTATGGTCTAATTCTGCTCCCAATCTCTCATATATTATCTCTGATGCCAGAAGGGCAAGGGCAAAGCATTATTTAAATTAGTGGAATAATAAATGAAATCATTTCACTAAGAGTTACAGTGAAATATTTCAAAATTTATAAACCAAAGGCAACCACAACAGGTTTTCTTCCAAGAGAGAAGAAAACAAACAAACAAACAAACAAACACACACGGAAAAAAAAAAAAAAAAAACAAGTAAAACTTGTTTAACTGAAAAAAAAATATTGCAGGCGAAACAATTCTTCCTGACACTATCGCTACGAAGAACACGAGATTTGTGGACGCAGCTTCCAGGGGTGTTGGATATCCCTAATGATATTACACAAAACGGGGTTTGTTAGAGGTTCCCGTTTTGGAAGGGAAGACATAATCAGTGATACTGAAGACCCAGAAGGTTTCTCACTGCAGCCTGCCTGCTGCAGTTCCTGTCCATGGGCCCAGCGGGTGGGCAGGACGAGCAGGGGAGTGAAGGACACCAGCGACACACTCAGTGCTCGGGAGCACAGCAGGTCACACAAGACACGGGTGGTGCACAGTGCCTTTATCCACCCGCGAGCAATGCAAGCAGCACATACCTATGTGCAAGGCACACAGTCAGGCCTGTCCCATGCTCCTGCCCCAGGTCCTGCTCTCCTCAGGGGCTGGCGAGGCTGCAGCCCCATGGGACCACATCTCCTGTTGCTCCTGTCAGCTAGGCGGGCTTAAAATCTGCTAGGAAATTGGCCAGGAATAGCATTTAATAAGATAAAATAGATTGTGATGATCAGGCCCCAGGCTTGGCCAGACAGGTGTACCAGCTGCTTGCTTAAACACAGCCAGCCCCTTTTAACCCTTTCCATTCTGTTTTTTCATGTTGGCTTTCCTATCATACACATTGATCCTTTCTCTAGCCTTTGCTCATCACTTCCCAAGTAAACAACCCAATTATTTTTTCCTCGCCTGGTGCCAGTGTTGCTACATCTGTAAACAATATTCCCTAGTTCTCCTTGGACTAAATATGATGTAATTTCCTAGGCACTGGAAATAGGCTTGCAAGGCTATTTCTTCAAAGATCCTGAGCGCTTCGTCCCATCTAACGATCTGGTGTGTGGAAGTGTGTCTATAAATTCTATATACTGTTTTCAAGAAGAGACTTAAAAGCTGGAGAGACATAAGTAAATAAATAAACCATCAGATGAAAAATATTAACAAAGAAGATTAATAATTCTGGATTTAATTCTCGGGAGTTCAGGTATTTTAACTGAGGCCCAGGTTATCTTAGGGCCTTTACATATCACTGAGTTCCCTGAACTTTCTTCTTTATTGTTTTCATCATAAACGCCTCCAGTACACAAAGATAATAGAAAAAAAATCTAAATATTTTCTCATCCTTTTGCAAGGAGGAGGATGTTCAGAAGAGGAGATTAATATAATTTAACTGCATAATAGCACTGAGTGCTCAGCCACAAAAAGGAAACTCATGTGTGCCAGCCCACATGAGTGCCCAGTACTAAATGTTAAGGGGTATAAGGAACTCTGCCTCCTCTTATTCCCTACCCCCAAATTAGGAGAAAACACAAGCCCTCCACCAACTCTCCCAGCAAGTACAGGAGCCCTTCAAACAAGGTTCCTACCCCAGCAGGCACTGATCTTGTTTGTGCTCCAGTCGGTGGTCTGCAGGAGACATGGTCCCTGTGGCCCTGGTCCCACATCGGGGCTGTCTGTAGGAGCTGCTCTCCCCAAGTGAGACACCAGGGATAGGGCCACCAGTGCCCTGGTGCCAGCTCCAGTTGTCTGCCCCATTTCGCTCGCTCATGTCTGTGCAGTTGCTGGCAGCTTGCTGCACAGCACTTACTCATGAGTCAGAGTGAGCTTAAACAGAAGGAGGGTTAGGAGAACATTTAGCAAGAGGAAAGGATAGATCACAGTGATGCAGAGCATGGCTCCGTCAGACAAAAGTGCAGTATGAACCCTAAACTCACTCCACTTTGCCCTTCTCCATAGTGCATGCTGCATGCAGCTCGAGACCTGAGCTGTCTTCCTGCTAGCCAGAGTATTAGGAGCTCCTGGAAAAAATGGCAGATCAGCAGTAATTGCCACTTTGTAGGCATGTCTCTGGATACCCATACAAATACAGACACACGATCCCCTCTGAAAGGCATCAGTCGGGTGCAGACTGTTGGGATCTGCTTCCACAGACCTACTAGTATCAGGACTCCATCACCCTGCTGCTGGGGATTTTGAGGTTTCAGACAGCTGAATCTCTTCTTCTGTATAACTGCCAGTTACAAAAGATGAAGAAAGCATACAAATCACCCCCCCCTCCACCCCCACCGGAGAAAAGCTTATATATAAAGCTTAGATATACTGAATACCAGATAAGGTCAGCCTGAGGGAATTTTACAGTTCTCCTCATGACTTTTCTTCTGTGTTACTTGCAGTTTCTGAGTAAAGACAGAAATGAAGAAGATGACATCAGAAGCAGCTCATTTCCTTTATGCATCAAAACACATACACTATATACAGCTCTCTTGGAGCACTTAGCTCAGAACAGCATCACATCAGCTATGATATTGCACTTCTTTAACTTTCCCTGGTGCACACTGAAGCGTAAAACAATTTTTCCCTGGCCCCCTTTTAAAGGGGTTATGCATGTGGATTTTTCTTGGGGCCAACCAATATATCCAGTGAAATAAAAACATTAGCCTACTGCACCTAAAAAAAAAAAAAAAAAAAAAAACACGACCATATATTTTATGAACGATATCTAGGTAACACATTGCCACACAAATTTAAATTTCATATCATTTCACTACCTTATTTTACATTCCCACTTGAAAGAAAACAGACCAAAATGCACCCACAATGATATATTTCTATATTTACACTTTAAAAATATTTCCATAAGGTGAACAAATTTATTTCTAGAATAAAATGAATAACTTATAAAACTTATTTTTATACAGTTTTTCAATCAAATGGATAGGTAAACATTTAAGAGTTGACACTTTTACTAAGATTAATGCCATTTTTCTAACACTAGAAAGACAAATTTCTGCATTGCATACCTAAGGTTTTTTTTATGCAATAATGGACTATAGATCATTTGTAAAAGGCTTTTTGATGAGATTTATATACTAAGAAAGCAAAATGAGTGATTATGTAATTCAAATAATTGGGTTTTATTACATTTAAGTTCATAAGTCAGGATGATAAATAATGAATTTGAACTTGGATCCTGTCCAGACTTTTAATATTGGACTGAACTCTCTAAGTTACCAGATAATAGAAGAGAGAAAAAAAAAAAGACAGATAACTTTTAAAAGGGAATTTTGGCTGAAATCTTGTCCTGTTGTCCTGCACAGAGACAAGAGTAGTTGGGGATCAACTGGTCCAAGCTCCCTGCTTAAGCAGGGTCAGCCAGAGCATGTTGTCCAGGGCTGTGACCATTTGGGTTTTGAATATCTCTAAGGATGGAGTTTCCACAGCCTCTTTGGGCAATCCGTTTCAGTGTTCAGTCACCTTCACTAAAAAAAAAAAAAAAAAAAAAAAAAAATGTTTTTAAAAACTTTCCAAATACTTTTAAAAATCTTTTTGAAGTTTTAAAACAATTTTTATCTAGTGTTTACTGTGTTTCAGTTTGTTCTCATAGCCTCTCATACTCTCATACTACTCTCAAAACCCTCTGATCCAAAAGTGCAATAATTGTCCTTCAAACTGAGCAGAAAGAATAGAACCTATGTCTAAGGAAAGCCTACTTAAGCCAGGAAAAAAGTCACTGATTCACATAGCTTATATTGTAGGAGCTAATCACTTAAGTATATTCCCATATGCAAAAGAAGAGTTAAGGATGCTTACCTTTATACAGCTCTATGTAGGACAAGCAGTACCAGAGAAGTAGGAAGTGAAATGTCAGATTACTTATTTAGCAAGTGCTTTGTTAGGATATAGAACTGAAATGTATGTATGTATATATGTATATGTATGTTTGTGTGCATATGTGTACATATATATATATTTAGCAAACCTGGCTAATTTCTGCTCATAAGTTATTGGAAGGAATAATTTTCTCTCTCATTCTCATGAAAGAGAAATGCTCATGCTTATCTTTCTATATTCTTATCAGCATGCATAGCAATGACATAGATAATAGAGAAAAGATTTGCCATCTATTCTCACCTGGTTATGTTTTGTTCACAAGCAGAAAACATGCTAGTGTTTTAGATTGAATCAGAAAACATCTTTGAAAACTGTTCTCTCAGTTGCACCCATATACCATGCTTTGCTTTGCATCAACACACTTTTTTTTTTCTTCAGGTAAACTGAAGGAACTAGTATTGCACCTAACATACTCTAATCATTAGTAGGTAATCAGCCTATGAAGCCAGACTAGACATAGTCAGAAGCAGGAGTCTCAAAACCCATATAGTGTGCAGTTCAGGTTCTCAGCACCATCAGTTTGTTGTTACACACCCACATTTGTGGTACTCACTGACAGGTAATGGAAAGATGGATACAGCATCTGATCTGATGACATCTCATCCCTCTTCACCACCACTTCTCCTCCCTGCTAAAAGACTACCATACAGATCATGCAGTATTTCTGAAAAGTTAAACATCATTTAAGTCATCTACCTGGGTGACTGAGTCAGAGACAAAACGGTATTCAAACTCAAGGGAACAATAAAGCACTGCAATTGGTGGCTGTGCTGATTAATGGCTAATGAGGAAACAAGCTGTTGCCAACAATTAAGTTTAGTTGACATTTTTCTGGCTACCTGAGTACCTGAAGCAAGACATTACAGCCACTTATAATTTCCCCGGTCATTAATGAACTGGGAAAAAACAGATTTTGCAAGCAGGGAATCATAGTTGTGTTTAGGATACGCAAGGAGAAAGTCAGGGTATTCTAGCAGGATGAGAAGACAGATTTAGATGACCTGATAAGGTCTCTTCCAACCTGTGAGGGGAAGTCAAAAGTTTTTTACAGGACCAGAAGGAATGTGAATGCATGGCACTATTCTGTCATAAATGAGACTTCGTTAATTCTAGCACTTCTAAAGCAATTTTCTTAAATTATGGTTTTCTTGAATTTCTTAAATGGCTCTTTCGAATGACACTAGAAGATTCATGCTTTTTCCAATGTTCATGCAGTAGAAAGTTGTTTATTATTTAACTGCTTCTGAAGCAGAAGGATTTTCCAAAAGGACAGTGGTATTGACACTGGTATTTCTGCAACAATAAATTATTGCCCTACATCCAATATTTTGTTATATGACAAAGAGAAGTTCTGTTTCTGTAATTACTGCTGGTACTAGATCAATTATTTGACTAAAATTATTTATTAGACCAAAAATTACCAGTAAAGACATTTTAATAACATTCAGTGTCCTTTTAGCCCCTGATAGTAGGAAGATTAGATTTCCTCCTTTGAACACCATTATATCCTCAAAAGAATTATTCCTACCGATAGGTGCTCTGCTTGCAGCAAGACTTGTACAAGGAAGACAGTGGATTTAATGCTCTATTGCAAAGCTATAATGGTATTATTCTCCTTTAAAACATAACTTTCAAATATTTAGTGTTATTTTCATTTATGCTAGAATGCAAATGGTGTTGCCATATTTTGACTAAGCAGAAAGCTCCTCTGATACCTGTCCAGAAAGGCATTCGGGAGCCTGAAGGGTGAAAAATAGTCAATCTACAATTTCTGTATAGTAATCCTGCAAATGATGATCAATGTAGTTACCACCTAGCAGTCTTCAGCCTTAGGTAAACACAATACTATCTTAGATTCACCCATGATCTGACAGATCACAAATGGCCTTGCAACTGGGATTTGATATTGTTGCTATACATCCCTTCTGGCCGTGGTTTTTGTGCCTATAGAACCAGTCCCCGTGTCTGGCCCACTTGCCTATTGTCTCCAACATCAGTATGACTCAGAAGACTGTAGCAATGAAAAATTCCAGGTGGACAAAAAACAAGTAGATTACATTAAGTCTATCCGTAATAATAACTTTAAAAATGCCAAAAGCATTTGACTACCATTAAACAGGATCTATAAAATCAGTACATTCGATACTGTCAGGAACTGAGTAACTTGAGGTTCTCATTGATTTTTGGCTCTGGTTTAGAGGTCAATAGCAGATGAAGCTGTTGTACTCTTTCAAGGATACATCAACAACAGTTTGCACATCTCAATCCCTTATCATCAAAATAAAAGCGATCTAAAAAAGAGTTGAGTTTTTTTAAAATAACATGGAAAAAGAAACCTAGTCAGAATATGTTCCTCCAAATTTAGATGAAAATTATTTAACCTAAAGTAATTGAAGTTTTAAGATGTTTTGAAGTTTCATAAACTGTAGACAAAGGCCCTCTGGGAATGCTGTTTTCTCAGTAGGAAGCAGTAATAAACATTACAAAGTATTTTTCTTTTAAAATAGCTTCTATTTTATGCTTCCTTAAGGGAAAGGAAAAGAAAAAAAAATCACTGCAAGGTGGGTAATTTCCTCCACCAGTGTATCTATATAATACTTTGTAGCAATACAATACAACAGCTTATTAGAATTATTTTGTTAGACAACTTATTTGTCTTAATATCAGAGCTTAAATATCAAAGTTTTAGTCCATTTTAGTGATGTACAAACTGAGACTCACTATATTTAGTAGCCAAAGAGTTAAAAATAAAAATACTTAAGCCTCTTATTTAGATAATTAGAGATTCTGACTGCCAGTAAAAAATGATGAGCCTAGTGATATTGCATTATCCTTAGTGGGATCTAAAAAATACCTTTGAGAGGGAGCATTGCTTTTGAAAAAATATCAAGGCATCTATGCATTATGCATGTGGCTAATTATGGAGTTTTACATGCAGCTCTGGACGTTAATTTCAAAAGTCTCATTCAATAGATTTTCTATTTTGAAGACAAGAGCTTACTCCATCAGATCATAGTCCTTCCTGGACAAGTCTAAGCTTTCCTGTGCTTCAAGCTTTCCATTTATAAAATGAAAATCCGTCATAAATAAGTCATTAACATAAACTATTTTGAATTTCAAAAGCTAGTTTGTTTTTTGTTTAAATAAACTGATTCACTCCCTCCCAAGTTTTTGGACACATTACTCCACTGGGGCCTTTAATATATTCACTGCCATTTCCTGAGTGGATTCTTGGCTAAGGTTAAGAAGAATCTGGAATTTATAGAATTATGTAAGCTAGTATTTGATCCTCGTAGGAAAGTTGGACAGGATAAAGTTTTCCTCACTGGAAAAATATTGCTGATATTAATATTCTTCTACATTTACATCAGGTTGAAAAACTAATCTTTTGAAAACAAAAACTTTTTATCCTTCCCCAAAATAAGTATCTATCTGACCCATAGCTAGCTGTATCCCTAGCACTGAATGGGGGGACAAGAAACCTGCATTCGGCCTCTATGACTTTGCTAAGAACCTGTCCATTCGATTTCCTATCTAAGTGGGAATTAATAATTTAGATATACTATTTCCTAACTGAAGCTTGTTTGATTCTCTCTCTCTCTCTGTGTGTTTTATTTATTTATTTATATTTTTATCTACAATAGCAAAGGATTATTCTCATAATATTACCTTTTTTAATTTGGAGTGTTTCTACACTGTCAAACTGACAAACCTACATATTCACTGGGGCACAGAAAGACTCCAAAACTCATATAATATCAGAACTGCCATTACCTCTGTTTTTTATTTCAACATACACAAAAGTTTTATCCTTCTATGGGATTATTAGTATTTAATGTAGTTTATTAAATATTGAAATGTTTCAATATTCATATGAATACTTCAATATTCAATATGAAATTCATATATATAGTCAACATTACAAAGAACACTCTCCAGTGGCTAGGTTTGTTCTATAAGCAAGTAAATTGGAAACAGGAAAACTTATTCCAAGCTTTAACAGGCTGTACAAGTGCTTTTTGCTAATGAAATTCATTAAGAGACCTGGAATTTTCCAGGCTTGTGTACTTAACTGCTTTTTTCATGTAATTTCCCCAAATTCTTTAGCTCTTAGCAGTTTACAGCCTTTGACACGTAAATTTTCATAATTCCAATTGCCTTATTATAAATGTAGCCTCACCACTAGTCACAAGTTACATGCAATTAATTTTCAATTTTAAAATGAGTCTTTCTAGGTTATAACAGATTTTCTAAAAACGAGCAAAAACAACATCAACAAACACTTGAGCAGTATCAACGTTTGGATTAAAGGCCATAGGTGAAACACATGGCTCTGAGGGAGCCCCCAAAAATGTCAAAGGATCAAGAAGATTTGTGTTCTTAAAAATGGCAATCCAAAACAACCATCACACTAAGCAAAAGTCCTTCTACAGTCAGAAGCAACAGCTACCCAGAAAAAAGAAACACTGACTCTAAGTGGTGCTAAAGCGACTGGTGCTCCTTTCTATGTGGCATATGCAGCCCTGAACTTTCTTCTCGTATTAATCTTTTTTTTTTTTTTTCTAGCAAAGAAATAAATGGTACCTTCTCTTTCCATATAAAGCAGCCCTTTTTGTTAGGGCAAACCACTTATAAAACAACAACAGCTTGAGAGCTTGTGTCCTTTCCCAAGCTAAAGGAGTTCAGAGGCACAGTTTATGAAGTGAATGCCTTCAATAGGAAGTTGCAGCCTATTTACACAGAAGTCTTGTGTACATTTGCTGCTGAAGTTATGGATGACACAGGAAAAACAGCCACTGGAAAAAATAATAACTAAAAAAAAAAGAGGACAAGTAGATGGTTATGTTGTAGCCTAGTTAGTGCACTCACTTGTGATGAGCTCTTACTGGGTACCTGTTCCTGCTTCCATGATTGCTTTTATTTCCAAGCATCGTTTCATGTATAATTAATTCTAAAGTAGAAGACAAATGAAGCTTTGTAATGTAAGAGGGATGAGCATCTCACATACCTTAAGGTGCGCACTTGAAGCATTAGAGTGGTGAGTGTGGAGCTATAGAACAAGAGGGGAAAAGACAGGAAGAATGTCAGTGGAAGCCAAACAGCCCCACGGTACCCGACTTCAGAATCCATCAGTAGCCCCAGGCATGGCCAGCAATGAACCAGGTCTCTAGTCAGGAGCAGCAGAAGATGGGGCCAGAGACAAGACTAACACTTAAGTGCATGGACTTCATGCAGAAAACAAAGCTGGAGCTACATACAATATAACTCAGAAAAGAACTGACAGCCCTAGGATGAGTTGAAACAGTGTCCATCAAGGTCAAACCAAATTCAGGCTTCATGGGTATTCCCAGAACAGTAGTAGATATATCTGTCCCGATCCACTGTCAGGGGAGGTTTCGATACGATCCCAAGAGCGAGACTAAGACACAAACAGGGTCAAATGCCATGCAAACTTGTTAGCTTTATTCTCATAAGTGCAATAGGACAGAGAGAAGAAGAAGGAAAAAATAAAGAAAGATAAGCAAGCAAGCGGGAGATATTCAACAAGATTATAGTTACCACCACCACCACTCGGCTTCAGTGCAGGTACAGGTGCTTCGGTTCCTTGGGGAATATGTGCTCCTTTTATGTCCCTGTTCTCAAAGAGTCCTCCCACTTTCTTGAAGTTTTCTGGTACATGTTGTTTGTGTCACACGCGCGGTGTGCTTTGATGTTCCTCTTCACCTGACTGGAATGTAAGCTGCTCTGGTGGGCACTGCTGAGTCAGGTCTTGAGCTGATCTTCCCAGAGACATCAGCCGATATTATAGCATTCTCAAAGACAAGATGCCAGGGTTAAGAAATGTAAACGGTGAGAGATAATGTCCTTGTTTGGGTCTTGAGCTGGTCTTCTCAGAGACAAGATACTGGGGCATTGTTCAGGTAAAGGGTGTGTCAACAATGTCAAGACAAATACAATCCATAACAGTCTCTTACAATATCAAAACACTCTATTCTAGATACCACTTTGGTCTGGAACTCAGACGATATATTGGCCAACATAGAGCAGGTTAGTGCAGTGAACGTGCTCCCATTTGTGTGTGTAGGCACATCTAATTTTTATCAAATTTACCACTAAGTTTAGAATATAGAATTGATTTGGCTGTTGGGGTTCCAAATAGTATGCTGGTATCATTCCACACTCAGACCAATAAAAATAACCAGGACTGTAAAACTAAAGAACAAAACCGCACATTCATTTTGTATCTTTTGCCAAAACAACACAGAATCATCTTGATACTAATGCTCTAGTGATAGGGATATTTTAGCAGTTAATGTCATCACTGTGACTAATTTCAGAGTGAAGATTATATTCAGTCTGTGTAATCTTCCCACTGGGTATCACTGATGTCTCAGCTTGGTCTCATTAAAAAAAAATCAGGATTACATTAGGGTCAGACAGAAAACATTTACAGAGTTAGGTCAGCAAATTACACATACGAGACTGCAATGTTAGTGGAATAATGGTCATGCCTTGAATGAGCACAAAGCACAGACTTTCAGGATTCTGATAGAAAGCCAACAAAACTCTTGAGCTGTTGCCAAGTCTACAAAGACTAAGAAAGGAAAACATAATAAAATAAAATAAGGTAATTAAGTTATAAACAGTCTCCTTGCATATATTTAGAAAAGTCAAGCATATGCCCCATTATTGTTATAGCTGAATTGTTTTTGGCAAAAGTCTAATTTTTAACAAAATAGCCCATTCATTGAGCACAGAGCAGAACTAAAGTGAAGTTCCTTCCACTGGGGATATACAAAGCTAGTTTTCTTAATTACTCAAGCCACTCTGACTACCACAGGCCTACTCTTGTTCTGTTAAAGTCAGTAAAAAGACTCCTATTGATTTCAACAAGCATGGGATCAGATCCAATACCAAAATCCTCCAGGAGGCGGAAAAAGAAAATAACAGCTGAATATAGAAATGTCACAATGAATACTTTCCATTTTTAGTACTACTTTTACATATTATTCTAAGAAGAATAGAAGGAATGTGTTTCTATTTTACTTAAATATTCATCTGAATAGCTGTTTTTTCCATGAATAAAATGCCATGAAATTATTCTTTTGCCTTGTGCATTCTTGATATGAAAAAGGATAGCCTATCCATAAGCTTTTATGTTTATTCAAATTGTAGCAGTTACTCTAATAAATTAGAGACAAGATAGATGAAATATGTGTATACAGAAACATGTTATTCTTCATGACAGTTCAATTCAAAAAGATTGTATTCTCATTGCATGTAATGATTCCATTAACCCTAGGTAACAGAAAATTAGTTTGCTAATTTCAATGTCCACTATACTACATATAACTATAAAACTTGGAAGCCAGTTTTTCTAGAGTTAACAAAGATTCTTGAGGAACTGTCTTAAAAGGATTTATAATAATAAATTATAACTAAAAAAAAATCAAGAATGCCCCAAACTGATTTGATTTCAAACCATGTTGATGAGAAGTAAAGAACAAAGACTATATCATATATAATCACTAGGCTGAGAGGCATGGTAATAAGTGGAAAATTTTCAACTACAAGCTCTAATTTTTCCACAGATTCTTCCTATTTCCAAATCACTTAATGCAAATTTTAAAAATGTATTAAGGGTAATAAAGAAAACTTTCATCTCTCCTCTTCCATTTCCTAAAAATACCTGTTATTTCCAATTGTATGTGAACACCTTTGTTCATAAAAAAGTTAGCATTGTCAAAACCAGTGCTACTTATCAAAGTGAAAATACATTTTAGACAACACATATATATGTTTATTAGCTATTGGCATTCCCTTAATGTAGCATCTTCTATTTTATACATGACATACATGCATAAAAAGGAAATCGTATTCTCCACCACATACCTCATGAGGACTGTTGAAACTGTCAGATGTTGAACTTTTTTAGAGTCAAATGCTGTGTTGATAATAAAAATATATAATAAAGATCATATTCACGTATGTTCTGCTCACATTTAATTACAGAAGCCTTTCTGTTCATGCTTAAAAACCATGTCAAAAGGCCTCTGCAATGCAAACAATGTTTATTCAGAGCACGATACCTTCATTTTTAGTGTTTCCTTCCATTGGGACAAAAAGTACAAGTGGAAAGGCATTCCAAAGGAATGCCTTAGAAGTCAAGACATTCATCTGTACCCAGAAGATAAAAAGTGCGTTTATTGCTGCACTGTAACTTCTGTTTCTTCGTTCTTCTCACTTATTCCATTGTCTTTTATATATACTTATACATATTAGAAAGTGTGTAATGGTCTTAAGCAGCTATTTGGCCTCAGGGCATCTCATGCAGTAGGCTAAACATTCTTGATTATGTCTCAAGGCATAAATAATAAACGATGGTAATCTTATCAAGCACAGTTTAATGTAAACTCCTGGGGATGATGAAAGCATCTTAGGCAAAGATCGAGGACTGTCATTGAAGCTTACAGAATAATTTTATTTTACTTTGGTTTTCCAAAAGAGGTTCTGCTACATATAAAAACAACAAATCTATTTGAAATCTGTTCTCAGAAATTTAGAAAAAGCTAATAAATCATTATCTAAATATCAGCCTTCCTTTATTCTGTCCTGTTCAGTTTTTGCACAAATAATTTCTCTTCTTAATTATAATATTATCTAAAAGTCAAAACAAATGAATACTGACTGAAATTTGAGTTAAAAAAAAACAGGTAACTCTACAGTCAGAGAGTTTTCAACACCACTGATGATAAATTTATTGTGAAAATTGTGGTGATGATATCCACGGTATTTTTTTCTTCACGGACTTCTTTGCATTTATGCACACAGTGCCCTTCATACAGAAGCAGCCAGAAGAGCTAACTATTTCAGGATTACACGGAAGTAAAGCAGGACACAAAATATATACATCATGATGGTCAAATAGGTCACTACCCTTTCTACATCCTGAACTGGAAACCAAAAACAGTTAACTAACATCCACAGAACTACAACAAAACTATTCAGGATAGAATAGCATTGTTCTGAATGTGGAATCAAGGGGGATGGATGAATGCGTGGAAGCACTAGAAGGGACCAGCAGTAGGAGAAGAGTTGTAAGTATTGATTAAAAGGCCAAGATGCTAGCACACATCTCTGTGCTTCTCAGGATGGTCAAGCTCACATCTAAGACCTAATAACTCACAGGCATGTGATATGAGACTAGCCATTGTCAGCTCTTAAAGTGTGCAAGAAAACATATCCAAAACCTGTAGGCCATCACCAAGGGAAAAAGAGCTCTGGAAGGTGAGTAGGACTGAAAGGTAGTGCTCCTTGTCCTCCATAATCACAAGGAATGCTGGATGGACCAGCTGGATACAAGCTGGCATCCGACAGCTGAGCAGTTAGCCTGGACACATATATATTACTGTTTGCTGGGGTATCAGTATGAACATGTCAGTATTGGCGGGCAAAACCTGTTACATTTCACCTTAGAACTCACACTGAGCTTTCCTATGGAACTCCTTTTCCATTGTTGCTACCATGCTGCCAAATTATTTCCTACAGAAACCCTAACATATGGTCAGATAAATAACTTTGGAGGCCACCATATGAGGTGCACACATACTGACCCACTCCATTTTGTGTATTATATTAATAATTATTTGTATCATCACAATGTTTAGATCAAATTGAAGTCAGGCCCTACTCCTCTGCCTCATGAACAAAGTATAAGAAACAGCCCCAAGGGCTTCGCAGTCAAAATAGAGAAAAAAAAATCAAAATAAATGAGAAAATGAGTACTATTATACCCTTTTGTCCCTAAATATTGTATTTGTCAGGTATTTTGTACATGCAGAAAACTTCCATCTTTGCGGTTGAAATCATTCAATGTTTTATTGTTATTTCAGGGAGAGAAAATCTACAAAATAGTCCACCGAAGTTCATTTTTTTTAGATACCTTTTTTCTGGATGAACCCGCCAAAACCCTGTAACCTCTAAAACTCTCTAAAAATAATCATTCAGAAATAAACTGTTCTATAGTTTTCAGTGTTGTATCCTATAATGTTCAGTGTTTAGAAAATATAAACACTCAGAGCTCGAGTAAATACATACAGACTTCTTCCAGCAAGTTTGAGCAGCAATTTCCTAAGTTTATCACCAATAATACTATCTTAAATATATTTGCCAAGTCATTCCCTGTTTAGAAACAGGGAAATGTTTCTGATACCATCTGTCCACTGTAAATGTACAAAAGTTTAGCTCATGCTCTTGGATTCTTGTTCAGATCACGTAGTTATTAAGCATTTACAAGCATTGTTGAAGTGTTTAATGCTGTCCAGCATTGCTGACTGTCAAATATTCTGCTAGTGAGAAAACACTTTTTTGTTTTTCTAGCTGCTTAAACTCAATCGATTTTTCAAGTTCAGATAAGTAAACACAGCAAGTAAACACAGCATGCTGAAGTCTATGTATTTGCTATTTTACATCAGCCAAAGATCAAGTCTGATTTAAGATATGAAACTTGGATGTTTTCTGATCCTTCTTGTTAGCATATGTCATGTTTATTCTGTTCCTTAGGGAGCAAATGAAGAAAGATCATCCACTAGGAAATGTGGGGCAAATAGGATGTGGCTATTTGACAGAGAAGATTAACATTTCTGTTATTGCTTTCACAGTTGCCTATGTATTATTGCCTTCACAGTTGCAGCACCAGCTATAGAAAATTGCAAGGTTCCCCTGGGAAATCCCAATTTAAATATTGGGAAAATATGACAAATGACTTCCAAGAAACATTTTTTCCTCTCTAATACACAAAAAATTTGAAAATGGAAGATGGCTACTTGCAAGGCTGCAGGCAGTGATTTTCTTATTGCTCATCACAATCTATTCTTAGAATCCTTTTTCATAAAACAAATCCATTTGTCCAGATCACTGAACAGACAGTCTACTTGGTCAGCTGATGAACGATAGCAGCAAAAGATGATGTAAATTAAGCATCCTTTCTTGCATCTGAAACATTTTCAGTGACCTTTTTCTCTAATGAGATAACAAAGATAAATTAGGCATCAGCTAACTGAAATAATAACAGGGCCAAAATTTTGCTGAATTAAGCTTATTGTGTTGTCCATGTAATAGCCAGCTTTTTGGATATTACTAGGTTTATCCAAATAACCTAAGACTCAAAATGTTGCTATTGAAACTGTAACATAATGTACTGTTTGTTGCTTAAACATACAGTGGGAACTTTTCATCCTGTATTTATTACTTATCAGCTTACAAACAATCAATTCAAATCTTAGCTTCATGATGCAAGGAAAGCCTTATTTCTGTTATTTTTCTTAGTTTCATTTTATACATATCTTCACACAGAGTGTATTTTTACATTCTTCTGAGTTCTTCATTTGTTTTTGTTCTCTATAGTGATTTCATATATAGAAAAGAGACAAGGTGAGAGATAAGTACCTTTTGTAATAAAACACTGATTTGAAGGCACTATAGGCATGAAAAAGGAATAATGAAATACAAATCCAGCATCTTAAATGTCCAGTTATTAGCATTGGTTGAAATTCAATAACTTTATATGAGCAAATAGTAGTTAATGGACTGAAACATCTTTAAAAAACCTGCACTTTCTCTGCTGTATTGCTATTCTTAAGTCATAGCTCTGAACTTAAAATAACTGTGGCATTAAAGTACTGTGTAGGCATGATATTGGTTTTGAAGGATGATCTATTTCTAATGGTAGTAGGAAAGTATGTAGAAAAACCTCATAGAGAACAGTTATTATTTAAATGTCACTTGGTGAAGAGATGCTCATATGTGGTTATCTAAATTGCTGCTGAGTTTTAGAGAGAAACCATCATTGTCTCTCTAGTAAATACTATCATACGGAAAGTTATAAAATTAAGACTTTTTTTAATATGTTGTAGAATATTTGTCATTTGAAACAATTACTGATAATTGAGAAGCAGGACAAATTAATCTGGAAGCAGCTGGTAAATGTAAACTTTTCAAATTACATTCTTTGTCTGTGACTTTTTTTTTTTTTTGCAGTTCTTCAGCTAATGGTAATTATCAACTAAGCTCCTAATTTATCTTCAACTGAGTTCAAGAAACTGAGTTAGAGAATCCCACTCTTTTCTTGATCAAAAATAGGGATAACAAATGAGTAATATATATATTTGTAGAAACTAAGAGAACCCTTTCTCCAGAAAAGTTCATCAATGATTAACCTATTAACCACAATTATATTTGAGCTAAAGGTGACTTAAAAAGAAATCTATATGCAAGATTCCTCAAGTCTGTCATCCAGTAGAATTAAAAACTGTGTTTGGATATACTGCAGTGGATTTACTTCTATGTCATTGTGCTGCACACAGAGACTTTATTTTCAGACAACATTTTTAGGATTTCCTTCCAGAACTCTTAAGAGATATAGAGTGACTGCTTATATCCTAAATCCAATTTGTGGAGTTAATAATTATTTTTAAACGCCTTTAGCATCAGTTATTAATTTACTCTCAATATTCTGTTATTTGTATTTTTACAGTGGGAAGGAAGAGAGGAAGTGAAAGAGGTGTATCTATTAGAGACAGAAAGACCATTAAAAACACACAATTTAGAAAATCCTCATATCTCTAATGCCTTTCAATTAAGGTTTGCTCATCTCTAGAATGAGAAAGCGAAGGGAGGCTAGCATTTGTAATATTCTAATAACTAGTGAAAAAAATGACTGCTGTTTTTTTCTTTTTTTTTTTTTTGTGAAGGCTTCTAACATCAGATGACAGAGTGAGAGAGTCACTATATGAAGCACTGTTTAAGAGTGCACTTTGTACACACTATTTCCAAGTAATCTTTGTTTTTTGTTGCTTTTTTTGTTTCTTTTGTTTTGGGCTTTTTTTGCTTTATCCATGGGCACAATGTATTCATCACCATTTTCCCTGTTTTTCCAGAAGTGAGAAATTGAAGTCATTGGTGCATTGTGCACCTTCAGGAACAGAGGTGTTTCAAAATCAAGGTGTTGTTCCTATGCGTGAATTTATCTTCTCTAATCAGATTGAATATTTTTTGTTTACTTGGGGAAGAAAATAACAAAAAATATACAAATGGCTGTATTGAGGTAGACTAAAGAGTTAGGGTATGTGTATGTGACTTTATTTTCATTTTTATTTGAGAGAGAGAGAGAGAGAGAGAGAAAGCCACCCAAAAATTAAGGACCAACTGCTACACCTCTGTGATTCTACTAATATAAAACAGAACTGAGTAGACCTATTAATTAAACTATTTTTAAAAAAATCTATCATTACTTTTTCTCAGTGGAAAAGGATTTTCGTAATAGTACTTGCAATTTGCAAAGCAAACAAGGGAAGAGCTTTTGAAAAATATTTTCATTTTTTCATCCCAAAGAGAAAAACTGATGAATTTTTTTTGCCACTAACAGAAAGTACACTGGCTTTCATTGCTAAAATTCAATATGGTGACCTTTGTTTTTATTTGTATATAAAAGAAACAAAATCCTAAAGGAAGGATGAAAATGAAAGAAAAGGCCCTTTAACTGAAATGTTTTCAGAGAAGAAAATGTCATTCGCCACTAGATCGGTGTAGGAAATATAAACACAGGTCAAGTTTAAAGTAGAAATAAGCATAAAGATGCACTACTATGTCAGAGAGATTTGCACTTATGTAGGAGAAGAAGAAACCCAGATTGAGAAGTCTGAATGTTCCCAGTGATGTTTCCTCTTATAAAGTGAGGAGGAGTAGAAAGGGGACATGGAGTATGTTGAAGGCTCCAACAACTTGCAGGCAGCATGTCTTCTCCCAGTCCCTTTATATGGCTGCCCTAAAAGCAGCACGTCTGATACCTTAGTGCTAGAAGTTAATCCTGAAGGTGAAACGTCTCCACTTTGGCATCTATTAAGAAAAGAATAATTCTTTTTTTCTCCTCTGAACACGCAACAGGTGTTTTCCTCAGTCAAAGTGTGTCTGATGGGGAAAAAAAAAAAAAAAGGTTATTGGCAATTGTTTGTATTTGCTCCTCCACAGCCAACGGAGAGAACGGAGAGAGACAGTCTTGTTGGATTTACCTGTATTTATCAAATCTGTGAAAAATAGCAGAAGTAATACAGACTCTGAGAAATACAGAACAGGAGCATTGTCTCTGTTATACTCAGTAACTTTTTGAGTATTATTTTGTTTAGCTCGCAAGCAGGAAAATCTGGTGCCAATATGTACTGGCGCTACTCACACTGAGCCCTGAATCAACTGCTTCACTCATTATTCATCTCTAAACATATAACAATTTAATAAATTGTCATTGAGATTATTCTCTTTTCTCTAATCTAGAATATTTATTGAGTTTTTGTTGTTTTGTTGAGTTTTTAAAGAAGTACATTCAAGAAATTATTACCTGAAGAAAAATTTACTGAATTTTGTAAATCTATTCAAATCTAGCCCCCCACAAAAAAAGAGGAAAAAAAAAAAAAAGAGAAAAAAAAAAAGGCAACAGGCATATATTTGCATACATTAATATAACAGAAAGATGTGGAGAGAAACTGATTTCGGTGGCAGTGCAGTCTGAGGTTAGCTGCAGGCAATATTTTGGAAACTGTGCAGAATATGCACTTTACTAACATATTCCTATTGCAAGTAAAGCTCTCTTTATATAAATACCATATATATATAAACACTATATATAGTGTTTAAAACACTAACTCAGAATAAAATGCATTAAAAATGTATCTTTATTCTTTTGTTTGTAGGAGGTTAAATAATTTGTTGCAAAATTGAAGTCAACTAAACTTAGCCCTAGGGAGAAAAGCTATCTGAATAACTCTTTAATACTACTGAAATGGGTAAGATTTCAAACTTAATCAATCTGAAAATAGTATTACTTAGGTTCTATGAAATAGTTTTACATTTTGAAACCAATTATCTGTCTCCAGTATTCTGTAATTATTCATCACTTACAGGGAATTCTGTCACATCAAAAGACATTTTCTTGAAATAATATAGAAAATCTAATAAGTTTTTATTCTATCTTTAATAATGCCTGCAGATATGACAAATTAATACATTTCATTCTATTTACAATTTAGGTATATGCATAATATGCCATTAATAACTTTTAGTAGATATCATGTCCAGTTCTAAAATTTAACATTAAAAAATCCATCTGCTCCCTCCTACCTTCCCTGATGAAAAAGTAGCATTTTGAGATCTTAAAATGAAAAGACCTCAAAGAAATGTGGAAATGTAAGCTATTGGCATATAAGTGATTTCATATTCTCAGATGAACTATGTGCTATAAGCGTATTTTTTACCATTTTCCCCGCATATCCAACTTTTTGCTTATTTATTTTCAAACTCCATATAGACCAGTCTATACTTCTGGAAATTTTTTATATGCAAGAGAATACTTGGAAACTACTAAAAGGGGAATGACATTTTTTCCCTGACCCCTTCAGTCTTCTAAAGGATATTAGGTATCGTGGAAATTTAGGAAATCTCATACTTGTTCAGTATCTGAGGTGAGACCATTGATCCTCCCTAACTTTTCGTAACTATTCTTAGAAGTTAGATACAATAAGGAATATGGAGGTTTCTCATCTATAACTGCAGAATGGGTCCACAAGAAGGAATGCTTTTAAGAGAGCTTAATCTCAGCTTCTGAAACCAACTGTGTGGTGGGGGTCAATATCCAATGACCCAAGCAGCTACCCTGCAATACTGAATTTCTATTATTTCTACTGATAAATCCCCTCTGAATACAATGGTCACAGTGTTGTTAGAATCCCTGTATTTTGCACTCAAATACTAAATCTTTACCAAACCAGAAGAACAATGACCTATGTTTGATAAACACTTCAACTGAGGAATGGTTTTAATTGATAGTATTACAGAAAGTTTATTGTTTAAATGTCAGGTAATATCTGAGTTGATTATACATTAAATACAGAGAATGGTCCACTGTTCTGCACTCTCTTTGAGGCAAAATCATGTAATTTAGTCTGCACAGGAATTTTTGCTCCCAAATACTGTTATCTTATGGGGGTACACTTACATTCTGCAAGTGTGCTTGTGAGATTCTTTTTTATTCTGATATGCTCAGATAACAAACTCCACAACTGAGTAGCCATTGGAGAAATAAGTAAAATGTAACACATGGGAAAAGTAGTAGGGCTCTGCTGTACATTTAGTTCTGTTCAGTAGATTATAATAATCTTAACTGTGAAGTATCTTTATTGTGAAGATGAAACAAATCATTACTTTGAATAATTAAAGCTTTACTGCATATAATCAAACTCTTTTAAAATCTATCCTGTCAGCTTCCAGGCAAGCAGTTGAAAAAGGTGCTAATACATAAACAAGGAACTACAGGAAAATTTGACGTGCACTTGGAACTAATTTAGTCTTCTGCCCTTCACAGACAATCCGCTCATACCTCCGAGATCTTCCTTGAAGAAATATCAGATTTCTTGCTACCAGTATTGATCCTTTGAAGGCATTAGCTTTCCGTTTTCCTTAACACATATAGCATAAATCATTCTTAACCACAGTTGAAGTACCAACCAACTGGTGTTGGTTGTATAGTTGTATGCTACAGATGAGGTACTGCAGAGCTCTGGTCTTCAGGGAAGCACAGCATGAACAAGTATGTACTATTCTCTTGGGCAGAGAAGTGCTTTTATTTTTGCAAACAATCTATCAATAATTTGTCTACCTAAAGCTACTTTTTCCACTTGATTTCATCTTATCTATCTTCACAAGAGAACTCTCTCTTTGCCTTTGTCAGATACATACATCCTCACTTCCCATTTTCCCATCTGTATCCCACTGCATACTCAGTGATCACAATTCTGGCAAACAATAGTGCCAATCTATTTAACATCATTGTGACATCAGAAGACCTAGTGGTCTTCTTTCCAGTTAAAATAATTAGCAATATAATAGTTTAGTCATTAGAAAGCAAAAGTGTCAGATTATTGAAAGACTCATGGAAAGCTAAATATAGGTTTTAATTAACGGTCACTTTATCGAAGTGCTCGGGCTGAAAATTGCTCAATTCATAACTGTGCTGGACTATATGAGGGAATGGAGTCCTTGTTCCAAAGAGCTTGAACTCAAAAAAAAAAAAAACTTAATATTTAAAGACAATTAATGACAGAAAGAATGATTAAGCTGTCTGCCAAAAGGCTCCCTAAGAATCACTTAATATTTAAATCCACTTAAATCCCCAGAAGAGAATGAATGGTTGAAGGCTGCCACACTCAGCAGTCTGTTTTTGTCCCTTTAACTTCAACCAACCTAACATATCAGCCCCCACTCTTAACAGCTTGCTGCCTATTTCTTTAGGAATGAATATTTCATTAAAATAAAGGTTAGCACCATAGGGTGTTAATAGCATTGCATTTCTATTCATAACACTAAGTGTAATTTGAATCATCAATAGAAGGAACAGAAGGAACAGAAGGAATGACCTTTCTTGAAAGATGCTGCACAAAGAGAAATGTCGATAAAAGTCAAATAATGTTTGGCATATCTCCTTACAAAAAGCTATTTCCTGTTTATGCACTTGGAGAAGGGTCTTCTTTCTAAGCCATCAATTTAGCACAGAGGGATCACTTGCCAACATGGAGGTGAAATAAGAGCTCACACATTCCTGCAGTGCTTCACTACTCACCAGCAGCAATCAAATATACATGAACCTCTATGCTCTTCCAAAATGGCAACAAGTTTAGCACCATTAGATTAGAGAAATCAATTACTTTATGTTTTGCTATCCTGTTCCTTTTTAAATTCCAAGAATGTCAGGCAAACAAACACAAGACCATAATACAAATGCCATAAGAAGACCGTAATGATAAAAACATTCAGAACTTGAAAAAGCAAATTCAAATTTTTATTTTATATATATATGTATACAACTACAATGTTTCTGAATAAGGACTCAGGCCTTCTAGCGTTCCTAGAACAGTTGTAAATCTTAGTTAAAGTGAATCCTAGTTGGGCATAATAATCTCAACCAGATAGTTTTAACTAAGGACAAATAGCATAGATTTACATAAAAAACAAATATGCTCTCCTACATATATTTTTATTTAAAAGATAGAGATATCTTTTTTGAGTTGTTTCCAAACACCCTGAAATTTCTGTATTTTTTTTATTTGGCCAGATAACAAAGATTTCTTATGATCAAAAGAAAAAAAAAAGGAAAAAAAAAAAAGGAAAAAGGAAAAAAAACCCCACAAAACAAAACCTGAATCTCCACACATATAAATGTGATACGAACACATTTTTTGAATTTGATATATTTAACAGTGTATCCACTTTGCCACATAAAAGTCACTAAAGCAACTGTGTTTGTTTTTGAAAACAATTGATACCTGAATAATTAAGTTTAAAAAGATCTATAAAGAATCAGTTTCTCTTCCGAACTGTTCACTCATATGGAAATAATGCCAAACTAAATCTATCTCTTCACATTTTAAGTTGGTACTCTTTATACTCTCAAGAAAAATAACATGATCAAAAAGGAAGTTAATTAAGTAAGTAAGTAAGTACACTAGGAATCAATTGACAAAATACAACAGAAAGCTATTTCCCATAATGTAGAGGAAATTTCCTCATTTGTACTGAAGCTGCGTATACATGAAAAATTAATAATAAAATTAAAAAATTAATGATATAAAATGCCCTGTTATCTGCAAACATATTTATACTTGTTTTAGTTAGTAAGAGCATAATTGTGCTTGTATAGAAAAAAATTGATCCCAAAGCAACAGCTAGTCTGATTTTCTTAGTCAATCATAGTTTTCATAAGACATTTTCTCTTTGGATAATTCACAAGGACATTAACTTTAATTTTAAAGCTGAATTTTTGTCCATTATAACAACTTTTCTTTGGAGTATCATGCACTCTAATTGCACAATTAGTAATTTCGTATGAACTCTGTTTTCCCATAACTTCAAAGTCTCTTCTATTTGCTAATATATTAGTTATTCTTGATTGACATGACAGCAATTCAAAGAAAACTTTCTGAACATTCATCATAGCACACGAAGGAGTATAGTAAGGATGTTCCTACAGAACATCTGTTCCTGCAGAAATTCCAATTTCTGCAAGAATCTGTCACTGATGATAAGGAAATATGACTTAAAATCAGAGTGAGATTTTGAACTTTTTTATGGTTTGCACATAAAAAACTTTCACAGTCATGCAGAAATTTTCATATTTTAGTACACTGAAAGTAAAGACTTCTATTTTCTTCTAATTTCAAGCTAGCAGTCCTCTGAAGTTCAGGTAAGTCTAAGCTCTCTGAACTCCAGGCTTCAACTGCAGCCCTGGGGATTGAGACATAATAGAAACACATCCAATGAAAATTTTTCTAAGCATGCTATATTAGTATTTTGTTCCCCAAAATTAAATTTCTTGAAGGCGACTGACCTTGTTAGCCAACACAGGCTTGTCAGTAAGTCTCAAGATCTATCTCTGTGTTCTGCCTCAGCCATGTTAATCCATGATTTCCTCAGCATTGAACAATCCTAATCTCTGAATCCCTGCAAGAATATAGAGATGCCTAAGTTTATGGGAACATTGTCATTATTATTAGAAGAGTGATTAAAAGTGCTAGAAAAATAATTCACTTCTGTGTCCACAAACTTTATCAATTTAACCCTTGTTATGGTTTGCTTTCTAACTGCTCTTAGCTTGAACTATGTGAAAAATGACTCATTTGTATGGCTATACAAGCAGATTATCAAGTAGGGCTTGCAAGCAAAAAGAATAACATTGGCTGGAGTCGATTTAAGGAGAGTCATTCTGAATCGCTCCCTAGAGAACAATTTGATCAATTTTCCTCATTTTTTTCAGGATAATTTTGGTTCACTTGAGAAGTTCATCTTAAAAAATAATTAAAGAAAAAAATCTCCGAAGTTAAAAATCACACAGAAAATAGGCTTGTAATGGAACACTTAATGAAGCCTTAATTAAAAAGAGACAGTTGATCTCTGTATAATCACTGCCATGAATTAATTGCCTCAAGTTCAATAACTAAGAAATAGTGGAATGATTCAAAGCAATAGAATGGAACTACCTACCACATTTGGGCCTATTTTTAATTCTTTCAGAACTCCTTTTCTATGTATCATTAAAAACACGTATTTCACTTGGAGGTGACCTTTTCCCATGAGCTCAATCACAAGAACAATAGAAACAGCAATTGCTAACTTACTTGGACCAAATTTATCCTATTCAGTAGGGTTCAATATTTGTGTATGCAGGCCAAGAAGATCTCTGAAGCTATAATTAGCCTTCCTGCAAGGAAAATGAAACCACTTTCCTTCACATTGTGATAACCTTGAAGGGAAGTTCGTGAAGATAGTGTTTCATTAATATAAACAAAAGGGAAAAAATGAGGAGAGGAAGGAAAAATAGAAATTTTATAGGGAGACATTGTAAAAACAATAAATAGAAAAAGAATTGTTAAGCAGTTTACAGAAGAAATAAAACATTGCAAGTAAGAAGAAAGAACTAGATAACAAATCAAAGCATCTTCCTTTTAATTTTCACACAGTATCAATCTAAGTAACTTCTATTTTCAGTGAATATAATAAAAACATGTTTTCCGACCCTCATTCTGGGTTTTTGCATTACAGAAAGTTTAATACCCTTGCTTTGGTTTAGTTTAGCTTAGCTTAACTCTTTGGACAAATACAGAAAGAATACCTTTGTGATGGTCAAAAAAACAGAATCAATGTTGAAAGAAAGCTGTTTCAGTAGCAAGTTATTTGAGTGTAATTGAAAAGGCCTGCAGGAAATTTCTTATGGCACATCAGGTATGGAAAAGAGAAGGTCTGCACAAGATGTTCAGAGATGATAGTCAGTTTTGACAAGAATTGATGAAAAATCCAGAGAACTAAATGCAGAAACCTTCCTTATATTGAAAATATAATTTAATTCCTATATAATGTAGAGAAACAAAGAAAAGAAAAAAATGCAGTAAGAGAATTTACTTTGTGCTACTATCTATTCCAAAAAAAAGAAGAAAATCATATCTATTTCCAGCCTAGTGACAGACTATTTTCTTGTTCTGTTGTACAGCTGATCTTATTTTAGCCAAATCTGTTGAATCCTGCTGCTTTCAAATATAAAAAACCCCTATTTGTTTCCAACAGAACATATTTCTGAAGACTTAGTCTTTGCTTTCCATAGAAGAAAAAAGCAAGCAAACAAAAAGCACTAGCTTAATAAAGATCAGCTGGAAAAACAGGAAACACAAATTCGTAGATGTCTTTATAGGCCTTCTCCTAGCAAAAGAGAGGAGATATTTTTCCAAACTGTTAAAGAAGACTTCATTGATTTATAGGCCTTTCCAATTAGACAATTGCCTCTAATACTCTCACTGCAGCAATCCGAGAATGACACCACAGCTCATTTCTCAACTGAAGAGTGGGTGATTCAGTTCTTTCAGAAAAGCTTCTTCTTCATCATTAAAAAAAATTATCCCAGATTTTGCTTCCCAGAGCCCATGACTGTGTTCAGAGACCTCCACAGAAGTGGCAAGGCTCTCAGCATTCTAATGTTCATGTCTGAAAGACTGTTAACTGAATGTATCCTATGCTCAACTCAAAACACAACATGACAATTAGGCAAAGAAACCCATACTGTAATTTTACTGGTTAAGTGATAAGTGCTTATAGCTCTATCATTGTGTGTTCATTCAGCTGATAGCTTGGATATATAAACAGCTTAAACTGAGAAGTGTAAATGAAAGTCAAATCAATTACTGATAAAAGTTGTTAAAAATGACACAGGAGTAAGTATAGCCAGACAAGCTAACAACTATGCATTAATTATCTTCATAGGCTTTGGTAGCACTTAATCTTTTTGACGTTATTTAAATTAGAGTGCAATGTGTTGCATTACTGAACCTGCAGGAGGTAGGATATCTCTAAGCAGGAGGGAGCCCATGGGCTGAATAGTAAGCTACTAGGCTATGCCTTATTTATCATATATTTTAATGCTACATGTTGCCAATACAGAGCTGCAGCCATTATACTTACTCAGCAGACTCCCACATTAGAATTGCATGGGCTGGATTCTTTGCTGTGACAATTCCACTCAAGCTGAAAAATAAGGGGCCTAAAGAGAATATAGGCAGTAACTCAGCAGAATGTTTAAATCATCAGAGTAGGCTTAATATTAGGGTAGAAATCCATCAAATGAATTGTGAGGGCTGAGCATTTTATATCTCTAAGGTATACAGCAGTCAAGTGCAACCACAGGCAAGGACACTGCAATGAGTAACAACCAGGTGCTACTCGATACGTCTAAAGGGACATCAAAAGCTTTAGTCCACAAGAACTCTGACTCAAACATAAGTTCACCCTCTAAATGACAGCAACAAGGCATTATAGCACGTTTCTCCAGTTTCACAAGTTCTGCCTCACCCTCTCAAGCACACATGGGGACATGGTTGCAGCTTGGACCTCTAATTATTTTTAGAGTGACAGTTTTGAGTGGAGATCAAGGATTTCCTCTCAGGTTACCACTCTAAAAGTAGTTTTAAGTCATAAGGTGTAAGCAGGGTCAAACCTCTGCTGACTTCGAGAGTGGACTAAGTGCCTTCTCTACTGCTTTCAGATGACACTTAGCACCATGCAGAACTATGTCCTCTATGGAAACAATTTTCTTCTTTTATTTATACCAGTTCCATGGAAAAAAACAAATGTGCAAGGATAGCTGGGTTGCTCTAGAGAAAAACAGTCTCCCTTGTGGAATTCTTGGAACGAAAGGCTCAGATTTTCTTCCATTTCATGCCCTAAAGTGATAACTTTACTATTCCTATAAGATAGTGGCACAGATGCTGCTTCTATAAAATACAGATTCTCACAGGCAAGAATTCTGTAGATTGCCAGGGAAAACTCTTTCCTGTGTTGGCTGGAACCAGAAAGCAAAGTATTTAATGTAGATTCTACTGTTGTTTTTAGGAACAGCTGTTTCTAAAAAATAGTACAAAAAATGCTGAAAGTATGTTAGCTTTCTTGTGAATGTCATAAAAATTACTTGGAGGCAAAGCATAACACATCATCTCTCAGAGGGCTTTTTGCACCAGCAGAACCTGTAATATCAACTTTGCAAAATTATTTTACAAGATAAAAATGGAAAAAATACGCTGCAAACATGCTTCAAATATTATCAGCATAATGAAGTTAGAAAAAGGTTGAACTTTTCAGATATATAGAATTTTTTTTTGTCATGAGGATTGATCTTGATAGTGATCTTGATTTATCTTGGTATTTTATCATATACGATCACTTGATCCCTTAATACCACCATACAGTCCTATTTGGACATTTAGTCTGATATGTCTAAAGACACTGGGGCAGAGGGAACGTATATAGTTTATATATCGGTATCTGTACAATGTTTTCTCTAATTTCTTCCAGTGCATTTATTACTACTGCTTTATAGGTGTACATTTCTCTCCCATTTCCTGACCCTTGAAAATAACAATCTTTCTTACATGTACATAATGTCTATTTGAAAAATAACACAGATAGATTCACAAGAGTTTAAAGTTATATTTCTCTCCCACTAACTAGATCCCTAGATCCAGATCTCCACTATATGCCTGTTCTGATAACTCAATTATCAACCAAAATCAAAAAATACTGTTCCTAGAACAGTGGTAGAACTTCTTCAAAGATACTTCTGCAATAGTCTTTACAGTAAATATGGAAAAAGAAAAGACTTACATATAATACCTCTGAATGAAGACTGGTCTCAACAGTTATCAGGAAATTTATGCACAAAATCCAACCAGTCCTAACATTATTTTGGCAGTGCAAGAGATATATATTAACCAACTCAGAAAATCCCTTCTTGGGCAGTCCACATATGTTAAGGATAGAAAATGGACTATAATCAGGTCAAACCCAGCTCTAAAAATACCACAAGATTCCTTACAAAGGGAGTAAATGAAGGCTGTGCTATCACATCTGGATCTGGTGGCTCTATTTGCCTCAGATCATAATAGTATAATAAATTTTCAGATATTCTTCGGAGAGTAAGTATATCAAAAACAGTAAAATTTCATCTTAATTCAAGTGTTAACTGGTTAATCAAGTAGTACAGTGCAGTGGAAATTTATGTAAATGTTTTGGGGAGAAGACGACAATTTTTTTGTAATAGTTTCATACAAACATTTCCTGCACAAAATAAATGTATATTAAAAACAACTATCAAAGGATGGGAAAGAAAGCCATGAGCTTCCAAACTGTCAAGCAAAGAAAGGAAGAAAGAATAGCATTAGTAAAAAGAAAGAGCTTCTAAAAGGTGAGATAACAGCAGAGGTACCACTGCCTGGAGGCCTGGGACTCCCTTCTTCCTGCTCAGTGGGTAATTAGGGAAAGCAAGACAAGATGCCAAAAAAAGGAGATCTCCCAGCATTTCATGTTTTTTTCAGAGATGGTTTGCAAAGGAAATGAGATTTGATGCAGTCTAACCTCCTGATCAAGGTGACAGGAGTTGCAATCTATACAATGTACAGTTGCATATACATACATATGTATATGCATATACATAGATATGAGTCAAACTATTCTTCTCACAACAGTATGTGAACTGCACTTCCTGATACAGAAAGCAGTTAATACTTCAGGGTAAACCAGGTAGTGACATACCAGAGTAGACATAAATACTTAAACTATGATGGAAGGGTTAGTCTATAACCAGAATGTCAAGATATCAAAACATAATGTTTGACTAAATAATCTGCACAGAATGGTAATGCTGGAAAATTCGGTTTTCATCATTTCTCTCTCACATCTTGGGACAATTTAAAAATTGTCAGAATGACTGAACTAGTAAGAGTATTTATTTATTAAAAGAAGAAGAAGAAAAAAGTTATATGCTACTTTAACCTTAAAATTATTTTGTGTTGCTCTTGCACTTTAAAAACGCTTCCTTGCACTCCCTTTTCCAGGTTCTTTGCACCTTTAGTAGAAACATGAAAATCAACTTAGCAGCAAAACTCAGATGCTGTTTCATGTATTTGAGATGAGTGGTACTGGTCTATTTTTTGAAAGAAATTTCTTGGCTTAAAGATCTAAAATAAACTTGGAAAAAAGTGCTGTATCCCTCCAGCTCCATTCAGTTTGAATCTCAGTCACCATTTCCCTTTGATACTCTTTGTAACTTACAGGCACAGCCTCAAGCACAGACAGTTCCAAAAATGCTGTGAGGATGCATTTTTCATTACAATAAGCAAGGGAGAAATTTAAACTGCTGCACATGCCATTTAAGAAACACAGTCATGCTTACAAAAATAATATTTCAATAAATTATATAGTGCTATACATAATGCCAATATAATATTACTATTGTATTACCTACTAGCTAGGGAAAGGAATGATAGTCAATATTCTTAAAAGTGCAATGTGAATTTCTATCACTCGCATCCAGATGCTTTCTAAAGCACCTCAAACTTTTTTTTTTTCAGTGATTTTCTATTCAAAATCTAATCCAACCCTGCCTTGTTTAATTTATAAGATCTCAAGACTTAGACTTAGTTGCTTATCTCAGAGGAGAATGAGCAAATATTTGAAAACAAGCTACAACCCTATATTAATACAATGTTATGATTGAACATTTTGAAATGATAATAGTATGGAAATGCAAAAGAGTTAAAATCCCAAGGGCAACTTAAACATGAATGTATTGGATATACATAGCATTGTATCTTCCTGGATATTTTCTACTTAAAACCACAAGAGGAAGATTTGGAGCTTTTTTTCTTTTTTCTTTCTCTTAGCATAGGCAAGAAACCCTTCTAAGAAGATAAAGATTAATATTTGAGATTGTGCACACACAAACCATTGCACATAGTATTTTAAAAGCCTGATTCACATTTCACTGGTTGTTTGTAAGACAACGACAAAAATACTGCCAGTACTTACAACTCTTCAAAATTTCTTGGAGAAATCTGTTCAACAATGGATTTTGTACATCTTACTGAACAGAAATCTGAAGGGATGTCAACAGGAAGATAACCCCTTGATCCCTGGATATGCTTAGGGTTTGGTTTGAATTTCAAGAAATGCTCCTTCCCTACATGTCTATGTCTAATTTGTTTTACTTTTGTTGATTTTCGTGTGGTACAGCCATAACTTTGTTATGACTAGCAGTAACAAGCAGATATTTTATGCAGAATGAGATGTTTTTTACTCTAATACAATGATGTATTCTGGAGAATTACAGGCCTGGTCTGATTGCAGAGGGCTGTAGTAGTGGAGATATAGGATGTGGTGTACAGAAGTAGAGCTACGGGATGATAAGAGCTGGAGAACAGGCTGACACTGGAGAGCCCATGGCCATTAACAACTCATCATGCATCATGTAAAAGAAATACAGATCTTGACTGAACAAAACTGGTTTTGGGGTAAGAAGGACAACAAGTAAATAACATATATGTAAAAAGCACAGCATGTATTAACATGGATGTTATGTGGAGGTGCAAAACAATGATAAAAGGGAAAGGTGAAAAGGTTTAACACACAAAAGGAAAGGGGAAACACATTAAAGTAACCTCATGTGGACATTGCATGGGAAATAAGAAACCACATGAACATCATACACCTTCAAAGAACTTCAGAAGGTAACTCACTATGCAGCCACAGACCCTAGGTCCCAAAGGAGCCATGGAAAGGTGAGTGCTATTCCAGCAAAAGGTGCAGCAGCCAAGAACTGTGTGTATAACAATTTTAACTGCATTTTAAAATTATTTTTCTGCTACTTTTTCTGTTTTGTTTCTTTTTCTGTTACTCTTAAGATTTCAGCTATACTTGGCTTTACTTACGTATAAGCTATGCTTCCTCTTTGCCCATAAACAAGGTTTTGAATGTGACATGAAAAATAGGTATTAGAGTTTGTATTCCACTTGTTTTCATATAAGGCTAGTTAGCTGAAATATATATTTTTAAGTTTGTAGGAAGGCATTAGAAAAACGAGAGCCCTGAACAAACTAACTGAAAGAAGAATTCCTGCCTTGAACAAGTTAACCTCATATATATGAATTAAATTCGTATCTAGTTCAGATATTATGATACTCATGACCGAGGAAAATAGACTGTGCCTGGATTGAGTTGATACTTTTTGTATCTCCTGTTTTATTTTATTATTTTACAGCATTTTCGGACAATTTGGGCCAGAGCAGCAGAAAAATACTCAGAAATGGATGCTAATGTACTGTCACCTTTCACTATCATAATATTGGTCCCAAAAGAGCTCCCTCAGCATAACCTTTGCCCTCCCTACACAGATGAGTTTTCTTTATCTGTCTACATTGACTACATTTCATCTCACATTTATCTCTGCAAAGGCAAATCTGTGAACACAGGTCTTTTCTGGAGCAGCCTCTTAGAAAGGAAGGTCATCTTCTCAAAACTTTTAAAAACTTAAATTTGCCCTTGAGGTAACCCCAACGTATTCCAGTGAAGGTATTGCAGATTTTGCTTTTTTGGTTTGCTTGAGCAAATACATTGATGGGTGTACTGTCATGTTCTGAAATCCACAATAACTGCACTTCAGCAAACATATTGGCAATCTGGAGAGCAGCCTTTTGCACTCAGCAAACTCATCCTCAAGGTAAAAGCAATATGTAAGCGAGAACATACATGAATTTCTAGAAATTGTACAGTTCAAAGACTTGCCTGATAGAAATCTCCAATTTCTAATTTTCCAGTTCCCTTTTCATATATAGTTGGCCATAAGAAGTATTTTTTTTTCCACAGGGATAGGCCAAGCATATTTCTGCCAACTAGCTTCAGTTATAACAATATGTATAGGAATTTTTTCATTTGAACACCTCTTCTAAATTTCTCAAATACAGCAAACCTTGATGATATTTTTACTTTCTTTGTACATGTAGAGAAAAAAAAAAAAACCTACATGAAAATCTAGTGACAGGACCAGGAAAAAAGAGGGGAGTGAAAACACTTATCTTTACAAATGAAATTGTAAAATCTCTGCTATAAACAGTATTTAGCAATGCAGACAAATTATAAATGCTGAGGATTCATGATCATGATGATCAGGGGCCTGGAACATCTGCCCTGTGAGGAGAGGCTGAGGGAGCTGGGCCTGTTCAGCCCGGAGAAGAGAAGGCTGAGAGGGGATCTAATCAGTGTCTATAAGTACCTCAAGGGAGGCAGTGAGGAGGATGGTGCTGGCCTCTTTTCAGTGGTGGCCACCGACAGAACTAGAGGTAATGGCCACAAACTGAAGCACCGAAAGTTCCACAGGAACTTTAGTAAAAATTTCTTAACAGTGAGGGTGACAGAGCACTGGAACAGGCTGCCCAGAGAGGTTGTGGAGTCTCCTGCTCTGGAGATCTTCAAAACCCGCTTGGACGCAGTCCTGTGCCACGTGCTCTAGGTGACCCTGCGTGTGCAGGGGGGTTGGACTAGATGATCTCTAGAGGTCCCTTCCAACCTTAAGCATTCTATGATTCTATGATTCATCAAGAGAAGGTTCATAACTGCTGTTCTCTATCTTTTACCTTGCTACTGTTGTAGTCTGAAAAGAATCTAATGAAATTGAGTAAAGATTCATTTATTCATTCATTCATTATGACACAGCTGGACAGATGTTAAGATGTTAAGAACATTATTAGAAAGGCACTATACATATACATACACATGTATAAAACCTGCTGTTACTACTAATACATTACTTACTTGAGCTTCTAGGAATTTTATGAAATCTGGGAATAACCCTTAAGCAAAAATGTGTGCATGACCCAGAATGTAATAAGGCGGTCTTGCAGCACACTTGGTGAAAAATATCTGTAGGGTACTATGTCTACCCAAAACATTAATTCTCTTCAGAAAATAAATATTCTCTGATGAATAGTCCACAGATTAACAGGTTAACTGAGAAAATGTACATTGATAAACACGCTGCAGGATGAATGTTGTTATCAAATGAAAGGAACAGGAACCTTCCTGGGAAACCAACGACTATTGAGCAGGGAACACATAATTTAAACATGTGCAGAATCACCAAAACTAATCAACAGTAGAAGCTGGTGAATCTGGTAAGCCAACAGATGTGAGGCAGCTGTGGGGTCCCCAGGACCAGATGATGTCACGTGTGCTCACTCGCCATATACATACACATGCAGGACACACTCAGCAAGCCATCTGCAGGGTACTGAGGAGCCGGGTCTCTGTGCCGGTGGTCACAGACCTTCATTGCGGGTCAAAAACAACTTACCCAGTTCCCCATCCCGGAGCAGCCCCCGCCTCGCCCGGCAGCAGGCGGAGCCCAGCAACCAACCAGCCAATCAGGCAGGGGAGCGCGCG
>NW_010583312.1:297813-340381 GCF_000705375.1 Tinamus guttatus
GGCACCGGCACCAGGCTGACCGCAGCAGCCATACAAAGCAATATAGACAGAACGAAGTGGAACGGAGACACACAGCACTCACAGAGACATCCACATGCAGCCCCTCTCTGTTTCTCTTCTTCAGATAACCAAGATCAAATTTTGGTAGTGGAACATATACACACACAGCATTTGGGTCTCTCCAGTAGCTGGTGTTAGACACTTAGGACTTAGCAGCCCACTAGCTGGCCCCTAGCCCTCTGGTGTCCCCTAGTTGTTCTCACTTGGACCTACAAACTTTAGGACATCACCCCTTTAGTCCTCAGGGCAATGTAGAGAAAGCCCTCCCTTGTTGACTCCTTCCTCTTGGTAGATCTTACACCAGGGAAAATGATCTCATTGTTCTCCTTGGATGGCCCTAGGGAGCAATGGATTCACGGTGCTCCATTCTCATCAATTAGGTTACCAGGGTTCCTACATCTGCAATTGCTCTTCAGGGCCTCCAGTTACATATGTTTACAGGGATCAGCCTGTGTAGAAAATTTCACTGTCAAGACCTGAACGTCTACAAAGGAGACAGAGGAGTCCTAAAACTTTATTCGAATAAAGGGAGTCTACCGGGGCATATCTCTGTGGGGTCTCTCAAATTACCGAACAGCGCAGCTCCCTGTTATCCTAATTTCCTGACTGAGATATGCTCTTTGCTCTTCCCCATTGGCTAAGGTACTCAGAAATTACAGACTTCCCAGCCCACCTAAAGTATGTTGCTCCTTAATATGTTCCCCCTCCCCGGTCATGCATCACATGTCTAATTAAAGTGATTTTATGCCTCCTCTGTGGATGTGAAAGTTAATATGCATTAGCTCATTAGACTTGCACCTACTCTATTAAGGTTCATTCTGTGGTCATTTGTTGATAAGGATCTCTCTGCCCCGCTCCTGTTTTCCCCTGAGGTCAGCTGCACCCAATTGCATAGGTATAGCATGACCTCCCTGCCTCTACTCCCTAGTCCTGTTCACCGAAGGATGTGGAGTAACTCACACATTTGTAAAGACACGGGCTCCTTTGTTCTGCTGAAGCCCTAACCTTGTAAACAAAACTGATAGCATAGGTGGAAATGCCTAAAATTAGCTATACAAGCAAACAAGCCCCATAAGTCATGCAAATGCCACTTTGCTGCCAGAACTAGATATGCAGACGCAATCCCTTGCATCCCTTATGCTGTGCTGCTACCTAGGTAAGCAGCAGCCTACTGTCACGAAGCGCAACTTGCTGGCGCTTGCTCCAGTAGCACACTCTTGAAGCTTGGTTGTAATTTGGAAACATTACTTCTGTCTAAAAGGAAAATTGGAACAGAAGATGGTGAAGTAAAATGATCAAAAATGATGTTTGCAGCTCAATATCCAGATTTCTGTGTCTGCAGTAGCCTCTGATCATGAGGTTAGTATTTTATAATGAGTATTTTCTAATGATCTTCATTTTTTACTGAGTTGTGAAATAGAAGGATCAAGGATCAATGAAAAGTTAAGTCTGATAGTTGCCTCCTGATAGGTTAGCATCATGGGGCTAAGAAGGTGACATATATCATTAGTGACAGACTCGGATACAGATTTTTATCATTGGCAGAATGATGTAACCCTCATTAAAAAAGAACATTGTATAATTGATCCATTTGCTCTCAGCAGGCCTGTTTCTCCCTTTTAACATAAAGGCCACATTGCAGTTCAGCTTCAAATGAACGAAAACATTATACTACAGCAGAAATAAGAAATAGCCTCTGCATACATATTTTAAATATAAGAAGATAGCTATATGATTAATGTTACAAATGCTACCAAGGACTTGTTAAATAGTAGTTAAATTTGTGCAGAGAGACCATGAACGGACTTTAAAAAAATGCACTGGTCCTCAAAATTCCTAGATTTCTATTTTTTTTTTTGTTTTCTTTTTTCTTTCAGAGTTCACTTCACTTGACACACAAGCCTTATCATTAATACCTCAACACAATTATAGTGAAAGTCTTAAAGCAACAAGTGCTATAATTTAGTCAGGCAAACTAATGTACACTACACAGGTAATAATGGCAATGTTCACAGTTTCTCACTAAAGACTGAAAAGTTTTTTTTTTTTCCCCTAACTGTCTATGGTTTCCAAATGACTTTAAATAGGCAATCACTTTAGAAAAGGGACCTAATAAATTCTTCTTTAATCACATGGAATTCTGTGGGAGAAATAACAGCACAAATAAATATAATTATCTACAAGAGGCATTGCAAAGAAACAAAAAGTACCCAAACTCTCTGTAATTGAGCGAACTCTGTGAACTCTCTGTAATTGAGCAGAAGCCTATGTGAGAACTAGTTATTCCAAAGGTCTAATGGAATATTGGCAGGAATGAAGTGGTTCCTGCTGTGGCTTATTTTTCACTTCCTACTTTTCAGATAACAAATTCTGTTGACCTAAATACTGACTAACTTCAGTCATTTGGCTGTAACTTCCTTTTTGGCACCAAGGTCCACCCTATTCTCTCTCCCCAAAATTAAAAAAAAAAAAAAAAGTCTTCCCTTGCTCAAAAGTCATTAATGTTTTCCCCCCTGAAGAACCAAATGCCAAAACTTTTAGCATTACATATAAGAATATATTGTAGAGATTGATTTCAGCTCATTATGGTGTGCAAGTAAGATCATCGGGGGTGGCACAAGACTTACTATGGGGTGTTTAGTGAGTGACTCTTGAGGCTGGTGTGAGCATGGATTGCCAGGAGAGCAGCAGGAGTCACAGGGGTCCAGCTGTGTCTGTGGTGCCAGCAAAGAGAGTCAGAGTATATGTGTGTGTGTGACCATTAGCAAATATTAAGCTCAACTAGCTAAGGGGTGAGTAAGTAGCTTAGGAGCCAGGAGATGGGGGTCCTGGGTTTCAAGGGCTTATATGTCCAGATGTGAGGAGTCTACGGGGTTCAGGGACAGTTGCTGGACAGGATGAGTGTCTAAGCCTGGCTACTGAACTTTGTGCAATCTACATATGGGCACATGTGTCCTGCGAACAGACCTTCCTCCTGGTCATCCAGAGAGGGGAACAGGATGAGGCCAAATGTCCTGTTCACATTTGTGTGGGTGATGTGTTGGCCTGTGTGTATGCATATGTGCAACATGTACATGTGTTTGTACATGTGTACATGTGCGCACCCACTGGGAACACACGCTCAGCATCACTGCTGCTAGACCAGAGGTTGGGGTCCACAGCAGCCTCACCTACATCAGCCTGAAGCATTTGGCAACTCCCTAGCATAAACCATATTAAATTATTTCACTCTCTATCCTAGCAAAAGCAGTGGTGTGCCTGTACTCGAAGGCTTCACCATGTGTTTCTTTGGTTTTCCCTTACTATCTAACCTAGTTTTGTCACACTAAGCAAGCCTGGCGTGTTCAAGCACACCTCTGGCACTCTCACATCATTTTCACTTGGAATTCAAAATAATACAGTGTATTTCAAGTAATTTCTAGATGTTTGAGTATGGTATTTAATGTGAAAGGAATTAATTTCCTATTATCCAATATAGCACACTTTTAGCTATTCCTTTGTTGCATAATTTTGATAGCATTCAGATGAGCTATACTTAGGGGTTCCTATCTATGTCCTATCTATGCTAATTTTTATGTCCTAGCAAGGGACATAAGAATTAGCATAGAATTTCAGACTAAATATATAAGCTAAAATTTTGTCTTCTTTACAGCACGAGCCTGCAGACTCCAGAGCAGAAAGAAAACTTGGCATTATTCTATCATCTGTACTGTTCTCAAGACTTTAGAAAATCGTAAAGGTTTTCAGTCCCAGAAGACTTTCTTTTTTTTTTTTAATTTTTATTTTCTTCATTGACATTATTGCTTCTCAATAGAAATACCTATGGAATAAAAACAATTCTGTGTTATCTTCTGAAAACTTCAAATATGTGTTCACCTACTTTAATCCTGAGAGTTCCTTACTGTTTACATTACTACTTTAGAGTTTTATTTCTCTTGAACAGCACTATCCATGAGATAGCTATATTAATATGTTAACGAAGTATAAAAAGGGTGCAGTCCAGTTCTCAGGACAAAACAAAAGCCTTAGAACAAAAAGAAGGTAACTGTAAGATATAACTGAGAAACAAGAGGTTGCTTTATAAGATGGATGCAGTCAATTGAGAAAAAAAATGGCCTTTGTAACTAAGGATGCACTGAGTCCTGAAAGATACCATGGAATGGACAGATCTGAAAGCAGTTCTGACCTCCCTACACAAAATTAAATGCTATACAAAATAAGGGCATGCTTGGCCCCTGCCTTGGCCATTGAGAAAACTTAACAGCAGCTTTAAATCATTCCCCCCAGTTTCTCAACCTCTTTCTCTTTTTTGATTTCTGAAAGATTTTTCTCTGACATTTATAGGAAGCACTTTACTTGATTAATTATGTCTGAAGCATAGTATTCAATTCCATTATTACACCTTTATTTCACTTACAAGTATATTTAAACTAGACTGTATATGAATTTATCTCCCTATGTAGCTCTTCCACATGCTAGGTCTGCTGTGGAATCGCTATAGACATTTCCATAAGATGTTCAAATAGGATTATAGAACTTTTAAGGTACAAAACATGACTTTATTTGACATGCATATTTAAGAATTAATTATTATATGGTTCACTGTAGATGAAGATTTATAGGGGAAAACACTGACTGAAATATCTAATACACAGAGGAAAAAACCCCAGCCCTGCCTATTGGCCTTCTAAAATTTCTGTCATTGGCATAAAACAAACAAAAACATCCCCTATTCAATATACACTTATTAGATCAGGTAAAAGTTTCACGTCAGTGAACTGAAAAACTGAAAGCAAGCCATAAACAGTGCTCTGTTCTTGAACAGTTCTACAAAATGATCCACAGAAATGGAAAGAATAATGAAAAACAGAATTTGATGCAGATTCTATCCAATTGCGAGCAAGGCCAAGGAAATCTGTTTTACTATTCAGATACTCGAACCCAATAGACTATGCAAACAGGAGCAAAACTGTCTGAGTTGACCTACAGGAACATCTTACTCGTTATGGTTTTGCTACACTGGAAACTAAAAAACATGGATGGAAAATGCTATTCTCTACATTTTTCAGTAAGTAAATTAAACGAGCCAAAATAACCCAAGCCAAAATAACATGATCTGTCAGTCTTATCACAGCATTTTTTTCCAGGTGTTGGTTTAAGAGGCACCTTTAACATTGATTTTTGAATATGAATAGATTTATCTTATTATCACAAAACATAGTTAAGATTAGATAGTAGAAGAATCCTAATCTTTTTCTTCTTTTTTGTTTCCCTTATTGCTGGAGGCCTGGAAAAAATCAGGATATGAAAGTACAGAATCATGTATAACCAAGTGTGGTACTGAATGACTCTAACTGCAAATTACAGAAATGACATTTCTCTATTTCAGCAACCTGCTAAGCACATTTACTCATGCAACGTCTTTGAAAATGCTTGTCATTCTCAGTGTTCAGTTGTGATGTTATTGGCTACCTGCCTTTGCAAATTGTCTACATGAGTATGCAGTTAAACAAAAATATATTAAAAAAAATCTTTCTTGCCTAAGAAAATTAAAGTACGGGAAGCCAAATCTGCAAACATTGAAATAATTATGGAGATTAAAATATATATTAAAAATAGCTTATAAAAGGCTGTAGCAGTTTTAAAATGCTGTAGCTCTTGTGAAACTGAGGATCTAGTTCTGTAAGATTTTCAAACAGCATGTCTAATGTTCTTGCATTACTTCATTTTACATTGCTATATTATTCCAGTATATTTATATGATACCTACAGAAAAGCAACTGATAGTTTAGAACCAAGTAAATAAATTCATTAAGTAAATCTCAAAAATGACAAAGAAATCAAGTAATTCGATGTATAAGTCAAATTCAAAAACCACAGACCAACTTGTCAGCCTCAATCCCCAGTTAATACAAAGAAACTTGTGGCATGAAGTATGAACAATCACATCTTCAGTTTTCTTATTTACAGCACAACAGAGATTTAGAAATTAACAGGAGATTGCAGCTCTGTTGTTTTTTCCTTACCTTCTGTAAAAATTAGATAACGTCTCATGAGCCAATTCATCCTGACTCAGTTGTGATTTGGAAACAAATGAGAAACAGGGTATGACCTACTTTGCTGTCATAAATAATAATCCCTATATGTTGCTTGCATAGCTTTAACTTCTATCCGGGTGCTCTTATGAAGAATGTGGGAGTATGTGTATTTCCAAATCTGAGGTGAATATGTTTTTAAAATAATGACTAATATGTATTTTAATGTGAAATAAATATAAGTAGAAGAGCTATTTTTTCTAGTACTTTGCAGCAAGAATGTTATAGAAAAAGATGAGAAGACATATGAATATTTAGCATTCAAATATTTCATGCAGCTTGTAATTAATAAGAATTGAGCCTACATGTAAGCCTTTCCGATTCAGAATGGTATCACTGAATTTAGTCAAGAAATACCTTATTCCTTACTCCTGCACAACAGTCACATGGATTCATACCATTTTCAGAATTAAATTATACTTGGATTTAATTATATGCATCTCTTTATTATTTTTAATTCAAGACACATCGATGCCATTTGGCACTCGTTTTACTTAGAGCACGTTTTGAGTCTAAAGCTTCTTTTACCTTCTTCTGCAAAGGCTTTGCTAGGAAAAAGGTATCAAAGAGTTATACAGAAAACTAATTAATATTTGAACATTGGCTTCTTCAAATGAAGAACTGCATAAAAAGTGCATTATTCATTGCTCATTTTTGCCTGACATGATGTCACTTGGGGCTCCCAAAGAAGAAAAGACAGAGAGAAAAAGAGAAGTAAAGACCTAGTGGTACTGCACTAACAGCTATGTTAGTACATTTTATCCTTTAGAAGAGTACTGAAATTTTTCTTTTTTTTTTTTTTTTTTTTTTTGGATCTGCTACCGCAGTTAGTCCCTTGGAAAGCACTCTCCAGCTGTGTGATCAGTCCACCACCTGGTTATATGATGTATTTACTTTCCCACCTTCGGTGGAATTCTGTCTGTGTGCATGTGTGGGTTTTGGATTGTTTGTTTGTTTATTGTTGATTTCATCTGTATGTAAAACATATATCCCACATTTAAGTTAAAGATATCAAAGGAATAATTTTTCTGAAGTGAAAACATTCTGATTCATTCATTCGTATAGATGATTTTGGTTCTGTTCAAGAGTAAAAAAAATATATACCTTTGGTCAAATTATGCTCTGATTGAAATAAGGGTTAATAAAAAAATACCAGAGTGTTTTGCTTAAATATAGTAGATGAGTCTAAGCACAGTTACAGTAGTAGCTTGTACTATATCCAAAACCAAGTCTATTCCATCAGTTTTTGGCCTTTTTTGGAGAGTACATAAATTTCATTATTTCACTAACAATCCAGTTTGATAAATACAATAGGACTCATTCTGTACAAAAAGTTTGATTATGCAATATGTCTATACACATAGTTATTACCTACACTTATTTAACCTTTTAATACCTTCATGGAAGATATTTTGAATTCATTAATTATTCTTTAATTGAACATATTTGTTAGTTTAAATGAAATAGGTGAGGCAAGTAGTTTTGGATACCACTGAACAACAATAAATAATGAAACTTTTATTTTTCGTGCTGCAGTTAATGTTTGTGTTATTATTTTCAATTTTTAAAAGCAATACGTGGATCTAGCTTATGTGTTAATTGTTTCTAAACCTTAACAGATAAAATAATCTACAGCAGTCACTTTTTCTTGGAATATATCTTTATTGTTGATGATTTTGTTTTGTCTTCAGTAAAGAAATATGACCTCTGTCCAGGAGTTCCACATTTGCTTCTTTAAACAGTAAATTACAGTAATTTATAGAAATCACTGAGAACAAACAAAATTACAGTTTCATACCATAAGTCCATTCTAAATGAAATACATAGTTTATTTTTTGTGAAAGAATTTCCTGTGAGCAGGATTCAACCTATACCTAGATAAAATTAGAGGATTAAGCACAGGACAAAGACCTCATTGTGCAGAATGTCATGTTATTTTTCTTCCATAAAGAAATAGTAACATGTTCCTTTTACTCATAAAAAGTAAAAATAAAAAAGTCTTTTAAAGAGGAATGTGTTACTCAGAAACTCAGTATATTTTCAGAGGTATAAAACAGGCACATAAAATCCTGTCAGGAGGAAGTGAATTCTAATCTACAATGGATTAGTAACCTCTTAGACTATTACATTATTACATTAGTGACTTCAAGCAAAGCGGAACGCTTGGTCAGAGGTTGAACTTGGATCATAATGTAACTACTTAGTCAAAACATTTGGAAGAGGAGTCTTCCTAGTAAAATGAATATTAGTTAGTAGGGTTAGTAATGGATCATCTATGGGAAAGTCTACAGAAAAATAAACTGTTGGTCTTGTTCAGCACATTTGCAATAGATTATGGCACCACTCAAGTAAACAAATGTATTAATTTACTTATCCCCATTCACTATAATGGAAACATTCAAAACTGTGTACTGGAAATAGCGTTATGTATAGACTTCTTAAATACACTATGCACTATATATACACTATGTAATATACACTATAAGATGTAAAGCAGTTACTGTGTAGGATTAGCAAATATATGGGGGTAGTTCTTTTTCTTCTGAAGACCACAAAACATATTGATCATTTTTTTCATTATATTTTACAGATTGTGCAACACAGATTTAGCATTATTCCCAATCTGATTAATTCCCAAACTCATACAGTTCTCAAAATCAAAATAACTTGAGAATTTTTTATTTTCTAATACTATTTATCTGCCTTGTGAAATAAGAAAGTTAGAGTGTTCTGCATATTACCAGAGTATTAGAAACACATTAGTGTCTTACTGAAAGTCCATTGCAGACCAAGCAATTGGTTATCAGATTCCAGAATATTTGAGACATTCAACTATTTTGAATGAGCATTTAGTTAGCTAGGAAACTAGGAAATTATTATATTTAGATTTACTTTTTTTTTTTTCTGTACTCTTTTACAGTGTGGAGAGATAACACCATTTTCTCAGGCGTGCAGGAGAAATAAGTTTCCTTAATGGATTTTTTGTCAGAACCTATCCTGATTTATATAGCATTATTCAGAGGTTCCTGAGGCCTCACCTGTGCTAGTTTTTACTGAGTATAAGCATGCTAACAATGTAATACTGCTGAAAATAATAATAAAAAAAGTATTCAGGAATGTAGATATAAAATACTAAAGACCTAAGCCTGACCTCAGACAAAAAAAAAATGTAATTGCAGTTTAAATCAATACAGTTTCGCTCAAAAATAGCCTTCAGCATTTTGTTTAATAGTGTCTGTGAAGGTTTAACACAAATGTAATTATAGATGAAGTCTCTATAATTCTTTAAATCATTATCATGTGAATAATCTTGTATTTGTCACTGGTAGTTTATTAACCATAAAAAGTTTAAAATGAATCAATATAAAAATTACAGTCAGCTTTCTGATTCTGTCCACTGTAAGCAACTCATTTACTTAATGGCATAAGCAATTTCTATTTGCAGCTCCTAGCTTAGTTTATTGGAGAGTGGAAGTTGTTCAGAGCAATGATCTTTATACTATAGGCAATTATTGAAAGAAAGAAAAGAAAGAAGAAAAAAGTATGTTTGTTTCCTGAAGCAGCCTTGTTATATACAATCAATAGTTTCCATCTGCAAGAAAATTGCTTTGCTATATCTTTGACTGGAGGTTATGTCAATCAACAGGATCAAAATTCCTAATCAAATAGGAGTTTTGTGATAATGCTGCTGATTTCAGTCATTTACATGAGGTATGTGCCTGACTTGTGACTTCCACAACGATGGAATTTTTGGTATAATTACATTTAAGAGCAGCTGTACATATTGGAATGCTTCAGTACTGGTGTGAACTTGTTATTGGCATGGTTTCTTAGTTTTAATTTCCAAAGCTGCACTTCCTGAGAATCATACAATCATAGTATCATAGAATCATTATGGTTGGAAAAGACGTTCAAGATCATTAAGTCCAAACATAAACCCTTCAACACCATGCCTGCTAAACCATGGCCTTAAGTGCCTCATCTACACATCTCTCGAACACTTACCAGGCATGGTGATTCCACCACTTACCTGGGCAACCTTTTCCAATTTTTGGCTACTCTTTCTGTGTAGAATTTTTCCCTAATGTCTAACCTCAACCTCCGCTGGGGCACCAACTACCCTAGCTTTTCCCCTCTTCTAGAAAATGTTGGGGTTTGTGTTTATCTTAAATAATTCAAAAAATAGTGAAAAAAAATCCAATCTGAGCCAAACTTTGCTGCTCTCAATCTGGTTAGTAGAAAAATGAATGCAAAGAAGGATGTACAATCTTGCAGAAATTATAGGTATTTAAAGGGGGTCCACTGTGAATGCAAAATTATGACAGAATCATAGAATTAAGGTTAAGGCTAAGATTGGAAGGGATCTGTAGAGATCATCTAGTCCAACCCCCCTGCTCAAGCAGGGGCACCTAGAGCACATGGCACAGGGTGGCATCCAGGAGGATTTTGAAGATCTCCAGAGAAGGAGACTCCACAACCTCTCTGGGGAGCCTATGCCAGGGCTGTGTCACCCTCACGGTAAAGAAGTTCTTCCTCATATGGAGATTAAAATTCCTGTGTTTCAACTTGCACCCATTACCCCTTGTCCTGTCACGGGCCACCCCGAAGAAGAGTTTGGCCCCATTCTCCCTACATTCACCCCTAAAATACTTGTTGATCAGATCCCCTCTCAATCTTCACTTCTCTAGGCTAAACAGGCCCAGCTCACTTAGTTTTTCCTCATACGATAGGTGTTCCAATCCCTTAATCATCTTTGTTGCTCAATGTCCTTCTTGTACTGTGGAGCCCAGAACTGCACACAATACTCCAGGTGCGGCCTCACCAGAGCTGAGCAGAGGGGCAGGATCCCCTCCCTCGACCTGCTGGCAATGCTCCTCCTGATGCAGGTCAGGATCCCATTGGCCTTCTTGGCCACAAGGGCACATTGCTGCCTCATGGTTAACCTGTTGTCAACCAGGACTCCCAGATCCCACTCCGCGGAGCTGCTCTCTAGCAGGTCAACCCCTAATCTGTACTGGTGCCGGGGGTTATTCCTCCTCAGGTGCAGGACCCTGCACTTGTCCTTGTTGAACCTCATGAGGTTCCTCTCCGCCCAACTCTCCATCTTATCTAGGCCTCTCTGAATGGTTATCTTACAGTCCTGCTGATAAATATGAGTCTAGATATACCCCTTCATTTTCCCCAGAGTGCTTGTGGTTCCTATGGACTTTGTTCTATGCTAAATATTAAGAGATGCTCAGAACAGCTCCTCTAACCTCTGAAGTGTGTTCAGGGAAATATAAATACTGCTTCATGGGTAAGCCACCTACATGAATACACCAATGGAGAACACCCATGTCGGTGAATAAAAATGTCTGAGTATGATCATCCATGATTTAGTAAGGCTTCTGACTTCATTATGGAGGACTAGTTTGTGATGCCTTAGCTGACACTAAGTTGTTTTGTATTCTTTACAAAGTGATATATTTAATTATGACATAAAAATCTGTGTGTATTGTAGGTAATACAATCTTTAAATTGACTGGATTTTGCTATTGATTTATATTGACTTATTTTGTTATATATATATATAAAAGCCATACACATACATATATATATATTTCTCACTATATATTTAGCAATATATTTGTTTTGAACATTTTCTATCTTTACATAAAATGGTCCACAAAAGTAGAGTTCATAATGGCGGCTTCAGAAGTTTCAGCTCATTTCTGGAAACACAGGTAGTGAAAACAGGAAGTAAACCATACTTTACTTCTGACAGCTCCAATTACAGTGCCCTACACAGCTTAACTGCCTACTTCAAATCCTTCTGCAACTTTTGCTGAGGAACAGTGGAGTCATAAATATTCTGAGAGCTTGTCTTATTTTTCAAAATACTCTATTAGTACAGTTCGTAGAAAACCAAATCCATAATATTTTCACCACAAATTGAAGCCATTTATATCTCACAGAAGTACAAAAATGCTTTTGAAACTAGTAATTTATTTCTGTCCTCCTAATATGCAGTAAAATATCAAAGTATATTAAACTTATGGTTTGGGGGATCTTTTTAACTCATTTAGCATGCATCTAAATTTGTCTCGAGCACTATTTTAATAGGTATTATCATTCCTGAAAAAATATTTTAAAGCAAAAATGATAATCAAGCTCCTGGGCAATATAATAATAAAGCCCATTATACTAACAGGTCTGCATTACATTTATTGTAGTACATTTACAGGACTCAGATGAATCAAGCTGGAGTACCAACACATTCCTTCTCCTACCTGCACCTGCAGCCATTCACTAAAGAAGGCTGAAATCTAACTAGAGACCTAGAATACCATACATTGTGGATATAAAAGCTGTCTGCAAATCAGCACAGAAGAAATTTCATACAGTCATTACAAATATTCTTCATAAATGCTATTTCCATAAAGGAGGGGGGAAAAGAGCAATTTTGCATATTTTAATATGCATAATAATTTTCAAATTGCATCAGCATCAAAGGATTTCTTGTCTATTATGGATAATATCTAAGCCTAAGGAAGTCAATTTAGTAACACCTGACAAGAGTACTTAAAGGAGAGAATATACTGACAGTAAAAGCACAGAAATATAAATGATTCTTTATGTTATCTATGAAGGTGAAATTTTCCCTATAGAACAATAAAGTTTCCAATGAGTACTGTTTAAAACATTACAGTGATGCTAACTGCTGTCATTCTGCTTTGTCTGCCACTTACCTGAGCTTTAAATCCTTGCTGCCAGTAGACTGATCTCTTCATTTGATTTTCTGCTTATGTCTTCTTTACTCAATTTTCAACTTCTCCTTCATGAATAGTAATAATGATAACAAAATATTCATTTATAAAAATTATAAATAAATAAAAATTATAAATATTTTTTTTAAAAAGACTTAAACTTCAAAACTTTGCCCCTGACCTCTGGTTACCTTACTTACCATGCCCAGGGTAGAAGTAATGAACATATCACTGGTTTGGGTATGGGAAGAAACAGTAATCATTTACTGTCTGACCTTAACCAATTACAAATTACCAATAACTGATGCTCTTCAAAATGAGTGTCAGTTCACATTGGAAAATTACTACTACTTATTTCATCTCTAGCTTTTTTCTTTGCAGCTGCTCTTTAAACTTATTTCTTAAAAGCTGACCACACGTATAAAGATTTTTGCATTCTTTCTCTTAATGGCTATATAACTAAATAATCAGATCTAAAGAGTACTCTGCAGCTTAATAGAATTAATGAAATTCTATGAGAACTTAACAAAGTCCAATCATCAGATGTGTCTGAAAGAGAAAAAGTATTTTGGGGATTTTTTTTTAACATGGTATAGAAGTTACTGAATAAAATGATGCTTTTCAAAATATGGATTGTCAAAGAAGTGATAACTTAGCTTTCCATATTTATTTCCTTCCAGTGAATGCCATAGAAATTATGGTTCATTTACCAGTGAAAGGAAGGCTTTTTTTTGACCAGCTGTGCATTTGGGTTTCTGAAAGGCAGAATCCTTTCTTTTTCAAGCAGCATAGATGCCAGAATCAAAAATTTCCTGGCAATTTCTGAACAAGTAGCTATAAATTTGCCTATCACTCCTAGCAGTTTTTAGAACTTCTTTTCAGTAAAAGATGTACATGTACATGTATATATGCATATGTTTGTATATATGTAAGTATGTATGTATGTATTTCCCTACGGGATGGAATTGATAACTCTATCTCAAGTTAGTTAATGTGAACCTATTTGTCACAGTGCTTGTGGTTTTCTATATAAATTGATTTTCTAGAAACATGTGGAGTGGCATAATTATTTTTCTAGTACAATAAGACTGAATAATGTAAAGGGCAAGGGTGGGGGCCAAGCGAAGAGAAACTCAATCCTTTATATCATTTATAAACACATCTTTGTTATCCCTGTTCAATGAATCAGATGATTGTGGGACTGTTTGTGCTCTCACAGTAGTGAAAAATGACATGCAACTTTTCTGAGCTCAGTCGCACTGCATCACTGTAAAAGCAATACAGAGCCCAAATCTGATCAGCAGTGCCTTTGCCATGAGTTTATGTGTAATTAAATCTTTCAAAAATATTAGGTGTTCTATAAATATCAGCAGCAATTGGGATTTCTTGGGAAATGCTCTCTGCTTTGGGTATTCCAAACTTGTGGTTGGAAGAAGATAAAATTCAAATGTCAAAGGGGGAAAACTAATTTAATTTTTGCCCTTTTCTGAAGGGCAAAGTCTGAAATTTATAAACCCCATTATGAGGTTCTCTGCCACAGTCAATACGAAGTTGACATAACCCTTTAAATTCTTCTGGAATTTTGTCACTCACTAAGAGCTGAAGGATGGAGCAAAGAATCCATACTCTTCAGTGAAAATGAGTGAATTTTCTGAGGTTATACAACCTCAAAAAAAAAAATCAACTCTGTTTTTAAGAAATGCACAGAGAAGGAGGCTGGGACAATGGGTAAGCACTCCCAAGTGCATCTCTCAGAACTCTAAACTGCACTAAGGAACTATATTCAGTGCCACTTGTTATTATCTCCATCTCTTTCAGCTGCTTCAGAACTGTCCCAACAGCATGGCGCCACTGGTATGGGTCTTTTTCCTTGGCACCATGAGGATATACTTCTGCGTTTCACACACCTGACCCTTTCATCTGCCTTATTCTCTGTACATCACATAGTTTGGATTTTCAGACTATCCTTGGCCAGTAGCATGTTTCCAACAAAGCTAATGTCTGCACTGCATAGAGATCTCCTGAGAACACTGCTATCATGGGTGCTGAGCATCTGCACATCTTAGGAGACGCAATATGAACATATGAAAATTTTAAGACAGGAAGCCTTCAAATCCTGGTACGTGAAGCCATTAAGAATAAAATGGATTCCTTTATAAGTAAAATAAAGTCTCAGACTAGAAATACTTTAGCTTTTCTTCACTGACTAGAGCTAAAGTAAATATCATATCTTCTTCGTGTTTCTCTGTATAGCCATCTCTGCTACACTCCATAAGGCTGAAGATTATTCTTGGAGTCCAGAGTTGAAGGATTGTGGAGACTCACATAACCAACAACAGCAGCTTCTCTGCACTGTATCAGGCATTTTTTTCTGCCCTGTAAGTTTTACCTGGGATAACAGATGCAAGGACATGCAGTATTTTCTCTGCTTTCCTCAGCAATGGAATGACTGACGTGTTTTACAATTGTGCTCCACAAAGCAGCAGATGGTGCCTACACCTTCTTAGCCTGCACAAGACTTGCTATTTCTTCTCTGTCAGTCATAAGACAGGATTTAGATTTTTGCTGGCTGCACAAGCCATGTAATTGCATACAGTAACAGTTATTGCTCCTGCCAATCTTGCATCTTTTGAGGCCCAGATTTAACAGAAGCCCTTAACTCTTGGGACCACTTTTATGCCAAATGTAGGTAGTACTGATTGATCACTGACTAGAGCTATTCTTTACCAGGACTATACCTCAAAATATGTATAAATTAGAGGCAAAGGCATGCCATTGCCTTTCAGTGCAAAGATTAATCACACTTATTGCCACTAGAGCAAATATATGTACTAGCAGAAGTCCTTTTAACACCACAGAACAACCTGAGAAGAGGCATGCATGGTCATGCACCTTTTCAGCTCTACTTTGATTAGAGACCACAATTGTACAACTGACAGACAACTTCAATTGTACACTGAAGTACTAAAATGCTCCAAATAATACACCATGCTACTACTGTAAGTAGATTTTGCTCATACAGTTATGTTCAGTTTAACTGTTTCTTCAGTGTGCACAAAAATTACAGGCAAATAAATGCAACTCACTGTGTGAATCTGTCTGTCCTCAGTTTGTCAGATAGGTACATTTTCACTGACTCAACAAAAGTCACAAGAAATGTGACAAAATTTTCAGAGAAACTTTAATAAGACACTATCTTCATCCTATGAGAGATGATCTTTGGTGCATGTATAACAATCTCTGGGGAAAAAACAGGAACAGATTTCTCTAAAAGAATAAAAGTGTTCAGGATCAGAAAAGCCTAATTCTCATTGATTTCTTATCATCTCCACTTTTCATCCTGAAACTCTCAAAAATAGATGAATGGAGCAAAGTCTAAGCAATTGTTCAGTACCTGTAAAGACCTGGGATGTCAGTGGAAGATTCCAGTAATAATAAACACGTGAAAGATTTGTCAGTGCCTTTAGCATTAGAAGTAATACTTTCTGTCTGTTTTTTTTTTTTTTTTCTTATAGGCATTTTCACAATCCAGGCATTTTCCTTTTACTTCTTAACCATCAGACTGACAAGATAAAAACAATGTAGAAACAGAAGTATATTTTGCTCTTTGAGCTTATAGAAATGTATTGATTTTTTTTCTTTTTTTTTTTCAAAAAGTGATTTGATCCTCAGATTGTCCTGAATTTCTCAGGTCTCCAGCCTTGAAAACAATATTGAGGACAGAATTCTTGAAGTAATTCTGGGCAAGACAGCTCAATTAACTCTTATTTTTCCAAGTGCAAAAAAAAAAGAGAGAAAAAAAATAGGATAAACTGTTTCCTATTTCTTAGGGAACTTAGGATATAAGCCATTAGTAATCTGAAAGGTGCCACAGAAAACCTTGGCAATGAGTCAGAAATACTGAAAAGTCTATGCAAATACACTTATATTGAAGAGGCTCTATACCTGTTCTTCTAATTAAAGCATATATTTATTTTAATCTTAAAATTATGAATTAAAAGTAATATAATTCTTTTATTCAGAAAACTTGTCTTGGTCTTCCTTATCTTGATCTTCTCCATTCCACAAAATGTAAAGAGATTACTTTATATCTGCATTAAAGTGGCTTAGTTACTGATGTCCTTGACTTAAAAGAGCTATATCTATACATGGTGGTAGGAAGAACCCATAATAGAATAGACTTTAATAGAATAAAGAGATTTTGAAAGTAATTAGCTGAGTGTTTTGGGGTTTGGTTGGTTGGTTAGTTGTTTTTTTTTCTTATTTTTTATATTTTGGAAACCGTAGGTGTCATGATTACAAGCTACTTGTTCACATGTTTCCTTACAGGTGTCATCTCATACTTTAAACTTCTGCTTATTTTTTGACTAACTGCACATATTCAGCATGTTCTGGAAGGGAATGGTCAATTCTTTCCTTCAAGAAGCTTAGGTCCAAATCAGGTAAAACCAAAGCAATGGTCATTTCAACAACCAACAAAACTACACATGAATCTCCTATATAAAGGCTTACCAACCACTCATGGTCTCCACTAAACAGATAATTTCCTAGATGCTTTAATTCAGTAGATTTCCTTTGAAATACACCCACCCTTTTTACAAAGGCTGCTACAGGTTTTTGTTTTGGAGGGTGGGATGGGGTTTGCACTTAAGCTTCCTGGACTTTTTTTTTTAATGAATTATGCATGAAGTAGGTTACAATATCCATATTTAGAGCACAAACAACATCTTCAAACATGTATCAATCACTTGATGACTTAAGTCCTGCTTGTCATTATATTTAGTATTAACCTCATTGTTAATCAGCCTTATAACAAGCACACAGTAGCTAGAAATCACTCCAAGACAATAATGATCTCCATGCAATATATTAGCCATTTTTTTCTTTTATAACATAATTCAAGTTCTTTAAAACTGTCAGTGAAAATGATACTACATTGCTGCTTCAAAAGAATGTCTTCAAGTGTCCCAAATTTTATGTTATCTATCAACAAATGACATCATGAAAGCCTGAACTTCTGCTTGAGGGCTCAGTGTTGGTCAGACAATCGCAAATGAGTTAACGGTTAGAGAAAGGTGCACTTCTAATCTCTGAGGCTCAGGGATCTAGCTGGAAGGTACTTAAAGATCTGTGTATTTCAAATAGCTATTACTGCAGAAAGAAATGAGACTGGATGAAGTATTTCTATCCAAACCTTTTCTGATGAGCAACTGTGCTTTTGATAACAGGATTTCCTGTGTTTCCTTTATTGAAACAGATTTCTCAACAGAAATCCAGGATCTAACTTAGAAAGGTTGTTTCCTTAAATCTCTCACCTTCTTTTCTGGCAAAAGTGTTTTTTCTCAATAAAAAGAAGTTTAGGGCAGCATATATCAAATCAGCCATTTCCCAAGCACCCACTAACATGTAAATAAAAGATCTTATTGAAAAAGTTTTCTATCTAAAACATAAAAAGTGCAAAAAGTACAAAAACAAACAAATTAGAAAAGTTCAAAAGTATACAAGTTCTTTTTGTAGAAGGTCAAAACAAGAAGGCAAGAAGGTAGAGCTAAGTAAAGGATTGGCTGAGTGAGATGCTCTGTCCTGCTTCAAATATATTAACATTCAGCAGATCATAAGCATCAATTCAGTGTTACAGATAGTGCTTAGCTGTTGTTAGTGCAGGTTTGTGTTTCAGAGTTGACTTGATTGCTAGAGTATCAGTGAATAATCTGTTTGCTTTAAAACAATTAAATATAAGGAGGGGAGAGGAGGGAATAAGAAAGGTTTTAAATTAGCTGGTGTACCTGCTTGAGCAGAGGAGAGTTGGGCTAGATGATCTCTAGAGGTCCCTTCCGACCTCAACCATTCTGTGATTCTGTGTGATTCTGTGTGTGTTTGATTCATCCTTTTTTGTTGTTGTTGTTGATGGGTTTTTTTTTGGCCAGCACAATGTGCATTTTATTTTATAAGTAAGCATCAAACTGTACAGCAGCTTTCTTGAGGGAGTCAGTCTGAAAAAAAAATGCTCAGATAACACCCTTCACTGCATTTGCAAACAGCATTTACCATATTCTGCTTTGGAAGGGAGAATCAGTAAAAGAATATTACACTTGTGGCTGGAAAAACAGAAAAGCTCACAGCTGGATAGTAAATGTCACCCAAAATTCATTTGGTGTGCTCAGATTTACCAGCATGAAAACAACATCACAGCTCTGCTGTCAGTAAAAGTGATGGTCTGCAAGTATTCGCAGGTCACATGGCAAAGGTTTTTCTTGTTACATTCTTGCACAGGAGAGCTGCTCTTTGTCACCTTCAATTTGACATTTTATAGGGATTAGGAACATAAGTCAGAAAGAAAAACGTATAATATATTGTTTTCTCCCTGTGGCTTACTACTGCTAATCTAAAAAGTCAACAAATGTCAGATTTCAATTTTTAGTTTACTGAATTACCGCATCATGGACTGCAAAAATCAATCTTAGTAGATTTTATTGTTCTAATTCTTTCACATACAAGTGGAAAAAAAAAAAACCCACAAAACCCAAATCCTTTAACTGTACCTGCCTGACAGGTCTTTATGATAAAACTTTTGAACATGTGATTAAAACAATTGACAAATGATCCCTGCCAGAAATAGTATTTTGGGGGGGGCAGGAGGGAGCGGGTGGAGGAGAAACCCTCCCTTTGGGTGGGAGGGAGAAGAAGAAAGTTCTCACATTGTGACTCAAGGCTTTTGCTCTGCAGAAAAGGCAAAAAGTACTCCAGAAACTGACATCACTGAAAGAAGTGAAAATGCTAAGAAATATTTTATTATGTTGGAACTTTCTTGTGGGCACGAATGCACACAAGGACATACAGATTTCAAAGTTACTTAAAATATGCTTTATATAAGAAAAGTGTAAATAACTCCAGTTTCTTTAATTATTAATTTTACATTTTTTTCCAAAATTATTATCTTAAATCCTTCTTACATAATAGATTTTATCCTGTTCCATAAGGCAATGCTTTTCTAATGATCTGAACAAAGTGTTTGTTAAGAGGCTTTCACATGCAATGCTATTATTTAATCGTATTTAGGAGTGTTACTGCACCCTTAATTTTGTGGATTAAAATGATGGTGATTCTTAAAATGTTAGCTTGGGGCCATGCTTCCTCTGCAGTTTTCAGAGCAGTGATCTAAAGCCCTCTCAAACCTTCTATTGACTTTAAGTCTCCAGATCAAGCCCTAAAACTTATTGTTTTTAAATCCATTTTCCAGATGCACCAGCACAACTTCAAAGTTAACAGAGGAGGAGAGATTGAATCACAATCAATCCCCCAAAATATATTTTTAAAGCCCTTAAAAAGCCAGGCCTTCGTGTTCACAGATGATTTTTCACAGATATAGATGTGTCCAATGTGTCTCTTCCAACAAAACAAAGCAGGGCCTCAGTGTGATCTCTCAGCAGAGCAGGGTGATCTCTCAGCCACAAAAGGGCTGGCTGCATCCCTTGGGCCTTGGAGAGGCAGGTTTACTGCTGCTTCTGCCCCTGCTGCAGCTGGGGCAAGGACTGCCGTAGGCCAGGGCACTGCTTCACGCGAGCAGCCTGCTCGCACCCCAGATCCTCCCCAGGGCAACAGGAGCAGCAAACCCATCACTCCTGAGTTTTCCTCTTGTTCTCAATGCAGCTCTGCCCATTGTCCTCTTTTTCTGATCACAAGAGTATCCCAGGTCCAGCCTGGCTTCTTCTATCTCCCTTCAGGGTGCCAAAATTAGATTTGAACATACACTGCAAATAAGAAGCCTTGAGTCAAGGAAGTAAGGTGCATACACTAGAGTCACATCAAACTGACACAGAACTTACACTTTTTCTGAGTTCACACATATGGACCTTTTATATCAAGGCCTAGTAGAATCTGTCACCAAATATGCAATATTTATTGATCAAATAGGCATGAAATATGGTCAAAGAGGTTAGACAGAGTTTCTAAGATATAAAACTTCAGGGGATTGTTAGGTTTGCACTTGCTCAGCCAATGTGACTTGCATATTTAGCAAGAATCTTGTACAATTTTAGGGCTTAGTCCAAGTGTTTAGAAAACCATGTAATAGAGTTTCACATAGATGAATATCTTCTTAGCCTTTTGAAGCTGACTCCGCTACTCCTCACTGGATATGAAACGTGGAGTTCCTTTCCATGTCCTGATCCAAAGCCCATTGAAATCCGGATAAATACTCCAACTGAATTCTAGAAGCTTCGGTTGGACTTCATATGATAAAACAAGCTAAAGCCACTCTACAGAGCCATCATTAGAGTTTGTCTGAACCAGAATTTGTAAGATCAAACTCTTTTTCCAAACTAGGATAGGGGCTACACATATACACATACCCATAAACAAGGGCTTTAATTTTGGTTGAAAACATTTGCCTACAGCTGTTCTGCATCTTACATGTGTGCAGACAAAAAAAAAAAAATCCAAAGAGCATCTAATAATGAATTAAGTTGCAAGTGGTAGTGTTTCCACTACTTCACCAGATCATTATAGTGCAGTATCTAAACAACCATGATTCATAGGGCATTCACAGTGGGGTTTTGATGCATGCTAAAATATAGCATTACTTGAAATTCACATGAAAGAAAGTTTATTTTTTAAGATTCTCAAAAAAACTTAAAAACACATGAGCTGTGGAGGAAAAATGGATATAAAAGGCCATTCAGATTTGTGATTCCAATTGTGATTAAACCCAGAACAACTGAATTTGACAATAATCTGGCCACAGCATTCAAACAGTGATTTAGGCCAGCATTTTATTTGCACACTTGCTCTTCTGAGAATTTTTAATGTATAGTATATTGATAATTTTAATATTGCATTATCTATTATTTTACTCTTTCTATACATCAGAAAGGTTCCCCTAATAAAAGTTCGCAGAGAGTCCCAAATTGATCATTTCTTAAAATGAATGTCTGACTTCAGATACTTGGGGAGCTGACAGCAGCCCCAACCATAGTCTTTGTAGCAGGGCACTCAGTTTTCTTTGATACCATCATTTTTTTGGTGTGTGTCACCATACTGAAAAGGTTATCTTGATGCCTCCAAATATGCACACAATTGCTTTCCAAAAAGTGTCTTGGAACTGCACAGTTTTGCGATGTAGATAGATATAGGAAAATAGATATAATAGAACAAAAAAAGTTATAACTATTTTAACACTTCAAACTCATGCAAGTAAATCTGTGTTACAGAGGTTGTATCACCGTAACTATAACAACACTCAGTTACTAACTACTAACTTGAAAACAGATTTGTCAAACTGAGGGAAAAATCCACGAAACCAAGTGAAGAAAAAAAAGCTTTTCGTTAAAAAAAAAAAGTCAAAAGTTGATAGAAATATTATGTTCCAAACCCATTTTTCTCATATTGCTTAACATTTAATTCAAGTGAACTATGAAACATTCCATTCTGAGGTGCTCAATCAGGTCTATTTTACTTTGGCAGAATTCTTTCTGTTCTTTTAAATGTTATCAAATCAATATCTTTCTAAAGGATTTTGATTCTGTCAAAATGGCACTTCCTCAGGAAAAAAAATGTGCACGAAACAGTTCTTGACCTGTTCCAAAACATAGGTCAAATAATATAGCCTTCTAAATGGAGAAGGCATAACAATCTTCTATAATTTATATATGATACGACTGAGTAGTCCTATAAAAAATGTATCTCTTTATTACTTTTACGCTGTTACCATAAATTCCTATTGTGGAAATGAAAGAATTATCTGCTTAGGTCATACATCTTCTGTTGTTATAAAGTCCCTTTTTGCTCTCTCTGACTTCATGATTTATTTATCTTTGTAAGTTCTTTCCTTTGCTAGACATGAACCAGCTTTCAACAACAAACTTTCTAACCAGGGGACAGAGAGTGTAATTGCTTTTTTTCTGTTTTGCACATACATTCAAATGCAACTCTGAGCCTTTCAATTACCTTGCTTCATAAAAACTGCATGACTGGCAGAGCATTTTAATAATGCTTTTCTGCAAGGTATCTTCCTGACAGGGAAATACAACTAACCTTCACAACAACACTTCATTAATGAGTGGAAAAACTCAACATCAGAGACCTGTAAGAAATCTGCACATGAACCCACAGGTAATGAATACTTGTCTTTTGACTTACAGATATTTTTTGTGGAGTAAGACACAATGACTATTTTATTTAGCTTTTTACTTGAAAAAGGAAAAAAAATGAAATTCCATTGAACAAAGTAAAGGGACTTTTACAGGGACTTTTCTGGAGAATAATGCTTAAATATTTTACTAAAGCAAAAACTTACATAGTTCAATCTTATGGTTTTATTGTAACAATATGACTACTATCTGGTTATTTCAAAAATTAGAGAGCAAAATGCATTTATTTGCCATAAAGAATTAGTCTTCTGCATGAAATATCAATCTGGAAAACAGAGAAAAACTAACAAAGTTATTCATTTTTCTCTTAAACGATTGCTTCAATAAGCATTTTAGTCTCAGTCTTCATTTGCTCAATAGCCTGAAAATTTTATTTCCTGTAAGAACCATTCAAGTTTTCTAAAGTTTCTGTATCTGTGTACATAAGTGTGCCTTCCTTAGTCTTACATTATTTAATGAACATGGAAAGTCTAGGCAGTTATGAACCTGAACTGTGGCAGTATAGGATCTCAAGAAGGAAACAATCTGGGATTACAGCCAGCTGTCTAAAGTGCAGCCTAGAGTACACATTGATACCAAAAGCTGTCAAGTGCCCATCTGTTTGCTTCAGAAGTAGTTTTTCTCCTGCAGACAGAGTGGAAGCGAAGCACTTCAGCTAAGCTCAGTAACAACTGATTAGGCTAGTTAGGAAGCAAACAGAGGTGAACAGCCTCTAACAGTCAACTCACCTGATCCTATAAAAGCATCTGGTCTTGACTAGGATAACTTCAATGTTTAATGGGTAGTTTGAAGTGAAGAGGAAGATTGTTTCTCCTGAACTATTGTAAGAAGTCAGGCAGCAGGAAAAAACATCCAAAATAAGAGAAAACAGAAGCAAACCATCTCCTATCTTAAATACTTTGATTTTACTGGAATGAAGAGCTGGCAGACAGAATTAGTACAAGGACAACATAATTTCTACTGAAATCAAAAATTAGCGCTGAAGATTCTCCAGCCTATGATTTAACACCACAAAAGAAAAGGAAAAACAACATCAAAAATCATCTGTGAAGCTTTCCTCCTGAAGCCACAGGAGACAGTCAGATTGATTATGATGAAGGGCACAACTGCGAATAAAAGAAAAAGGCAGAACTGAGCCCATGGAATATTAGCAGATCTGTACCACTTAACTTGCAATTAGGAGGTGAAGGCCCAAAAGACCATGCATTCAGGAAAAGGTATTTTGGTTTCATCCAAATGGCCCAGAGCATCCATACCTGAGGGAGCCATCACTTTTTGCTCCAATAGAGGGTAGCTGTAGGCCTCATTTTAAGGAGGTTAGTCAGTTGTGCTCAATTTTCCACCTACATTTCAGCCACCAATGTCGCTGATGACGCTTTGCTGGATGTTTAAATTGCTAGGAATGATGTAAGTCATATTGCATTATGTTGAGCACTGTGAAATGCCTGAAACAGTTTGGTCTGTGTAACCCTGAAATTTAGTGTTACACATAACAGGAAGACATAATTTGCTGGAAAGCCTTGTCAAAAAAGCATTATAAAGTCATTTTTACAGATGTTGAATTTAAAAACAAAAATAAACAAAAAACAATAGCAATAGCTGTATACTAAATATATAATGCTGAATATATCCTTTTTTTTCCCCCCAGTATTTTCTACCCACTGGTCATGAATCCTACTTTCTCCATTTCTTTATTTTTTTCTGTTTCTCTCTCTCCCTCTCTCTCTCTTTTTAAATTATTTTGGGAAGTACATGCAAAATAAGAACGGGCTTCCATGGAGAATAGCTCACAAATTTAAAATCATTTTGGCTGTTGGAAAAGTCAGAGTATCTTTCTTCTGAACTACTGGGCTGACCACTGTTAAACTGACAATTTTCAGCAGCAGTTTCCAGTTTACTGCAGATTTAACAGCATGACAGTTTATTCTTTCAAATAAACAGAATTGCCTACTCACAAAATTAAAGGTAAACCACTTTTACAGACTCCTTAAACTGCCCATAGCTTCCCCGACAGTGGAAAATGCTGTATCAGTTGCTCCTTTTTTAGTCTCAGGACAGCACAAGAAATGAGAAAGCAACAGAAGACAGGACTGTGTGGCTTTGACTTACAGTTATGGTTTCCCCTCTAAAAAAGAAAGAGAGGGCACTTCAAGAATTATAGGTAAATCTCCACACCTGTTCTCTCCCATCTTGCCCAGTTTATGTCTAAGGAGATTTAAACAGAATTTAGTCACTTCTGTGCTGATGCTCACAATTGCTTTCATTCTGGACAGCTGAAAGGGGATTGCAGCTACTCACTGAATGAAAAACAAAGTGATCATCTGATTTTTTTCCCTTTTGAAGCTGGAAGCCTCGTTTTTCAGACAGACTGAATAGATACTTAACAAGGCAGAATCCTAGGCTAAGGGTTTCAAGGGAAACCCTTTTCTTTAAAGTTTCTGAGAGAAAAATCATCTCCTAACCTTAGTACCTTACTACTTCCTAGGTCACATCTGACTGAACACAGAGCAGATGCTGGCTTTAGACAACTCACTGTTCATCCTACTGCCTTACATGGCCCCTGGTTTAAAGCACTTTCCTCATGCACTGCCTAGAAAGCCTAAAATGCCTACACTGGGTTCTAGATTCCATTGCAAGGGCCTAAATGTTAGGGATAAAAATCTTCCTTGTTTTTAATGTATTTTTTGGCTTTCCTTAAAATGTTTCCTAGCTATCCATACAGCAATGGCATACCATCATAGCTAATCATATCTAATATTACATCATAAAGTACTCTTTAAATACATATGGTTATGATTGTAACATCTTTGGCCTAGTGATAAGAATGATCTTTGACTCATAAATTCTTTTGCGTTTAATTATTACTTGATTAGGGTATGAGGGAAAAAAAATAACCTAACCTAAAGGAAATACAATGCGAGCAATGTAGATTTTTAATAAAGAAATTTCTACCCAGTATTTGCTATTAGGAAAATATGATACTATAACCTCATTTATAACTGTTACCTTCTGTGTAACCTTCTGGGTAACTGATCATTCATAAACAGATACTCTGTGATATATCAGGATGATTTTTATATGCCCAGCTCCTAAGTTCTTCATAATTTTCCTACTAAGCTTTTGCATTAATTTCCCATTTCAACATTTTATTTCTGTCTTGGGTCATAAAAACATAATTGCTACAACTGAAGTTGCAGCTCTTCTATTCCCAAAGGGCCCATTCATTTTATGAAGTGCATACATGGTGCAGCTTACTGGCCCTCATTTTCCATCATCAAATGTTAACACTACTTTGAGGAAACTTTAACTTAGAAAAATGCCAATGAATAATAAAGATGGCTCCTGCAATAAGGATTTGCCATCTTGCATAGCAAAATGGATTGTTTATTGGAACCTATTTCCCAGATTCTCACTCTTTGCTCTGCAAGCTATACCAAATGCAGATTTTCCACACCACTGTGGTTATATGTGAGTTGATTTCCCCACAAAGCAATAAGATTAGTGAAGAAGACAGTAAGTAATGTGCATAGTTCGCAGGCCAGAAAGCACTCAAGGTTCATATATCCCCTCAATGTTTCCACATCCTGATCTATTATAAGAATCCACAAGGTAAAGAAAGAAACTGTAAATAATCATTATATAGATAACATAATGTGATATCTCCAACTTTATTTTGCTTAAAAATAAATGTAAAATTCATTATTTGGATCTTCTTACTAATTAATTCAAAACAATATCAGAAATTTTATCCTTGAAGTAGATATAAATCTTCATAATACTGTGAGCTTCAAATATCCTGGAGGTCTTGGGCTTCTGATCTGATGCATGAATACATTAAAGTGATACATGAAATTTGTCAGTAATGGGAAAATATGTATATCATCATCCTGTTAAAATAATGTGATATCTAAATACTAGACACTAAATACTAGATACTCGATACTCATTTGACAGGCATATATTTGTTATCCAGAACAGGACGCCCCTGAATCAAGCTTGGTTTGTGCTGGAAGGTCACAAGCCAAATAATTTAAAGTCTGTTAAACACTATTTTAAACTGAGCTGCTCTCATATTCCCTGAAGTACACCTTACCACCTTTAAGCCTATTTTCATATTTTTTCTCTCTTTCAACTTCTTTGGTATTTTCTTCTTGGGAATAAAAGATTACCAAAAACTTCTTTACCAGTTCTCTCTCTCTTTCTCTTTCTCTCTCTCTCTCTCTCTCCCTCTTTTTTTTTTTTAATCTGCTATTAGTACGTAGTACTAACCCTTTGAGAATATGAATGCTTTTCTGTCTTCCCTTGCCAACTTTGTTACTTTCAATTTACAGACTTTTAATGTAACAATTACCCTTTACTTTTAACTGTTCATAGCCTTGCCTGATGACTTCTTTAAGGACCTTTGTGTTTCTTATGAAGATAATAGGATGAACAAATATAAAATGTAAATCCTTCAGAAAGATATGCTAATGCACCCAACAAAACACATAGAGACTAAACACACTGCAAACACAGTTTCTATTACAAAACCAGTCAGGAATGAAAACTTGAACAATTATAATCCCAATTCAATTAAGCAAAGCAGATAAGCAAACACTTATTTTCCCCATTAAGAATATATATAACAGCTTTCCCAGTGTTGTGTTTTTTTACTCTCTACCCAAATCACTTTGGTCTTGAATATGAAATTAGACAGATCTAAACTCCTTCAGTAGATCAATTCATCTTCTTATGAAGAACAGACAAAAATCTTTAACATTATGTCTTTGGGCATAATGTATATATACATATATATATATATGTATAGGGATATAAGGATATAATACTCCAAGAGTGGAAATGAATGTTGATCACCCAAAATGTCGTAGGTAAGGACCCGTCTGTCTCTTTCACGACTGTAAATAAGAGAAGAGGTCCTTTAAATCAAAAAGGATTTCGGTCCAGAAATACTTATTTGGTTATTCTGTTATTCAACTCTGAAAGTAAAATTATGATCCTCAGTACTGTAGAAGCACAGGATGTGATATAGATTTTCTTTAGAAAGGCTTCAGTTCAGAAATTTAACATACTATGTAAATCACTTTGTTTTAAAAATCTTTAAATACTTATGACCATATTTTCAAGTAGGATTTTTAACTGCAAGTCCAAAATTTAAGAATTTCTTTCTAGCTATGTAGAAAACAATGTTTGCAAGTGTAAAAGAGTTGTTATACATTTTTGCATACAAGTATACTCAAATAAATTTTTGCAAGAACAAAAAAAATGTTAACAAAACAATTGACTGATTCAAAATCTTAAAAAGAATCAACACAATTTAAAACTCTTATTTTACTTTTTACTACCTCATAAGCTTTCAGAAATGTGTCTCATTTTGGATAATGAAATCAATCCTGCATCCAAGTTGCAAGAACTGCAAAATGTGTTCTAATACAAAAGGTGATTGTTCACTTATATTAATCAATCTAAAAGGATACTGTAAATGTTTCATATTAAACTTTCTTAAAACTTGTTTTCTGCCAACAGCCAATCATTAAAGGAGAACCACACTATTTCTTGTTCATATCATACCCTGAAATCACCTGAAAAGAGAATGTGCTTAAATACTATCTAAGCCAGAAATCAGTAGCTACTTTTCACCAAAGAAGCGATAACTTCTATCCTGCTTAGACTCTGCACAAGCCTTAAAAAAAAAAAAAAAAAAAAAAAAAAAAAAAAAAAAAGTGTGCAGTGAATTGGCTCTGAGCAAGACATTTTGTTTCAGCTTTTTTTCTACCCAACTGCAACTGTTTCAGACCTAAAAATAATGTATGGAGCTCCTGAGGAATTTAAATTTTCTGAAGTGAACAAAATGGGAGCAGTTATAAGATGAAGCAGAAGAGAACAGGCAAGACTGAAGAAAACAGTTCTTAACCGTAACACTCGACTATAATTTTTTTTATGACAATGCTTGCAAAATAAAAATTAATATATATATTTTATCTTTTTTTTTTTTTTTGTGATACTGCATGTCACCTCACTAAACAGCTTACTGCAATTGGTGATTAGTATTTTACCTCATTTTGTTCTACTAACATCTAGAATTGCCAATGGAAATTATTCATCCACTGAAGACTCAATTTTCAGAAATCATGTAGCTAAAACAAGTAGAACAGGCCTAGCTTACTGGGAGAAAAGCACTATAAATAAGAAGGAGCTGCACAGGGCATCAGCCTGAGCAGGTGTCATAAGGGTCCTGAAGAGAAGATCAGATGGGATGATATCTTTGCCTTCATCAGCAATACCACCTGTGGCAAACATCTCTTCCCTTCTTCTGGCTTTAAGAGTTCCAGCAATTCTTTTTCTCACTCCTTCCCTTCATGCCTTCCAAATTCTTCTCCCACAAATCAATTCCACTGTTTCCATTATCATCTGCTTCCTTAATGAAAGCCTATGGATTCTTGTTCTTTTTGAAACAGAAGGAAAACTCATTATATCATGGGAAATGGCTGTCTTACTGCTGCTTTGTACTCTGAAGGTGAACTTTCTAATATAGCATGGCAGAGATATGTGTGATAGTGCATCATATCTTGGACTTTCCTGATGGAAGTGCCATAGTAGGAGAAACATACTCCTTTCTGATAGACACATAGATCCCTTCAACCTATTCATTGCGATTTCATTGTAGAAATTCGGCACTTGAGACTCTCAATCTGATGCACTTGAGGCTCTCAGCCAGTGCCAAGCAGAAGACAAAGTGTAATTACAGGGTTTACCTAGAGAAGGCTGCCCACATACTGCCACCTCATGCCACTCATGCCATTTACATTTCTTCCCTTTTTTTTTTTGGTCTACTTTGCTATCCCTGCTCCTCTCCTGAGTGAAGACATCCCAAATTCTCTTGGTAGCAGACAAGGCCCTGTACTTCCTAGAAAGAGCAAATTCTTTGCTGTGTTGTTCCCTACGTGGCAGATGGTAGGATTCCCTATATCACTGCCTGCAGTTTGAATACTGCAGCATATAGGCTCAAGACTAAGCAAGAGCTCAGCTACATTTCCACATACGCAGTTACACGGTAGATGTGATTTGCTTCTGTGGTCAAAATGGTAGGTGCAGCAACAGCAGGTGTGATGTGAAAGCATGCTATGCTAACCACGTAAATGGGATGAGATTGCTAATGTGAGTACCAATCTTAGCATGATCTCAGGCACTATGACATTTTGATAACCATCTGAGAGACGCATCCTATGGCTCCTTTCAGTTCACTGCCTTTAATGAAGTCTGAAGGTTGTCAAAGACACATAGGCTGCTCTGGTGATCCAGATTATTTGAAAATCAGATAGCTACACATCCTGCTGGTGCTGTATGATTTGAGTTTCTGAGTATAAAGAAGTTTGATGTGAAGAAGAATGGAGGGTCCCACATTGTGCTGCCTTGTCAGCTGTGTATCAGAGGGTCAAAGAACATCAAGCAACCCAAATAATTCAGATTATTCAAGGATTTGTCTTTTTGGCACCATACAGGCCAAACTGGAGTTCTCTCTTAAGGTACTGGGGTCACATATGACCAGCCAATGTATACATTCGGGGAATTTGGACTTAAGATGGCAACCTAATTACCAGGACAAAGTGCACCCACTGAACAACACTCTCTGAAAATGGAACTTGCACATCTAAACCAAACGCACATTTCAACTATGAGAAAAAACTCTACTTACATAACTTTTAAAAAGTCAATAAATCTTGTCAGGTGTCCCTGAAATTCCATCTAGTTACAAAGCATCTTGTAGAGAGCCTATCCTCTGCATTGTATAAACTTTTCTTTCCTGAGGAGAGCCATACAGTCATGATAGCTATATGTTCATTACTTTTGTTACAGCAAGATTACTTCATATGGTCACAAAGGGAAATGGCACAGAGAGCTCTGGCGCTATATTCTAAGCAAATAGCTTTTCTTGGGAAAATGAATGTTCAAAGAAAGTCAGTTTGCGTAGAAAAGGTTCAAGTTTAGACATTTTTAACCAGTACTTAGGCAGATTTATAAAGACTTACGCAGAACTTTTCTATAAAGAGACAGTAAAAGAGAGACAGTGCCAATCTCTGCAGCATACAGGACTTTTTTACACTCCTGGGGAAAACTGAGAACTCTCAAACATTTAAAGAGTCAGCTATCTGTATCTATCTTCTCTGTTTTGGGCAATGCCCTGCAAAATTCAGAAGATATTCTACTTTCAGATCTAACAAACAATTCCTTGTACAGATTAACAATCTGGCTAAAAAATTCAGAAATACCAACTGACTTTGAAATTCAGCTCACATTAACTTTCAACACACAAAAAAGTTGTCTTTAGTAGTAGTATTTGTAGCAGGTTTATTAGCCAATATGCACTCAATATTCACACATTTTTCTCTGTAATTAAGTCTAAAATTAGTAGCAAGGTTAAATTCTAAGAAAAAAATCATTTAATATTACTGCAGTGCTTATCTGACACACTAACCCCTCTTCCTTGTAAACACAGGCCTTGGCTTGTAAGCAAAGCTGGGAGTTATATTTCTATGACTTGTAAACATTCAGTTAATATGGTTGTAATTAATTCATATCACTTCTGGGCATGTAAACTTCAAAATACCTCTCTGAGAATCAGAGAGAATGTGTAAAACAGACTGGGTCACACCAGCAGCAAAAGGCAAATATTTTTAAAATGTGATTAAGCAACTTCGTCTCCCAACACCAAAGGCAAACTAACTTGGAGTACAAAACAGAGAACATCAAAATGTTACTGTCTAAATTCACGGTTGCCACATCTTCGATATTATGAACAGTTCTCACCCCCTCAGGAAAGATTTAAAAACCCCAAAACAAACAAATAAAAAACAGGAAATATTAGGAAGAGGAAAGTCAAGATGATTACGAGAGTGGAATGGCTTTCATGTAAAGAATGACTAAGTAAACTAGGACTTCTCATCTGGGAAAAAGGTGGTGGGACCCAAGGCGAAAACAAGCAGAACAAGTAAGGAATAATAAGGAATATATTTAAATTTTCTAAATACATAGAAATCACATGTAATTTTGAGAAGTCTGGAGGTTGGGTAAATGTTCAGAGACAGAATTCAACTTTCACTCTGTTCTTACTCAACCCTAAGTGTTCACATATGGAAAGTACTGGGAAAAACATACTGAGCTGAATGGTCCATTGCACTGACCCAAGACTAATCTTAATCCTTTTATATTCTTAAACTGACTTTTCTTTTCTTTGTACTCAGTAGAAAGCTTCATTTGCCTTCACTGAGTGTTACATTATGTGCTTAAACAAGCAACTCTTTACAATCCTTGAAATCTTACCTGTTTCCAGCTGATGGCCTGACAGGATAATTTCATTCTGGGGGAGACATCACTAATAGAAAATCATTTGTTTCTTCTAAAGTTCTGTTTTTCCTTCTCTCAGCTACTAAGTTGCAGCGGAAATGTCAGTAGCAATTTGAAAGCTATGGGGCTACAAAAAGTACAACACTCTTTAACAGTGAGGATGTACGTGGATGAGGAAAAAATGGGCTAAGGGCCATGTCTCTTGGACCTGCAATCTCTACTCTGTTTATCAGATGGGATAGAACAAAAGCTGTATGGATCTCAAGAGTGCAGCATTTGCAGACTGAGTATGCAAGAGCATGCTCTCTGCTTTTGATTCTTGTCCGGCCACAGTGACAGAAGGCTGCAGGCAAGAAGCAAAGAGCTGTCTCATACACTTATAAACAGGCATGCATCAGCTTTAAGAGCCAGTGTGAAATGCTACTCAGCTTTCATATATCACTTACTCACTGAATCTCTGTGGGCTGACTTCTGAAAAGTCAGCATAAAATTTGGTCAGAGCAGCTGTAATTCCATGAGCACGAAAACTTGTTAAAAACATGGAAAGTTCACTTAGGAACCTTGTCTTGAACACTGCAACTCATAATGTTATTTATCATGTGACCTCATCATAAGGCTTGAGGCTGAAAACAAAGAAACACTGTAATTGACAGGGTACCTCTCAGGGTAACATGGCTACAGGTATGTATTCAAGAGAAATTAGAAAGACCTGCCTCTGGTAATATCTCAGCATTCAAGAAGGACTATATATTTTGGGGGATAGGGCACAGGGATGCCATTTTACACGAGTATATGTGTTTCAATTCTCTCCAAAGGCTAGACTAATTACTCTCTTATCTAGATTGAACAATCATTGCTGTTTCCACATAGGATTTTTTATTCATGGTATTTTTGTCAGTTTGATTTTCTTGTACAGCCTTTTATATGACATTTTCTAAGTAAATTTTATTCTCGTTGCTGATCTTATATAACTACATCCATCATCAGCTCTGGACAACTGACCTATATTGAAATACAAGCAGCATTGTGCATTCTTGAAGTAGCAGGAAAAGAAAAACAAACAAACAAACAAAAACAAACCCTTGCAGTTATGATTTCATTCAGGTCTTCAAACAGAACTGTAAGTCTAAATCTTATCAACAACTTGGCCTACCTTTCAAACCTGTGATATCTCTTTTGTTATCAATGTTTTATTCACTACTCAGTATCCAAAGTTTGGGTGCACATACTCAGCTAGCTTTTTCCCAGCTTTTAAAGAATGATTCCATGTCCTAATTTTTCACTTATTACCCGAACACAGAACCTGTCACAGTAAGAGAACAAATTTGTAGTTCAAGGAGCCAGACAGTACTTTCCCTTTGTATTTCTGATTGTAGGCTGATTACAAGAAAAAAAATAACGAGAGATTTTATTTTTTTATTTAAATGAACAGAAGCCAGAATACAGACAATAAAAGAGGTTACTTTTCCCTGTAGAAATTTGGCTGTGGATGGTTTTTCTTTTTCAATTACAGAAAGGAAAGGGGCAGGCGAGTGGGGGACCTAATGCATTACAGAGGCTGAGCTCCACAGTCACTGTTTTCTGGCTCACCTCCCAGACATTATGCCATTCTGTCATCAAGATAAAGTCTGTCCCGCACTGACACTTCTTCTGCAGATAGAAGGCTAGAGCTCAGCTGCCGTAAATCTGCTCTGCTTCATTATCTTCCATGACGCTATGGTAATACACAGTGGTAGATGGTGTCAGACACTGTGCTTGCTTGTGGAGCCCTTTTCTTACATGAAGAGGAGCTTCTGTTTTTTGAGGATTCAGATACATTCTAGCACAGCTTCCCTTATGTGATATTCTATTCACCTTCCTTCTTTTTTTACCCTTTAATTCTTTTCAGAGACAACTGACTTGCTTTCTTTTGCAAGTTTCCTTTTGAATTCTCCTTTCATATTTTGTCTTTTAAAAGGGGATTCTTTGAGCTAAGCCACAGATCTGAATTACTGTGAGCCCTATCACAACATGATATTGCAGCTGTTCTACAGATGCAAAATAAGATTAGTGAGTGTACTTTTGGGGATCATATCTGTATTCCCATTGTGAAAACGAACATAGAAAAGCAGGACCAGAAATGCCTCTCAGGTCAAGTACATCTCCATCTTACCACATACAGCCATGGCATAATTCTGTTTATAAGATGCAAGATCCATTTTAGAAATACTCCTTTGTGCATTTTTTCCATAATTCAACTTTTTTTACTGTTAAAAACAAAAACTCCCTTAGCTAATCCATTACAGGTTTCTATCAACCTATTCTTCACCAAAAATGTCCTCAATACAACTTGTTAATGCAAAACAGTTCCAGCAAACTACATTAGAGTGATTTACACAAACTGCTGTATTCTTCCAGGATCCATTCCATTAGCATCTTCCTCTGGGTATTTCAGTAAGAATGGGTCAAGTCTTTGCTTTCTAGCATGTAAGTTTCTCAAAATGAGCTTTTTTCAATATTTTGCAGTAGTAAAAATATGTCAATAAAGCAGTTCTCCTGGTGGCACTGACAATTAAGGTCCTGTGTAGACAGTAGCAGAACTTTTCTCATCCTCTGATATGGAAGATATTGCACTATTTTTTTCAGAATGCATGGTGAAAACACAAGAACATTGAATGCAAGAATGATGGAAGTTAAGAGACAGGAGCTGAGATAATGGGTTCAGTTCCATAACTTTTACCCAGTCTGTGGGCTAGGTTTTTTGATTAAGTCATTATTTTAATTACATCTAAAAGGAAAACAAAGACAGAATTATAGTTTTCATTAACCATGACAAATAGATGTAAGACTGTCTCTTGAACTGAGCAGCTATTTCAATGTATGACTGAAATTTCAGTGCTGTTAATGGGTTTCTAGCAGAGAAAAATATAAATTAATATACAGCTCCTTAGTGTTTATTCATAGGAAAAAAATAAATGACAAACAAAATTGAAAACACAAAGAATACCAGTGACAAGACATAACAGGTGTTTATTACATAAAATTATTTTGCTGCAGTCTAATTTCATAGCACTGAGGCAGGATATCTAGAGATTTTGCAAATGACATTCTGGTTTTAAAGTATTTCATTTGAATTGCTAGGAATTAGCAAAGCTTTCTTCTCCCCCATTCTTTCATATTATTTTTCCAGTAGTTCATGGAGGTGCATATTTTATTCACCTACTTATAATGGAAATCTGTGGTTAAAAAAAAAGATATTAAAACCAAAACTAATTTTCAACATATTACATTCTGCAACCTAATTCGTCATTAAATAAACAACACATGATGCTAGTCATTTTTATTTTTGCAAAAGTGCCTAAGTACCATTATAAAATTAAATGAGTCTTCCTTTTACAAACTAATCATGTTACTCTCCTTCGTAGATAGGTGAAAGGACATCCATGCTGCACACAAGCTAATTTACAGGAGTGGTTTGAATGTAAGCATTATTGCAGATATCTTTCAACTCATCTCACTTTTACCTCTTTGCAGATGAACTGGACACTCCAGGACCATAAAATCATTCCTGCCTCATCCCTTTCTTTTCCCCTTGTTCCTCTTAGGCTGCCACTATCTTTCATTCACACTATTTTCTTTCCATCTCGCCTCCCCACTGTCAACGTAAGGCTTGAGCTCGACCTTGCACGAGCCGTATTGGTACAAACCTTGGCATGTTTCACTGGCTGAAAACCAGTGTTTGAGGCTGCCAATGACAGGTTTCACTGGCATGGGAAATGAGGGGAGTGGAGCCTAATCCCTCTTTAAGAGGTCTGAACAGCAGCAGTTCTTTGATCACTGTCTTAATCAGTGCCCAGCCTTTCTGCTGACTCCAGGCACAGTTATCGCATGGAACCGGGATTAAACGCTGTGCAGTTGTCCATTATACCCGCTCATTCATCTGCTTTTTACTTGTCCTGTGACAGGTACTTATGGGCTGTTGGGCTGAAACCTTTTGTTTCTTATATTCCAGAAAATAACTGTTTCTGTTAGATTTTGAAGTACATGACTATATCCCACACCTGAACAGCTCCAGTCTTTTAAGAGTATTAGTCAGCCTCATGGAAGGCAAGGGATTAGCTCACAGCTCATATATTATGTGATTACAGCGATTTTATTTTTGTTTTGGTTTGTTTTGGTTTTAAATTCTTCCTGATTTTGGAGCCCACGTTGTGCTCACAAGTAAGAGATTTCCAAGATCTTCTCCATGTCCTAAAGAGAAGCAATAGGCTTGCTCTAGCTGATGCTTGTTTCCTGTGGCAGCAAGGCAAGGGTAATACTCCTGAGGGTCATCATATTGCATGAACGTTGTGGCATATATCCTCTCCTCCAGCTACGTTCCTTGTGCCTCACTGTGCTGGCAGCGGGGATGCAGTACAAAAACTCCACTAACTCTTCTGATGAGGAAAGAGATCTCTTTTATCACAGCCAACAGTGTGCTCTGTGAGCATAACTATGTACAAATACACACATATATGTATATATACACATATGTATATAATTATGTATATATTTATATGTAATAATGTACGGTACTTTTTGGAAATACTAAAATGGAACCAATGAAAAGTTCTAGGGTATATAGTCTTTTCCATTGATGCATAACCCAAGCTAGAATATCATATTTTCCAATAGTCATCAGATACTGCCTTGTTTAGAAATACATACCCAGGTATAATGCTGGGAACATTCAGGCAAGGAAATAGTAGGAGAGCCTGCTATATACTGCTGTATTAATTAATCAAAACTATTTTTTTTTCTTGAGGCAGCTGTCCTGTCAGTGTCAGGGTGTCATAGCATGTCCCATTGTTCAGTCCTAAAAGGATAACCACATAAGAGCAGGATGAGAAGTCATACTGTGCTTTGAGATTCGTGGTTTGAGAGTCAAGAGTTCTCATGTCAATATGAAAACCATCTCTCTTAGATACATTAATCTCCCAGGAAAAGAGCTTAGGCTGCTTTTATGGTTATTTTGCTATAATAGTTTAATAGTACATTGTTGCTAAACTGAAATATATATACATTCAGTCAGTACTGAGTGAAAAATACAAGTAGTACTTTTCAGTCCCAAAGAGATATCTAATATGATGTTCTAATGTAAAATGCATTAGTACTTTTAGCAGGATTTCTAAAATGCCCATTATCAAGAAAATGTTTCTGTTTAACAGGATTACAGAAATAGATTTGGCATATCACTAATGCTATCTTTTCAGAAAAGTGCATCAGTAGCTCTAAACGTCAAAAATAAATATTTAATCCACACACGCCCCAGTGCTAGAGGCATTTAAGCTAGTTTAACTCCCTATTATTTCAATTCTATTCTCCTTGGCCACAAAACTTATTGAAATAAGAAGGGAGTAACTCTATTTGAAATCTGTCTGGCTATAGATTTTGAAGAGCATAGCTAAACTAATTCACAGGTGGGCTTATTTAGATGAGCGCACTTGTTTATCAAAAGGAAAGCAAAATATTTCAATATTCAATCATTAATATTTTTAAGATTGTCTGATTAAATACTTAAAAAAATAAAAATAAAGTTGTGTGCAGTGTTTGGCAGTGTGCTAAGTGGCATAACTTTGCCTTAGTAAGTTTTTGGCCACAGGTTTCTTGCCACATTTGATATCCCAAAGGTTAAGAAAAATACTGCAGAAAATACCAGGTAGGAGACATTCATTAAAATAATGACAGCAAAAAATACCAATATATATATATAATGATATATAGTTTGATTAAAGTGTTGGGGGTTTTTTTCACTTTTGTTTTTCTTTCTCATATGATATATATTTTGATTAAAGTGTTGGGGGTTTTTTCACTTTTGTTTTTCTTTCTCATTTGCAACTTTAAGAAATTGTAATAGATTTGTTCTCAAAATGGAAGGTGAATGTCTGCAACTACTACAGCTTTTGAAACACCACAAGGAAAAAGTTCATCCAATTCACTCTTGATAAGCTAATATATTTTTTTCCCAAAATTAATAACTAAAAGTTCTATAGGGAAGCTACACTGAATTGAAAAGAAGAGAAATAAAATACTACCAGTCTCAGAACACTTTCACTGAAAGAACCATCGTAGCAAAAAAACAGCGCATGAAGCTGCAAGGAAAACACGAGCCACAACCTAAAAGTCTCCCAGTGAGCTTCATATGTCAGAGCCTGTTTGATGTTCTAAATTCAGAATTTCACTGTATTTGCCTGGAGCCTTCATCACCTTAAAATCTCTCTGAACTTCACTGCATACGTTTCATATGTAAGACTTAGCTCTATACTACAGACATTTTTGCTTTCCATCATTTTGACTGCCCCCACAACTTAGCAGGACATTATGAATTTGATGAAATCCATGTGGAACATGCATACTGCAAATGACTTTCTGCTCCAGATAAGATGCCTGTGATTCAGTGAAACAAACTGCAATACGAGCTATTTAAATTCAGCTTCCATTACTCCTATATAATTATCTAAAAGCCTTATGCCACTTGCTGGATTTTTAATCTCTCAAATACAGGTGTAAATTGTCATTTTATCATTTAGAAGCTAGTGATCGCTTCCTGCTGTGCTGTTATATTTGTTAATAACAATAATACACCTGTAATAATAAAAAAACGCCAAAGTTACTAAATCTTAATCATTAACACAATAAAAGCCCACAATTATAACAGTAATGGCAAGGTGTCTAGATATAGATAAGACTTTTCATGAGATTTCTACATGCGCTTTCAACTGAAAGCTGTTTATGTATCTAAATTATTCTGTGTCAAAAGTCCAACAACAGTAAATACATGATACTTGCATCTGTTTTGAAGGACAGATTAACACAGCATGAACATTAATAATTTAATACTGCATATAACTGTATAGAACTGTGTGCCTCGGATAGAAATAAGGGTAGCTCTGCTAAACGGACCTGTGGGTATCAGGCTAGTTTGTTTGTTTATTTGTTTGTTTGTTTTCAGCTTTTAAAGGGGAAAGGAATAATGGTTTTCCTGGTGCTTTTAAATCAAAGAGAAAAATCATACCTCAGTGCCTTTAGGAGGCACTAAAGTAGTAGATGTTCGCTGTTGATGATGGTACCTTTAAGTCCCCGGCTTCTCGGGGGAGACTGTGCCAGGGCTGCTGCCGCTCTGTTGCTATGCGCAGCCAGCTGAGCTACGTGCGGATGAAGAAGATTTCTTGCAAACACTTTAAGCCATACGTGAACAATGAACGGAGCTCTTGCTTTATTGCCTGAGCTGCCTCTTTTCTAATCATCTTATTCACTTCATGTATTAAAGGTACTTAACACCTGGTTATTATCAGAAAAACACGGAACACAAATAGGTAAATGCCTACCTTCTGAACAACACTGAAGTCAACAAGATCATTCATTATCTAAGATTTGCAAGAGCACCTTGGAGCAGTTTAGAGGTAGGGACACATTAAAGTTACAGCAGCTTAAAAAATCCTAGTACATCAACAAAGTTGTGGTGCCTTCATGGAAGCACATTCTTACCTTTCAGCAAAAGGAGGGAAAATCAGTTAAGCTTAGCCTGCAATTAAAGGGGGCCATGAAGGGTGGTAGGCTGAAGAATAATGGTACTTTTAAAGATCTTATTATAAGACTGGCATAATTAAGACTAAACAAGAATATTCTGATCATTTAATCACCTTCTTGATTTTTTTTTTTGGTCTTACACATTTCCGCATTGCCTGCCTCCATTTTGCTCAGCAACAGTGCAGTCTATTCTTTAACATTAAACAATTCTCTATTACTGATGACAGGTTTTCTTTTAAATGTGTCAAAACAGGAAGCTGATGGTTGAGAAATCATGAATATTGAATATGTATCCAGCTGGTAAAGCTGCACCTCTCTTTGAAAAAACGTTCTTTGGTGCCAACAATGTTGTTTGCTAGAGATCTACACTAGGCAATAGGTATCTAGTTAGAGATTAACCCATCTTGAGAGTACAAAAGAATGTCAGTGCTTTGGAAAAATAAAATAAAATCAAAATGCATACAAACTAAAGTCCCTTTAACTTATTTTGCCTCTTAAGGTAATTTGAAACAGACAATGTTCAGCTGATCAGTGAAAGTGAATAATAAAGTGCTTTACTCAGGCATTCATAGCACATAATATGGCAGCTCCTTCAGACCTAAATATTCCAATATGCAATCAAGCCTATTCTCTTCAACAGCATAACTTTTCTTTCTCCTGTTTCTCGGTTCATCTCTGTGTACCTATCACGGTCCTCACCAGGTCTGAGATTATGTTTCCTGAAATCAAGCAGCACCTGTAGGATGTGAGGCATGAAAAGAAGAAAAGAATAGATTGGAACATTCAAAAATGCAACAAAGGCTTCAAGAAAATGTATCAGAATGAATATTTAAAACTAAGATTCAGAAAACATAGGAAAAAATATTTTTCTAGGCAAGCTGTAGGATAGAAATGCATGAAGGTCGGAAAATAAAGCAAAAACAATCAACTCCTTCGTGAAAGAGCAATTAAGAGTGAAAATACTAACAGTTTTCTCAGAAACACATGTGCATTTGTAATCATTGACTGCATGAATTTTATCATATTGTTGATATTAATTTCTTCTTAAACCTGTATCTATTTACTTTGATGGAGTTTACAAGAAATAATTCAAGACAAGTATTCTCAAAGAAATTGTAATAAACAGAAATAATTGTTTACATCATGCCTAGATGTGCAACGCGACAGGCATTTTCTATGTACTCTGCCATCCCCCTCCCAACCCCCCCAGAAAAGGAAAGAGTTGGGAAAAAATAAACAGGAAAAAACAACAACCAAAAAACTTGTGGGAGTGCTGTGACAAGACCTAGGATGAGCTACATGGTATAAGCACATCCACTCACCGGTCAGAAAATAAGGTATCTTATTCTGCAGTGGACAACAGGAAAGGCACAGAGCTATCACAACATAAAACCATTAAAACCTTTTTGTCAGAAAATATAATCTCATGAAAATTTAAACAATGTGCAAACTCTGTAGAAAATATTTTAAAAACCCTTAGAGCATGCGTACAGGCATTCATAGAGGAGGCAGCATCATGTCCTACTCTTGTTCATGTGTCTTGAGATGCACCCTGGCTGCAGCTCAGACACATCTGTGGTGGGTTCCAGCCCCTGGCCGTGTTTGGATGCTGAACTGCCCTCTTGCTCTGATGCCAGTCCCCCTGCACCAACCCACAGGCAGCAAGATCTGCAGGAACTGCAGCCCTCTGGCTCCATAACTCGGTTGTGTCTCCATTGTAACTTAAACATTCAAGACTGATGGAACTTGTTTGCCCACAGCGCTAAATAGCTGACATGGTCTCTGGGCTAGCTATCATTCTTCTGAATGAACCCTAGGTGCAGCTCAGGGATTAGGGGAGGCCCCATTTTAAACACCATTTTGCATGTTCAAAGCTGAAGGTTATCCCAAGTATGCACTGGACCAGTTGTGAAGTTCCAGAGAACTCTCCGGGGCATGGTGATTTATTAGTTCAGACAAGAGCAAAGACAAACTGGAGATAGTGTAAAGAATAAAGTAATCTGGAGATGAGCCTAAAAAAGGTAAATTGCTACCCATTACTGCTTTAGTTTTTCTATTCTGATGGATTCACAGGTCCAGCAAAGCAGTCAAAAGATTTAAAGTTTTGATTTGTACAACAAATCCTTTTTCCTCCATGGCTAGGCAATCACCCTTCTGTAGGAATACACCTATTACTTAACACCAAATATACTTACTGTGTGTCTGAGGACAAACAGAATCAAACCCAGCCACCAATACTTCCTGAAAGGTAACCACTGATCCATATTCAAAAACAAACAAAAATAACAGTATCTTTAAAATTTAAATAAGCACACTGTCTGCAAATCACAAAGTTTGGTGTTATCCGAAGTGGTAAAGCAATGGAGGGGAAAAAAAAAAAAGCTTAATATAAAAACACCATTTTATTAACAACAGTTTTATTTTATGGATGTAAATTATCCAGGACAGTGTATATGCTAGAGCTGCTCAGCCACAGAAATCCACTTAAGACACAAAACCGTAACATACAAACCCAAATTCACACCACTTCATTTTAGGCTTTTGGCGGGCATCTAAAGGAAGAGTTTAATCACCCCAGGGTTTTCAGAATTTACAAAGAGATTAAGTCATGTCTGATTTACCTCTGAAG
>NW_010583313.1:0-71514 GCF_000705375.1 Tinamus guttatus
GTGGGGTAGGTGGTCTCTGCCTTGTCATCACCAGGTGGCCCAGCTGGAGCCTGCCTGGATCCCGGTCCTTTGCTGCCACTGAGAAGCAGAGGTCACTAGTAGCAGCATGAGTGTTTTGAGATAATAGCTTAGAGAAATCTGAAGAATGTGCATTTTTACAGAGCTGTCCTCAGCTGTCCCTGAAGAACTTTATATTCTTTTCTGTCTTTAGAAATGAAAACTGAGTAAGTAGCAAAATGCTGTTTACCTATGTCCCCACCCTCCACCCAAAACAGTATATTTTAGGATGAGGATGGTTAATACAGATCAAAATGAGGATGGTCAAACAGTGGAAGAGGTTGCCAAGGGATGCCGTGGTATTTCTATCCTTGAGAGAGCATCATCCTGAGCAACCTGCTGTAACTTCTGAGTTAGATCTGCTTTCAGCAAGGTATTGGGCTTCCAGAGTCTGTGATTTTAAGAATGAAAGATTGTAAAGGAAACCAAGGCTGACTCCATAAAAAGTGCCTTTAATTTAGTAAAATGAGGCATTGCAGTTAGCTGTAGCCAACTGCAGGCTACAATTTCTCTTAGAAGAAACTCAGCTGGAAAGTGGGAAGTGGGAGCAGCAGCAGCTGTTGTGTACACTGCTCTTCAATACCTCATCAATACAGCCCAATAAGAAGAATCTCCAGATCATTTTTCCATATTCATCATTTTTTGTTCTGTTCTGAACAGAAGACTCTGCTCTTTCTGTAATCCACCATCTGCAGACCAGGAGTTCCCTTTTTTTCCTCACAAATGTTCATCTTTACTGCAAGGCACATGCTAATTGCTCCCCAAGGTCAGTGCTATTGATACTCGGTGATTTGAAGGTATGTGCGTTGGAGGGGTGAACCTCTAAGGGAACTGCTGAACATCAAGAGCTTACAGGCAAATTTAGTGACTATGAGAGATGAGAGACTGACAGCTTTATAGATCCGAGTGCTATAGCAATGCTCTGAATCTAGGAGGGGACCATTGCTGTTCACTGTGGTTATTGACAACCTGAAAACAGGTTGAATGCTGAGAAGATAACAAGTGTGGATAATAGCATTACCTTAGTTGTTCCAGTTTAGGTAGGGGATAAAATCTTTTGAAGGTTTTTAAAAGAAACAAAAAAGCATATAATTAAAAATGAAAAATGCATTAGAAAATGTAATTCAGCTTTTAATAAACACATGGGATTATTCATACACTTTGCTAGGTTCTCAATTAATTGTAAACACTTGGCCATCTGTCAAAAACCTCTGCTTACTTCACAGTGGTGATTCAAAAGGCATATGGATTGTTGGAAGAGCTGGAGAATTGAAAATAATGCTTGGCATAGTATATGAGTAAATGCCTTGCATTCGGCTGGCATGCTGATGATCCCAACTCCAAATAGGTGGTAGAAGAAGCAAATGCTTGGCAGCATGGTCACAGAGATGAGCTAGCCAGGGAATCTATGGGGAAAAGACCAATAAAAAGGGATAGGCTTACCATTAGCCATGAATTCTATAGAGAAGGGAAATTTAATGCTTTAATGCTTCCAAATTCCTGTTTGTATAACACGAGGGGAGGAGGACAACAACCAGTGAGTCAAATTATGAGTTAGCAACCTGCCGTTTTTAAGAGGAAGCATGTATTGCACAAACACAGCAGAGCAAAGGAAGTCACTCACCCATGAGCATAAAAGAAACAAGCCATGTCTGGAAAAAAAAAGGATGTTTCCTGTCACAGTACGGCCATGTGCAATTATTAGGAAATGAACTGCTTAAAGCTGAAGTTCATGGCCCCCACCATATGAACACCAGCATTAGACATTTGGCAGGATACTGGTCTCAGTGTCCTTTTCTCGGTTCTGAACAGAAATTATTGACCTACCCACTTTAGATAAGGGCAAGCAGAGGTCTTCTTTTTTCTTTGTTTTGTTTTTTCATTCTTAGGCTAGATAGAAGCCTTAGAAATACAGCAAAGCGTAGCTCTCATATATGGACCTTATACATGCACGTTGGGGTGCAGGAGACGGAGGTTGTCTCCTCTGCACTTGTTCCCCTCAAGCAGCTCCCAGAAGACAGACAGCTAAAGGTGATGAAATCTCATCTTGATTTGACATGACCTGGCTTTTGTGGCATAGTTGATTTAATTAAAAAAAAAAAAAAGTGGAGGGGAGAGTGATGGGAGAAAAACTGTTCAGCATTTGTAGAACAGAGACAGCCAGTCCTGCCACCACCTGTTTTCCTTTGGTGCCTGTTGCTGGTGCTGGACCAAAGAGACTTGGCAGCTCCAATGCACATTCCTTGACACAGCAGGTGGTTTCAGCCAAGGACTCCAACTTTCGCCGAGTTCAGATTCACTCTGTCTTTGTTCATGCAGCTTTACAGCTGTTCAGCATTAGCCACAGAAATGAGCTTTTGACTTTGACCCTGTTGTCCTCCCAGCTATCCATGCTGAGTGCTGGAGATTTTATTCTCCTAGTTTGCCTGGTGGGGGCAGGAGTTGGTGCCTGTAGAAAGGACCATGCTGACTTCAGTTTGTCAATCCAACACAATTCTGGGTATCCCCATCTAACTAGATCTGAGCAGGGGTTTGGACCGAGGGATTGCAGGATGTTCCTTCCAACCTAACCATTTTTATGACTCTATGGAAGTCTCACAAATCAGTAGCAATGACAGAACTTCAATGGATGCTTACTCTTGCTTGACTCAAATGCATGCCTGTAAAGACCAATTACTGCATCTATTTTGTCATTCTGTTCATTCTAGAGAAGACATTTCACTTCTCAAAAGTCAATTCTTCAAGTACATGCTCATAAACCGTGACTGTATTTTCCCTCATCTTTCTCGTTGATTAAATTCCCAGAACCATTTCCAAGAAATATTTTTTTTCAGTTCTCTGGACATTCTGGTGACTCTCTGGCCAACTTCTGATTTATGAGCTTCCCTCCCAAAGTCTGGGCATGGGAACTGAACAACCTGTTCCAGTCACAGCGGCATCAATGCCACACATTTCTAAAATATATATATATATACATACATACTACTGATACATTTCTAATATGTGCGTAAGTACATAAATAATGTTTTAGATATATTATTTGTATGTTTTTTCAATACTCTTGGGATTTTTTTCTGTTACTGCAGGTTTATCTAAATAGAGGGACTATGGTTTGCTGGTGTTGATTCTGCTTTCAGTCACTGTTCACATGGTTCTTTTAAATGACTCTCTCAGAATGATTTATTTCCTCTACTTTGTTTTAAATTTTGTGAGTGTTCACTCTTCTTTGCAAATATTTTGATTCTTCATTCTGTTTGCACAAAGCATATATAACAAAATCACGATCATCTGTATGATCACGTCCCTGTCACCACATAGATCCCATCTATGCCATTTCTGTAAGGCCAACACATCATATGCTATTTCTAGTCCCTGGCTCTGTAATCCAAATCCTAATTATCTGTCAAGATGAGGCATCATATAGAATTACTTTGTGTTGGATGAATGAATTTGACTTAAGAAATGAACATATATTGACAGCTTAGTACTGGTAGTATCATAGAGAATAAAGACCCTAATAATCATGTAGTCCCCTGTGACCGTATGTTATTAGTAGATGTGTAAGAAGGTAATGTACAGCCTATTCTCTTGTCTATCTTTTTATGATCAGAAGCAAACACCAATTACTACCCTAACTCTTGGAACATTTGATATGTGAGAATCCAAGAGCGCGTGTTTCTGGGATAGGAGGCCAGTGATATTTCACCCTTTCAGTGCTCCAGCATGATGAACTCACCCGTGACTGGACCTAGCCAGCAGTTCCTGCACTCCAGGCACGCAAATGCTCCCACAAGCTTTTGGCAATATCAGCTAGGTGAAATGCGTGCTCTCTAATGAGCAATTCGAATTCCTTTTGTTTATTAATCAGGTAGCTCCCTGATATTGGACCACAGGCAATTAAGGATATTTCTCCCTCCTCGTGTGCTTTGATGTCCTGATTAATTTTGTTCTCAAACCTCACTTTTGGCACAGGGTTCCTCTTTTCATTTTCCCCTTTTTTTTGTTCTATGCCTCCTGATTTGTTTAGCTGGCCTGTCCCCCCAAAACAAGGTCTCATTACACTAACATGGGCCCTGCCCAAGCCATGTAGTACCTGTAACATGGGGGTGCACAACTAGCCTTAAAGGAACTCACCTGGTCTTGCAGTATGCAATGGCTGTAGCCCTAGAAGTGCAATTTGCAGAAGGACACAGTTAGTCCTCTGAGATTTCTGTGCTGCCTGTTTTTCTACTCCCATGACTTGAGCTAGCTTGATTTCTTTTTTTACTTTTTTTTTTTAATTTTTGTTTCTGGTGTTAGTTCTAAAAGTGCTGATGCTGCCGTACTTCCCTGCAGACCTGCCTGTGGCTGTGCTTAGCGCCTTGCATCTCTGTGACAGGAGATGGATAGCTCACCATCTGGAGGCTGCTTGTCCTTTGCAGGATGTTCTCTCCAGTCTTCATAGAGGAGAAACCTGGTATCTAAAGCTCCTCTGATCGACAAACTTGTTTGAACCATTACATTCTTGCATAGGAAGTGCATCCAGACCATTACTTGGAATCGTTGTTTTAACCAAACACTGTCAAAAACACTACTCTTCCTTACATCCAAATTGCTTCTCAAAAAGTCTGCTGGACTTGACCTAGAACTTTAAAACGATCAAACAATAATGTTAATAAAAATAATAATGAAATGTTCAGTCACAACTGAGTCAAAAATCAACTGTATTAAAAATTTCACTGTTACGATTCCTGGATAAATTTTCTCTGTATGACTTACCTGTATGACTGACTTACTATCTAAAACTGGCCAGTGGCTGCTTTCAGAGGGAAATATAATGGGTCAGATATTATCACTGAACTACCATAGAGGGAAATTTTAAGCTCTGTATGAAATTCAGTAACCTTGACATGTCATTATACCTCAAAATATTTTGAAGAGTTTTCCGAAGGAGGTACTAATATTAAGCATGAATTGTAGTTGGTAAATCTTTAATGTCCTTGTCTATGACATTAACAAGTAATGGCAGCTATGAAAGATATTTTTATGATATAAACAGCAGGATAGAAGTCATCAGCTAATTTCATGTTGCCATAAATGTCGTTGTGCAATTTCCAATTTACACAGGTTTATTATTCTATTAGAACTTAGAATTAATAATCAAATAAAACAGAAAAGAGTTGATAATAAGTATGTATTTGATGGGATAAGAATAAATTTTTAAGGAGAGGAAAGACATTGTAAAGATGTTTATGAAAGAACGTAACAGAGTTAAGGATTAAAACCAGTTGAGTTAATCATTAATAATGTAATAGAACCACAGGAGAATAAACAAAAAGGGGACAAGGTAAATAAATAGTAGCCAGGATTTAAAGTCCCAGTTGCACCTTTGTATTGCAAAAGCATGGTAGCAATGATGTGGAACAAGACTGTCCAGGCTTACTAGCTCTGAGGATCCACCACTCATAAAAATTTTAATAACCCTTATAGCACTCAGCTTTGCAGAGATAAAGAGCCAGGCTGTAAAATTACAACCAGAGTCTTGTGGAGTAAAAGCTAAAAACGCAAAGGAGCATCTGGACTAAGATGAATTAGAAGAAAATACACATGCTCACTGCAGAATTAATCAGAGGACCCTGGGAAAATTTTGGCTTTCATTATGTATTAATTAGGGCAAGGTTGTCAGGTTTTGGTTTATATCGCTCGACTTCTCAAACCTGATCTCTGATCCTGATTCATAGGGTCCCTCTATGAATTACAAGGGGGTTGCTATTAAACCTGCAGCGCTATTTTAATACTCTAAACAAGGGTCTGCGTCTGTTATGCTTCTATTAAAATTGCCCTTCAAGTACTTGTGCTCTTGAAAACATAAGCTATACAGCCCTTTCCTTCACGATATATATATATTCATAGCTTTAATTCATATCTCTAATTCAGAAATAAGAAGCTGGAAAATCAGTCACAGCAGTGAGGGCAATGATCAGAAGACAGGTGATTTTCTTGTGAGAGAGAGTAAGACAAGCAGCCCTTCAGCATTGTGGAGGTAATATGGGAGATGAAAAATAGAATATGAAAAAAAAAAGAACTAGAAGAATGGAAAACAGAAAGAAGCAGGAACTTGTGTGAGGAAATGAGGAAAAACAAAGCAGTTAATAAAGAAGATGAGAGTTCTTCACCCAAAATGCTGGTGGGATCTTTCTAATGCTTGGGGAGAAGCTGAGCCTGCCATGAGCATGTCTGTCAGTGGAGAAGCAGGAGAAGAACAGAGGAATAAAGCTGTTGGGATGAGAATATGGTATGCATTGCAGGCTCAAATTCAAATGAGAACCCTGCTGGCAAGCAGCAAGTCTCTGTGGGTACCTGAAAAGGGCTGCCAGGATGTAACCTCTTGGAGCTGGCATCAATTCATTGTCCTTCTAAGAGGCTCTGGCCTTTTTTTTTTTTTAAACATCCTGCAGCTTTCAGCATCCTAGAACTATATCTACTGCTCTCCATATAATGGCATTGCATAAAATCCATGTTTTACCCCATTTAGTCTCTTACAGAGAAAAAACAGGTGCCATGGAACACAGAGTGGTTGTACAAAGTGCCCTTTTTATAGCAGCACTTAAATCGCTTCTTTTGTTGAATGTGACCCTGTTCTCACTGAAGTCAGTGGGTGCTACTGAGCAAAGGAACATTGATGAGATCAGGACTTTTTCTTGTGGGATGCTGCCCTGTTAGAGTCCACACCTCAAATAGCATCTTTCTGCTAACAAACAAGCAGGGATGGATGGGAGCAAGCTGCTTCCCTGGCTGTTTCCTGCAGCACTATTTTATACCCACCGTCTGCCCACCCATCTGTTCAATCCCTGTTACAAAAACAACTCTGATGCCACTAAATCTGGACTCCCAGATCAGTCTTGAAGGACTTAGTGAAGTGAAACTACAGGCTGGTGCTTCTGGGAGTCTTTGCTAGGAGGGTCAGTTGCAGAACTCAGACCTGAGTTTGCAAAGCAGCAGCAAATGTCAGCGAGCTGTGATTATCCTGACAAGATTTTCCCCGCTGAACTTCTTTTGGTGGCACATTTCATCACTAAGTAGACCTGGCCCTCTGGCATCTGGATTTAGCTATAGGTCAATGTCTGGAGTTAGTGACCTGGCAAAGCTGACTCTAGCCTCATCTGTATGAGTAAAATTAACTGTTGTTACCTCGAGGATGACAGGTTAGGCTTCTTTTGACTCAGGAGAGGAAGAGGAAGCAAAGCTGGGGTAGGAAGAAGGGGGATGGTTGCTCTCCTGTGGAGCTGGGGGAGGTGGGCTGCCATCATTCCATGTCAGCTTCTGTTCCTGCTCCTGACTTGGCTCCCAGGCTGGGTACAGGCAAGTCAGAAATGGGAGCCAAAGGGCTTGCTGTCCCTTAACGATGTCCACTTCCCTTCATTACCAGGGGCTGCTTCCCTATGAGACTGGGCCTGCTCCTTGAGATCATCAAGACCAGCATCTCAGAAAGGTGTATTTGGAAAAGTTAGTAGATGTCAGCTCTTCTGCAAGGCAACAGGCCACAGGCCTTGCAAAAGCTCAGATGGAAAAAAGAAACACTTTCAGGGAGGAAAGCAGCAGAGGCATTCAGCAGACGGATAGGAGGCCTCTTTGGAGACTCCTTAAATGATGAGGCAACACTACTTGGAGCTGTGCTACAGTTCGGAGAGGACTATTGAGCCAGCAAAGACTCAGAGATGTTCCTGGAGCAAGGAATGAGTTCCCTTGCTCTTAGATACTATCAGGATGAACATATTTTTATAAGCTGGACTCGTAATTCAAAGTATTACTGTCTTTGGAAATAGTGCAGAAATAATATTTGGGATAATTCCAAAATTGAAAGGTATAGCAAAAACAAACTCTGACTTGGCATAGGGTAACAGCTATGGTAAAACATATGTTTTATGACCCTTAAATCTGACTTAAATCAGTTTGTTCATCTACTATCCAGAAAGGAAAAGCGTCGGTACCTTGGCAGCACCGGTGTGTAAGGGGGACACTGCTGCAGGTGACCACCTCTGCTCCCATGTGGACCAAAGTGCGTGTATCCACCTGGAAATGGCTTCCAGAAATCAGATGTTTCAGGGTGCATTTGCCTTAATATAAGAAGCCAATTTCAAGCAACATCTAATATATACAACCTCTTTACAGAAAGATCTTAATTCTAGAAAAAAAAATCTCAGAAACATCCCAAAAGAGATATTAGTCTTAGGTGGGGATTGGCTGCTAGTCTCAGCTGCATATTTCCATAAAAAGGAAAAAAAAAAAAACAACAACAAACTAGATATTTGGTGTTTGCTGGAGTGGGCTGGTATTGAGCTTCCTCTTCTCTTGTCTTTATAAAGCCAGGATTGCTAAGCAACTTGGCTTTTTCTCATGCCTTCACTAATATCAGTTAGTTTCACTGAAATGGAGGTTTATGAAAGAGTCCCTTAAAGCGTTTCTCCTGCACCTGCTGATGCTTTCAGCTCTTACTTGAGGAAAAGGACTCATAGGCAACATGAATACGAATTTTAGCTGGAATTACTGAATGTGGATTCAGATTCCAATAAAAACTAATTCACTTGGATGTGGGATACTTTTAAGTATGGAGTTCAAATCAAACAGCTTTCCCTCTGTTGACAATCTTTTCTGCGCTGCTCCAGTGAAGGAAAGGCTTACTGGCAACCAACGCGCTGCAGCAAAGACTTATGTTTTTTTCCACTAGACTCGGCTCCATTTACAAAAATAGATATTAGATACAACTAATCCATTACTATTGCTATCCATGTGGCTTTTGTAGACTATAAGCTGACTATGACAGAGCTCTGCTCCATAGGACTGCTGGAGAAGGAGAACCGGCAAAGTGCAGTGTTGGTTGTTGGGAAGTGTAGTTTGTGCACAGGGCAGCTCCTTGTTAGAGACTGTTCAAAAAGATCTGTTTTCTGTGGGTAGGTTGTAATGTTTTTGACACAGTGTCAGGTCTGGCTTTCAGTCTGCCAAATACTGCAGTCTTCTGATGTTTAGTTGAAAGGGAAGGTCCTTCCGCAGTTCGAACTAAAAGCAGTTTAGCGAAGGAAGTGAAATAGTTCTTTCCAAATAACGTGAGGGCTTTTTTTTCTGTAAATTAAACATCTTATCAAGGATGCAAAATGAGTTGGGGTGAAGTGGAACTATTCTGTTTTTAAACTCATCCTGCTTCAAAAATCAAATATCCCTTCAATTCTGTTGCCAATGCAGGACCTCCTCAGCTGGGCAGGGCACAGCTGGGGCAGCTCCTCGCGCCACGCGTCTTAGAGACCTCCTAAAGCTCCAGTTCCCATCCGCGTCTCGCACAACTTGTGCAATCTGTATCTGCCTGTGGGTACTGGAGCCTCCGCAGGCCTGGCCGTGCGGCGTTGCAGTGCCGGCTCTGGGGTGCATTACGGGCTCAAGGAGATCTCCCGCGCTGCGGCTAGCGCTGCGACCGCCGTTGTCAGCGCTGCGAGACTGCAGCTACCACCCGTCTCCAGTAGATATAAATACATGTGCAGAAGGTACTGAAGAAAGTCTTATGCGTATAGAGGGAAAAAAAATAACTGGAAATGTTTAAAGAAAGAGGTGTTTTAAGACAGAAGCTCCCAACTCCCACAGCAAATAACAGATTTTCAAGAGGGCTTTCTTTTCTCCTGTGTTGGCAGTCACTTTGTTAGATAATTGCCATGTTCCAGCCAAAGGAAAATGCTCCACTGCTTTTGAAGATTGTGTGGTGCTTATTAGGACAGGGAGTTTGTCCGTCTTATAACGCTTGCTGGTGTAAGGCTATTGATAGTGATAGGGCTGCACAGTCTACCTTTTTTCCTCAGACACATCAAATGTTTTTATGAGAGGCATGTACAGTGGAGGGAGACATGCTATATGGGGTATTTGCCAAGTTATGGCATGAAATTTGAAAACAAAAGAAAAAAACTGCAGCTCTTTTCAACAACCTCCTAATAGCTCCGTGGCACACTGGAGAGGACCATTCCAGTTTCCCCTGTAAGAGCGTTTTAGTCGAACATGCCAAATACTAAAGTAAATCTCTCCCTAGCTGCCAACAAGTTTGTTTAAATACAGCTGATGCTGAGTTTGCTCATCAGAACAATTCTAAAAATTACCAAGTGAGGAAGATTTCTCACCCTTTGCAAGTAGGACACAGCCTGGTACAGTAGGTCAATGCCCTGACAAGATGCTGAGGGCACCAGCTGCACCCAGTCAATTCCTAAAAGCAGGTTAGAGCAGAGTTTCCTTCACTGCAACAAAGCACTGGAACCAGACTCTGGATTTAGCTGGTCATGATGCAATTTAGCCTTTTGTGCTCTTGACTCAAGGTCAGATCCTGGGTCTTCATACTATGCATGCCAAGGTGATCGTCCCTTATTTGGTTATATAAGGTCATCTGAGAACTCCTTATATGAAATGACACACAGTAGGTCACAGTCAATGGCTTCTTAACATGGGTTGTAGACTAAAGAGCTAAGGATGTAGTAGGGCGAAGTTTTCTCCTAGACCAGGAGTTAATAAGAGTAAAGACCTAGAATGTTTTTAGTTCTCACTGGTCTAACACTATTAATGGTGATAGAGCTGCACAGTCTACCTTTTTTCTGATCTCCTTCTCTGAGTATATCTTTTTAAAAATGGAAGGTATTTGCTTCATCCTAGTGTGGAAAACCAAAGCAGCTTGCTTCCAATTATGGGTCTTAAAAGTTTTGATATCTAGTCAGGCTTGTTTCCTTTTATAGAAACAGTTTTTTCCTAGAGAACAATTCATCTCCTCTGTAGAAAGACATCTAAAGTAGGTCAAATGAATTGCTCTTTGGAGGCATCTCTTTTTCTTTTCTGGTGAAAAAGGATTCTTGAGATGAGTAACTTGGGTGTCTGGAAGTTAAACATCCAAACTGGGATGTTGAATCTCATTGAAAACAAGGAGCCAGGGAAAGCTCTGTGGCAGGGAAGCTTGACAAACCTAACATAGAAAAGGACCTCAACTAGTGTAAATACAAGTAATATTTATTTTGCATTATTGCTTGGCATGGTAGTCACTCCTTAATTTGACACTCCAGTCTCTCTAGTTTGACTCTTTTCTTTTCACGTTCTCTGCTGAACTTTTCCTTTACTATCTAATTAATTTCCCACCCCCCTTTTTTTCCCTTCTCTAACTCTTTTTTGAAACCTTTTTGAGGTTTCTCCTGCCCTTCCGGTCCTTTGCAAGTCTCTGCCCAACCAGAAGCAGGAAGCCTACAGGTATCTCTAAGGCAGGTGGGTGCTCACAGCTTATCCCATGCTGAGGAGCACCCAGGAATTGCGAGGAGGGGCTGCCATGGGCATTGCTGGCAGTGCTCTAAGGCTCGCCTTTCCCAGCCCTTGTCTGATCCTGTTTTTGTGTCCCCTTTTCCTGCCAAAAGCAACTAGACCATCTTACTGCTCCTATAGCTACGACGGACTGACTGGGAAACTGACCAAGACAAATGAGAGCCACCGTGATCCAAGAAGCCAAAGTTACTCCCCAGGGAGGCAATAGGGGCTGCTGCAGAAACTTCCTCAGGCCAGCAGCTCAGTTATTAAGGCATTGCTCCGGGGCAGGTAATTCACTTTTATTTTAGCTGCTTCCTCGGTAGAATTTGAAGTAGTGAAGCCTGTTTGTAGTTTCAGCAGCGGGTGGATTTGGGAGCTGCTGTACCTGTGGGAATGGCCCTTCCATTTGCGCGGCGGGTTCTGCACATTCACAGCATGGACTCTGGGAGCATCTTCCTCAAGGTCAGCTCTCCTGTTTTTAAAGCAGTCTCTTTTAATATACCGAGTGACTAATGATATTCTAATTGATATTCCTTGACTCAATCCATCCATCATCCCTAGCAGAGTCCTCCTTTGAGGACAAACCAGAACATAGGATTCTCCCCACAGAACAGTAAAAGAAAAGTGCGTGAGAGAGAAAAGGTCTTATCATGTTCCCTGTAATACATTTTTGAAGAAGTGTTCTGTATAAATCCTTGGAGAGATTAAATGCATGACAGTTGTATTAAATTTTAATTGATGCTGCCTCCTAAGAGATAATACAGTCTTTCGAGAGCTAGGTCCTTCTGTGGTATAAATTGCTATAACTTCATTGACTGCCACTCAGCCCAGCAACTAGCTTGATAAACTCACACAACCTGAGGACTAGGTCCATGAGTCTCACCGAATCTTCATAGTACAATGTAAATGGGTTCCGGATTAAGACTGGCATTGTGGAGCCATAAGTCATTTGCTGTAGGAAGAGCAACCTTTCTTATTTTTTAGCTTTTGAATTCTCTTTTACTACCCAGTTCATTAGTTTTTTTTTTTTTCTCTGTGTTCATGAATTTTACTTACTAATAAGAGTAGCTTTGGAAGATATTAAGAAAGAGGGAAATGCCTTATGCGTAACAGTTTTATTATTTGCTACAAATGTCTCTTACTGCTTATTTTTTCTGCGCAACTCTTGCAACTTCAGTTACGTCAGACCCGTCTGTCCTGAAGGGGTGCATCATAAAAGAGAGTCCCTGAAGCAAGGAACCTAAAATTGCCACAAGAAGCACTAGCTGTTGAGGGAAACAAAACAATACACAGGACAGGAGAAGGTCTAGTTAGGCATAAAGAAAAACAGGCTCTATTTTCTGTGTGCACAATTCCTAAGTGTATTAAACTGATCAGCAGCAATGATAGCACCTCTGTTTTTTATTCTTCCAGTAAGGCTGGGCTGTAGAGAGTTCAGATTTCAGAGCACTGCATACCAATTGTGTTTTTTATACACTTGCCTTTTTTTTTTTTTATCCTGGCTTTTGAATTCTTCATCACTGATTTTGCATTAATTAAGATCTTTTGCCTGAATGAGATTCATTGGCCTGGGAAACAGGCTGAAAAGGTCAGCCTCTGTCAGAGGACCCAGGAAGCCAAGGAAAACTGCTTGGAGAGCAACGTGTATGGAAAAGATCTCCTCTGTTTCTGGGAATGAGTGGATTTTCCACTTCTTGCTTTTGGATTGTGCCAGTGCATTGATCAACAGCCAGTTCATAACCTTGATAATCTCAAAGCCTGCTCTTATGGCTAACATCTCGCTAGTCTGTAGTTGCTTCTTGTGCTGTGAGGCACTCCGCGTACCGTGTTTTTACTGAGTGTAAGTAACATAGCTTTAAAAATAGTCATAATTAAGAGATGAGTAGGAAACCACATTTGCTACATTATATTATTTTTTAAAAAAGGTTACCAAGGCAGAATTAGAATGGACATAATTAACCTCAGCTTAACATTCAGGAGCATTTGTCTAGAATCTCTTCTCATTTTCAGTTATACCACCTGCTATTTCATTATTTATTACAGCTGCAAACATATTTGACAGAATCATCCTTCCTGCTGCCCATCTTCCTCATCATTAACCTCACAGACTTCTACTCTGTGTATTTCGAAGAGCAAAATTATTGAGGTCCTAAACTTAAGAGATTACTATCCATTCCAGCCATGTTCTGAGAGAAATAAGATACTAAGCAAGTGTAAGACTGAGACCAGAAGTTGTGTACTTGGAGAAGCAGAGAGCTATTTTAAAAAGTGTAATACCAGTACATGAGAGTAACTAAGGTCCAAGCTGATTTAGGCTGAAAAAGAAACAGGAATGAACTAATTTTTTAATAACTATGTTCCTATGATTATGAATCTCAGCCAGGAATGGCAAAGAGCATGGGTGTCCCAACCTGCGCTATACTCTGTGTTATTTTCAAAAGTCCATACTGGCTTTCTTCCTTATAATGTTACCCCAGTTCATGTTGCAGATAGATCAGGTTTTATTATCAACCCATCCAAAGCAGAATTTTGTTTCAAAGGACAACACATTGGCAACAAATTAGCTTTTTCAGATCAAAGATATGACTTTGCTCTGTATCTCTTATACATCATTATAAGGTTTTAATGTACTTGTAAATAAATGCCTATGCCTCTTGCCAATATCTTTAGTTGCAGGTGGCTTTTTATGGAATTTGTGTTTATCAAATACAAACACTACAATGGAAAGGAATGCTTCTTTGCTGAAGCTTTAGCATCTCAGTGCAAAGTTTTGACAGCAGAAGATGCACCACAGCAAAAAAATGTGGAAAGGACACAATTATGCCTAGAGAAAAGCAGAAACACCCAGAAACATATCTTTATAATAGGATTTTCTGCAAAACCATGTTTTTCTTGCCTTTGCAAGCTAATATTTATCTGATGCTGCAGAACTCAGTATTCACGAATTTCCAGCTTGAACACATGCTAGAACTAAAGAGATTCCTTTCATGAGCTGCTGCAGAACAAGGTTTGCTTCCTTCTCAGCTGTTTCTCAGGAATGTAGGGTTAAACATACTTCTTCACTAAAATTAATTGTGCTCCTTCAAGGTATGTGAACACAAGATATTTTCATTTCTACAAAGTTAGCAGGACTCTACAGTTATATATTCAAGCATTTTAAAACATCATTTTTTTTCTCTCTAGCAAAGGACCAGAATTCCATTTGCTTCAACTGCTTTCAGTATCTCTTCTTTTCTTTGAGGTTTGTTGGATATATTCCTGAACATACATCTAAAGAGAAATATCTCCAAATTCCTATATAGTAAATATGCTTTAGGATATCATAACCTAGAAAAGAACTAAATATAAAACTACTAGCAAAACTCTATGCAGATACAAAATCTAATAGCCAGATCTTGAGTTCCTTTAAGATTTATGACACATTTTTCATCTCAAAAAATAGGAAGAAAAACTTCCTGCCTTACTTTTGCAGTTCATCACTGTCTCCACACTTGGGCTAGGAATGGGTACTAAGCTATATGTAAAAAGAAAGAGGTCCTCCTCTTCCTTTTTTTAGCTGCTAAGAGACATGGTAAAGTATGCTATGGAAAGTAAATACTATGCTAGTATATATGCTGTATATGCTAGCATAGCACTGATATTTCCCTGAACATAGAATTATACATAGGCTGGGATTTCTGAAGTAACCCCATTTCCATGTTCAATCTCAACTGCAAAACAGGTGGAAAAGTCTTTTCTATTTTATGTATTCTTGCAGACAGGCTAAAATACCCCTAGGAGGATCAAATCCTTACTTGAGAAGTAATCCACTGAGATACATGTTTTTTAATACTAGACCTAATTCAAATGTGTCAAAGCTGTGTGGATATAAGTGCTATAAATTCATGCTTTTAATGGTAACTGTGGGCATTAGTGTGCTATAACATTTGGGTGCAACAGTAGGATTCTAATAGAAAGCAACTGCTAGTAAGTGATATAAGGAAGAATGGGGAACAGGATGCTTAATGGAAGCCTTTAGTAGCAATAAATCAACCTCTGAAAAGTCCTGCACTAGTTCCTTCCTTCATGTCAATATACACAGACACAGATTCATGGGTGACTGAAGTTATGTTGTTCCTGTCCATTTGGAAAGGTAGAATGAGCTGCCTGTGAAACCTCATCTGAAGCAATTCCCTTTCTGTTGAGATACAACAGAGAGGAAATGCTGAAATTTCCCCCAAGGGTTTGCGTAGTGCCTGTTCCTTGGGTGCTTATGAGTTTGGTCACACATACACTTAAAAATCTCCTGGGCTGCATGTTAAGGTCTAGTGACTGATGAGCTGCACTGGTTCTGCTCCCAAAATGTGCAGCCAGGCACTTGATGGTTTGATCAATGAGCTAATGAAGGTCACTTATTCTTACCAAGAGATAAACATCATTTGGCAAAACTAGTGCAACTCTCATCTTGGTAAGATTTTCTCCTATTTCTGAATTCTAACCTTTTATCAACCCATCACGGCATAAAAATAATGTGGCTGGTCTTTCAAGCTTTGTTATTTAGGGAAGGCTTAGGGAAGAGAGGAAATCAGAAACTGGCCTCTTTTTTTGCAGACTGTTCAAGACTGGACTTACCTCTCTGAGAGCATTTTGTCTCATTTTCCAGGAGATTACTTTAGCCAATATATAACGAAATGAAAGAGAAGAGGATTTCAATACCTTTCTGCTGACCTTCAAAAAACAGATGGCTTCTGCAAGGCTTTAGAATATACAGTTTTTCACAAGAAGCTAGACGAAGACTTCAGGGACAGACTCCAACACTATTGCAGAAATATATGTTGATACTAAGCCACTGTTGTTGCAATGATGCCAATATTAAAACAAAGTTGATCTCAGAGAAAAGCTGTAAAAAAAACAAGAGATGAATCAAAAAAGTAGAGAAAAAATCTCTCTTCAACTGATAAAACAGTGAAATTCTTCTCCAGAGAGTGGAATCCCTAATTACGGATTTTTCCAGAGCCAAAATTCCTGAAGAACATGTTTCTTATGGATAGAGTTACAAGGGCATGCCTGCGTTTCAGCTCTTCTTTGTGGAAAAAAAGGGCTTGTGAGCTTCCCTAGGCTGGCTCCTTGCGCGTTCCAGGCTCTCTCCCTAAAGGAAATATTTGCTTTGGGAAGAGACCGCAGTTATCCTACCAGAAGTTAAGTCAAACGATTTAGACAAATTTGGCATTTTAGAGTGTGAATGATGTTTAGGGCAAAGGTGGCCACATTTGGGCTTTATTAAGGTTTCCTTAGGCAATAACATTACTTGAGAGTGGAAATCCTCTAGGAGTGTGTTCTCCTGCAACTGTAAAACAGTGAATTAAGCCATCGCATGCTGTGCAGTGAAATTGTAGAACTACTCTGAGAGGCCCTAAATATATTAAATCTCACTTTCAAAGGGTAATAACATGGTGTAGATGCCTTATTCTGGTTGATGAGACTGTAAAAAGAAGTGAGGAGCTGGGGTTGCTGGACTTGCATTGAAGTTTCACTGGGAAGTACTCACTCACTGGGAAGTACTCCGAGACTGGCTGCTCTTTACTGGCCCTTTCCTTCATTGGAAATCTTCAAGTGACGGCAGGGGTGTCAAGTGACATCCCAATGCCCAAATAGTCCCAATGCTATGGAGTCTTGACATTACCTAATGGGTGAATCTGCATGTCATATTCATATACCTGCATGTGTCTAAGTGATAAAACCTTCTCTCCTCAAAAGAGGAAGTTCAGTGCTGGAACCGGGGAAACAATATGTTAAAAAGTTGTGGCCCCTAAATCCTTTATTTTTATTTTATTTTATTTTATTTTATTTTATTTTATTTTATCAAAGGAATAGGTAAGAGGTATGTCCCTTAAATCCAGAGTGTTTCAGAACAGTGACCTTAAGAGCGTTAAATGACTACATTGTTTAATGTGAAGGAAAAGAGTACCACAGATCAGTGGAAATGTCAGCAGTATTTTTAATGAATCAAGTTTGTTTTAATCAATATCCCGCTCTTCTTTCCATTGCCCTGAGATTGTCGTGCTTCACAGAGAGATAATAGTAAATGTCATGCTCCAAAAAAGCCAGTGGCTTTGTTGCTATAAATCAATGGGAAGCGTTGTTCTGCTAAATGTGACAGACACAAGTGACAGAAAAGTCATCTTTCTAAGAAATCATTATTTCCATACCCCATTTAGAGATGGATTCTGGGGAGCACTGCTCACAGCCTTGGTACTCTGACCAAGATAAATGTGGGAAAATATGGAGACTTAATCAGAGCGAAGGTCTAGCTGAAGGACGGGTGGTGCGTTTTGCCTGAAGCTCTGTATTCTGAGTTTTGGAGACCAGCTGAGAGCCTAGATCACACAAGAGGTGGGAAACAAATTAGCTCCTTTTCCGTATCTAGCTGGGGTCCGACACTGCAAGACCATGTGGCAGTGCCATGGGGCTTTCCTGTGTAGACAGCTGAAGCTTATCATAAAGGGAAAGAAAAGTTCTTTTTTTTTGCTCTCTCTCTCCGTGCTTGCCCTAAATCTCTACAAAGATAACTATAACGTCTTTTTTTTTTTTTCCTTTCTTTCTTTTTTATAGGTCATTCTGTCATGGTATAGTTAGGAGTAAGAGTCTGTAAATTTAATAGCCAAGCATACAGATGTCTGGCTTCATAAACTCACAGTCTGGCACTGGCTGTAATGGTGAAATAAATGAGACGCAAAGTGTCACCTAGATCAGCACAACAGTCAGTGACAAGAACTCATTACCTTAATACATAAAGCTGGCAAGAATATGCTAAAGTATAAACAGAAATACGTTACATTTATTCCAGACCTTGGGACTTGAGCAATTTGGATGTTAGGTTTGCATTCCTGAGCTTAGCTTTATACCTCTGTATGTCAGTGTGATTGGGCTATGCTCCTCCAGCTTTCCTGGCTTATCAGTCCTCCAGCCTGCTCCTCTCCATAGCCCAGCCTGTTTCCCCCTCGTAATGTCCTGCAAGCATTTTGCTGAGCCCTGATGAACCTTTGGGAGCCAGTGGGTCGCTGCTGTCTCAGTCACGTGCCTTCTTCTCTGCTTTCCTTAGAGCTGATAACTCTTCTTCCACTTTCTTCTGCATCTCTGTGCATTGCTCTAGCAGAGCCACCCCTTGCTCACTTCCCACCTGCCTGAGAGGTCTCTAGGAGCCCTTTACCTTGTGTTTTAATACCACATACTTATGAAACCAGCATTCTTTGTCCTTGGCTACACACGCTTTGCCCCTACCTACTCATACCCTCCTCCTCACACCCTCCTCCCCAAAAAAGTGAGTAAAAACATACAGATGAATGGAAAAGCACAGAGCACAGTCATGCAAAATATTATCTATACGCAGAGAGTAGGTGCCATTTCCTAGGAAATAGGACAGTTGTTTGAAGTTCTTGACAACTTCCTCAAATCTCTCTGCTGATGAGACACTGATCTATAAGAATCTGAACCCACCCCAATTCCAAAGGCACTGGGGAGCCTTGGGCTGAGACTGGTCACCTGCCTGTACTCAGCCAAGGTCTATGCTGTTAGTTTTTAAATTTATACCTATTTGAACAGAATTTGCTGTCTTCTTTTATTTTTTTCATTTGAAGACAGCTTCTGTTTCACTGCAGCGGAAGGATAATAAGGACCCCAGGCAATGTAGCTTTTGCTGACCTATTTCTTTAAGAGTAGCACGAGCAATGGTTCTGGGATGGTACAGGAAAATATACCTTTAAAATTGTTCTGAAAAAATCAGGATCCATGACAGACAGTATGTTCTGCACCCTGTCTGCTATGAGACAGGTACTACTGACATGGTTAGCACCTATCAAAAGAAAATATGGTAGGGTTGTTCTGTAATTTTTAACTACTGTGAGAAAAAGAACGAGTTTGGAAAGTACATTAAGTGGATGAATTCATACGTCCTCTAGACAGGAAAAAAAAAATCAGAATCACATGGTTGTCTTGCAATGTAGTTCCCCCATTTCATGCAGAGTTTACTGAATTAGAAGGGACAATTTTATTAGCTCGAATCTCACTGGAAAATGTAATGAGTTGCCTGGTTGAACAGGTGAGGTTTTTAGTTTGGTCTTGCATTGTGAAGTCTGTTGAGCTGCATCTTACTGCTATGAGGATAATTCTATCAAATTAGAGACCAAATCCTCCTCTTTCTTGTGTCTTTCTTGCACCATTCTGATTGAACAGGTTTATGAATATTTTGGGTTGGTACCTTTTTTTTTTCCCTTCCTTTTTATAGATCTTCTTGGTCTTCATAGCCCCCAGATGGCATACAGACATATTTTCCTACTGGCTCCATGTCTCAGGAGAGTTAGGCCTGTGTTCTCGTACTTCATTGCATCTCAGGTGTGTCTGCATATGACCATTTCACTGAAGATCTATTGCTCTGATGCCTGTTAATGTCTGATGTACAGAGAAAGAGCTAATAGTTTGTATAAAACTTTTTTGAGTTGCTTGTCCAAATCATGGATGCAAAAATGCAGCTATGGCAAAATGAGCATAACTGGCCTGAATTTCACACAAGTGTAAATACCTTCACATATGGCCATAAGTTAACTCCCTTTTTCCTGGTATATCTGTACATAGGCTCTGACAAAAGATAAAATAAAAGGTTTTCAATAAATAATATTTTATTACCTGGGGTGTGAGTTATATATGTTGCACAGTAGAAATCTGTTTTGTCCTCACAGACTTGCACAAACTATTAGGCTACTGAAGTGTGGAGAGAAAAAAATGGGGAAAAAATAAAAAGGAATTACTAGCAGTCTGTGGAGATTAAACATGCTGAGGTGCCCTCTGTGCTATAATTCCATTTGGACGTGTTCGATGTTTTGCTGCATGCATTTGCTCTGAGCATGCCCTCTGAATAGCTTTTTTTTTTTGGTCAGCAAGTCTCATCATGTTTACAGGAAGCTCTATTAAGAGTTCTGGGAAAGCGAAGAAATTTATTTGCTTTAAGCATAACACAGAGGAACTTGTTATAGCACAGCAATTCCCATGCTCCTACAATATGCAAAAAGGGACTACAAGATTTCAATTGGGTTAGCATCTTGAAATAAAATTTTTGACTGGGAAAGAGATCACAGCTTCTGGAGCTGTAACGAATGGGCAAGTTTAATGAAAGAGGGGAGGACATGGAGTGGAGTTTGTTAGAAAGGGGAGTACTTATACCTAGATGATCAGTTTAGGCTCAGATTAGGTAAAACAGTGATTTGTTAGCAAGGAATTAACTCCATAGCAAGGAATTTTATGGGGTCCTTCCCAGGAGATGGCATGGAGCTCAGGGACATTCCTACATCGACAGCCCACTGGGAGGCCTGGCAAAGCATCCTGAGTAGCCTTGACTCAGTTTCTCCTGTTCTAGACAATCCCACTTACCAATGGGGTTTTGCTGCCCGCAGCTTTCACAGTTTGTCAAAATCATATGTGCCTGACTCTACTTTCCACATAGCTATAGAGGTGGTACCTCCTTCCACAGTTTCTTGCAAATCTGCTTCATGGAGGCTTTTCAAGATTACCCACAAACACAGCTCTCTCAAGAAAGGGAAGGAATATGCTGAAATAAAGTCTGGCTTAATAAATCATGAAAATCTTGCCAAGCCTCCACCCCTGAAATAGCTCTTCTAATCTTTAAACACATCTGTGGGCTTTTAGCTTTGCACACACATACTGATCCCCAAGGTGGTGGGGTAGGAAAGTCAGAAGAGCTGCAGAGGGGGATTAATGTTGCATGTGGCTTTGGGATCTGGCTGCTCATGACTGCCAACACATGTGAATTTCTGACGCTCAAACTGTGGTATTTGAACAAGGCAAACCTGCAGAAGAGGTGCCTTGCCAATATGCTAGTGTGAATACAGCTCCTGAAACCCTGTTATAAGGTAACAATAAGACAGCACAAGGGTCCAGTGTTGTTAATATTGCCTAAAGTCATAAAAAGGACTGACTTTTACTCTTGTCATTCTTTCTGTGCCGTTGGATTTTTATTATCTCACTAGGTATGTTCACATAAAACAGCAACACAATCACACAGCTGATGGGGGTGAAGCAAGAGGAGACTGTATGTAGTGCACCTATGACAAACTATAACTATGGAGACACCTAAGTGTACTGTCCTCACTGAATCTTTCGAATTCTACAAAGCAGCACAAGAGCTTAGCAGCCAGATGCTGTGGTTTCCAGGCAAGTTTCTTGTGTGCTTTCATGACAGTCTTATTATCACCCCTGTACTCTTTAGGATCCTTCCCGCGTGCTGTGAACTCATCCATACCAGTCAGTTAAATGGGACCAGGAATATTTTGGAGCCCTGAGGCCGCAAAACGATGCCTGAACCTCTAAAACCACGAGGCTGTGATCTTGCTGCCCCTGAGGAAGGCTCCCTGGTGCTGAGCATCCAAACTGTGCCTGAGAATTGCTTGAGATTGTGCTGTCTGATACAAGCCAAAATAGTGCCAGGGAGTGTTATGACAGTTTATTAATGTAGGTGATTACATTTCTCAATACTTTTTAATTTTTAATACCTTTTTGTGTACTATACTTTCAGCTATGTGTTTTACTCATTTTTGTTTCTACATGTAGTGTATATATTTGATAATCTTTAGGAAAGGAATTTTGATGTCATATACTGCATGAACATGCTCCTGGTCCCTTCAGTTTAACTCAGCATCTCACCCAGGAATTCAGAGGTAACTTCTTGAATTTTCGAATTCGTTTTAATATTTATAAACTTTTTTAAAAAAAGAATATTGTTAATGTTTACATGTTTCCTTCTCCACTACTCCTCTTCAATACAGACAAAATCTGTGTTGCCTAAAACAGAAGAATTTTCCCATCCCATACCTGGAAGAGAGATGGAGACTTATGTGTAAATAAATCTACCTAGTTCGCCCTGTGTAGGAAAACACTAAGCAGTTTACGGTAATCACATGTAGGAGTTTGAAGTAAGACCAGAGAAGATAAAGTCAAACATTTAATCCTGTTAGCTGATGCTGTGACACCAGATTGTGATGTATTTGCCCTAGTTCATTGTTTCCTTCACAAAGAATTTCACACTTCCTATTTGGCAAAGGTCTGGTCACAAAAAATAATTGGGCACAAATATACAATAAACAATATAGGGCACAGACTGTTATGTTTCTGTATGTCTCAAAACAGTGCCGTGATTGTACATACTGTACATAGGGGGAAAAAGACATAGAAAAAAATATATATATTTGTCACCTTAATTTATTAGCCTCTAAGTGTTGTACAATAAAAGAGGTGCACTAGCAAATAGTGCCATAGCATTCAGGAATGAAAAAGGGCATATATGTCATGTTTCCAGTGGTCACAAAGCCATCATTCCACATCAACAGAGTCTGACCTCTGGTGCAGCATTTACAGATTTTTACAGAGCTATGGTACATGTTAATTAAATATCCTGTACAGTATTTGTACTCATAGAAAGATTAATTTCATTAAGAGCAGAAGGTTATTTCCAGCTTATTGTATTTCCAATATTTCACCCTTTGCAAGAGTGCCTTTTGAAAGAATTAATAAGCCCCCTCCTCCTAAAAATGAAACACACTACAAAGCAGCAGGGTGTTTTCCAAGTAACCTAAATACTACAGCGATATAATCAAATCTCTAAAACACATGATCCATAATGATGGGTAACAACTGTTTCATGCTGTCATGGCAACAAGAAATCTTAGGGTAGCAAATCCATAATTTAAAAAGATTATCTTGTGTGTGTGCAAAGGGTGTTTTTACTGCAGCTACAACCACAGTATACACGGTGTACAATTGCTGGCTACTTCACTATCTGTATATATCCTTTTTTTGGCTTGTCCTGCTTTGCCTGACTTCTTTTAAACCTCATTCATGTATGTGTTGTTCTCTTTTCTCTCTTAAGGATTTATTTGTTTTCATTTCACCACAATGTTTTTATTAATCTGATTTCATGCTCCTTTATAATATGCTTATATGAGAAATCTAGGAGTTTGGTCATCTCTTTATTTTGTAATATCAAATTCAATTCTTCTTTTTAAAAAATATGCTCTTTTGTGTTAAGACTATTTGTCATTTTTAATGTTATCACTGCATATTGTCTCAAAAATACTGATGTCCAGGCACTGAAATATCCTTTACCACAAGTACTGCTGATTAACTATATAACTATGGTGTGGTTTTTTTTCCCTTTCAAATATTGGTAAGGAAATTCAAAGAAGAGTGAAGAGGGTTTTATCTGTTTCTCTAATGGTGGATAAACCTGTGATGTCAGGAGATGAGCTTTTGTAATGTTTGCCTTTATGTTAGTGGTGAAATGCCACTGCATTAGTGACACAATATGTGGATAGCAATCTATAAAAACATAGTTAACTTTTTCTATGATCAGATACAAAATTCCTGCCGTCTTCTCTGGAGCCAAGAATTTGTACAAAGAAGTACAAAGCTGTTCTGCCCTGTGCAAAGGAGACTTGAGCAATTTATGTGATGTTCTTGCTTCATCTGAGATGCAAGATTGCTCTGCTGGTCACATGAACAAGTATGTGTCTCCATCCTAAATTTATCCTTTGATAGCAATCATGGAGGAAGAACATTGTCTGAGTAGCTGTGTCTTGTTAACACGTTTCGTAAGACTGAAGGGGACTCCTGGATACTTGCCATTGCAAGAAAATGTGTCATAAAGTTAATAAAGCTTTATCTTAACACTTGAAGAAAGTTTATCTTAGAACTAAGTTGTTTGCTTCTTCACTACTCATGTTGAGAAAAAGGCTGTTCCTGTAAATATTCCTTTAGCTTCCAGCCTGAACCGAGTCATATCACATACCCATTTATTCTTGTGCTAGCGTTGTCCCTCAGTCTCAACAGGTCCTCTCTATTCCAGCTTTTCCCCTCTAATGTATTTACAGAGAGCAATCATATCCCCTCCCAGACTTCATCTTGAGAGCTGAGCTCACAGTGCCTGGACCCAGCCTTCTCCTTCACAGAGTCATAGAATGCTTAAGGTTGGAAGGGGCCTCTAGAGATCATCTAGTCCAACCCCCCTGCACACGCAGGGTCACCTAGAGCACGTGGCACAGGGTGGCATCCAGGCGGGTTTGGAAGATCTCCAGAGAAGGAGACTCCACAGCCTCTCTGGGCAGCCTGTTCCAGGGCTCTTCTCCTTACTGATCTAGTGGCTCTTTCCCATTTCCCCATCCCTTTCCACTGGAATTGCGCTGCGGAGGAGGACCAGGGCTGTTCGCAGGGTCTCCAGTGCTACATTATGCTCACCTGCATGAGATCCTCAGCTCCAGCTCCGTTCTGCTCCTGAACACGCCTTTGTGATAAGCCACAGTATGACATACATATACTCACAAAGTAGAATTACCTTCTCATACAGTTACACCTGTAAGCAGTCATAGCCCTGCATGAGTCAGTAGATCCTAATGATCTGATCCTTATGCAGTATCTGCAGTGCATCAAGCAGTTAAGAATTTGAGATGTGCAGTCCCCTTGAAATGCTGGTTTGGCACTATATAGAGCTTCAGATGAATTTTAGGTTTGTTCCTCCTTATGTAATAGATTGAAATGATGACCCTGCTGTTGTGGCTGCCTGGAAACAAGCTTCTCAATAGCTCTGGGTAGGAACCAGTCAAAATACTGGATATATGGATCTATAGCACCATTCAAATTGGAGCTGAAATGCTCATATCTCTTCAGAAGTATTTAATCTCAATTGAGTAGGTTATGAAACAATGATTTTGTATTTTAAAAAGGTGAGCCTATGAGTTAGAAGGCTATGAGTAGGTAAAATAAAAATATAGGCTAAAAATTGCTTACTTGTGAGCAAGTAGTTGTTATAAGAACCGTATGTGTGATCCTATATAAGAACTGCTTGTGCATTCTTGATTGCTGAGGAACTTGATGTTGATTTGTTTTTTAAATACTACTGTGTCCTGAATAAACATCCTGCAGAATGGCGAACTGATGTTGGAATGAAGGGGATTGGAGTGACATCCGTTTGGAGGCTGCAATGACTTCCATGGCATGAACAATGTTGACAAATTAGTAAAAATGGAATTATCCACTAGTAATCACTTCTGAGTCCTGTTCAGGAGTAATCCCACAGGTAGAGCACTGCAAAGCTGAAGATGCCTATCTGCCTAAGCATCTTCCCATCCAAGCACCCTCCCTTGCTGCAAGTCTCGCACAAGCTCCCAAGTACTAAGGATCTCAAGAGTGGACCAAGGACCCAGCCTGGTTTCTTGCTCGCTGATGAAAAGCAGAGCGCTGCGTATTGGGCACTGGGGAGGTGGGTGCCACCTTCAGGCTCTGCTTTCACCTTTGCTCATCCTCTCCTGCTGCTCAGCGCTTCAAGGCCGTGTGCTCAGCTGCCCGTCTGTTCTGCATCTTCTAAGCGCTGCTCCCGTGGCTGTGCAGGGAAGGAAAGCTTTGAAAGCGATGTGGTGTGACTACGGCATCCAAGTAATGAGTATTTAAAAAGAAGCTATGTGTGCACCAGGGAAAAGGAGGAGAGGGCAGGCTAAGGGAAATGTTCATCTGTTTAAAATGTCAAAGCTTAAAATACTGCTCCCCGGGAATTTCAGAGAGCTTTGAGCCCAGCCAGGAGCTGTCTGCTTGTCCCACTTGAGGCATTTTGTCTTCAGAGCACTGTGGTCTGCTTAGAACAGGACATTTTTGCCTCTCACTTTGGATTTGCATGCTGCCCGGCACTGCTCCTTCTGCAAAGTCTGATTTATATTGTTTAAATCATGAGATGTGTTAATACAGAGCATACACTCCTGGGCGTACGTTTGTCAAGTGGCACATAAACTTATGTGGTCTGTTGAGGGCATGGGGTGTTTACATATCCGATAGGTAAGTATAGAGCTCAACACACTGAATCAGGGACCTTCTTTCCAGTGCCTACAACATGGTTTCAAACCCCTACCTCACTTCACTGATGAACGTATTGTGTATTATTGCTTATGGGTTGTAGCATCCATATTAACACAATTTAATTAAAACAATTAATATTCACATGGAAATACATGGTAGCAGCAATTTTGTGAACAAAATGGATTTGAAAGTAGCCTATATGCATACAAAGGGTTTAATTTAAATAAATATTATAATTAACATCTTATTCATAACATAAATCAGGATGTGGAAGTGCTTAGAGAGCTCTGTGTTGTATAGCACGTTTGAAAGAAAAAATGTAGCATGTAAAGAAACAAGGATGAGGGGGAAAACAACAACACCACTGTATTGTGTTCTACCATTTAATTTTCTGAGATATATAAAATTATATAACAAAGAGCCAGAAACAGGATCAAATGAAAGGCAAGTAAAGATGGGAAACTATAAGACAGAAAACACACCGCTGTGACAAAAACAAAAACAAAAGTTAACTTGAAATTACCACGAGGAGGGACTGAGCTTAGATCCTCTCACTTGTCAGCATTTCATCGCTTTATCTTTAGCAGAAGGCTCAGTTTGAAGCCTTTGCTGGGTGGCCAGAGGTCCTGTGGTCCTGCAGCTCTGCGGTGCCCACCCCACAGCCAGCAAGCACACAGTTCTGCCCTCCCTATGTCAGGGCAGCAGAGCACACCCAACATTAGTGATGCTCCCTGGCAGGAATGGCTCCCATCTTAGTTGTAGCTCTGTCTGCAATATATTGTTACTTGAGATCACTGCTTTGTATTGAAAGTATTAGTGAGCAATGTTGGGGTGGGGGGTTGAGTATTTTCTGGAGTATTCCCTCCTGCATTTTTTTTATTAAGGAGGCTTTCTGCTGCTCCAATTTCTCCAGCTGTCTGGAGATGCTCTGCTGAGGAACTTCTGTCTGTGCTGGCTTCTGCTAGAGTAAAATGACCCCCTCTGCTGCGTGGGAGGGATTTTGTTTTAATAGCCTTCAAGATGGGCTTCCCAAGCACCTCCTGTTCTCTTTTCTTCCTTCTCCTTGTCTCCTCCACTTTTACTTATCACCCACACATCATGCTAGGCTTGCAGTGAGGACTGGATGAACTCCCCACACACAAACCACCATATGTCCACAGTGTTTCTCCAGAGACCTTTGGACAATATCACCAAAAGAAAGGGTGTATCTACTTTTTTATAAAGTAGATATTTCAGTCACATCAGTGGCTTCCTCCGTGGAATTTATCTAATTCTAAATTTATATATTTGCTGCAAGGAAGACACAAATAGTTGACCATGACTAATGCATTATCTGTTTCCTTAGATAAGAAGTAGCAATCGTATCTCTGAGTTTTCTATAACTGAGAAAACTAAGGTAAAGTGATAGTGACAGGCTCAAATTTTTATTAAAAAAATGCTATACATCAACCTCAAAGTTGGAATTTCAGAGGGTCAATATTTTCCCAAAATGTTCAATGTACCAAATGTGTGTGTATGCTCGTCCATTATTATTATTATTTAGATTGAGAATTTACTTTCCCAAAATGGGTGCATGCTTTCAAAATCTGCAATAAAAGACAGTCCCCATCCTGAAGAAATATAAGTGGAGAGTCAAAGAAGGGATGCCCTAATAACATATAGATTAAACAAAAAGACATTAAATAAATATTACCTTATTACAATCTGTATCTAATGCATTATTTATTCATCTTTCAAGGAGGCTTATTTATATTGGGGCCATTCTGGGGAGCTCAGTGTTTTTGTCTGTTTAATTTATTGCCTAGTCAATCTACAGCTTGTTAAGAAGTATTTCTTGCTTTGCAAGACACTTTCTAGTTTCCAAGCTAGCACCCTTGTGCGATAATAAACTTATCATCAAATCTAGAGACTTCTAGTACGATACTTTAAAGAACAGCAGCAGAAGTAGAGAAAGCACAGAAGAATGCTGTGGTAGGCAGAAGAAACCTTTGGAGTTAGCACAGAAACGATGTTGGATGGGGTTCATTTCCTAGGAAACCTCTCATTAGGAAGCCTGCATGTTTTAAATGCTTGAACTGTTGTGAAGCAATTTGTAGGTTTTGATACTTCCCTCAAGGCAAGGTTTATGTTTAAAGCATCACTCTGATATTATGAATACATTTCATTTAGAGGCAAGGCAAAATGGAAACATCATATCTGTTTGTTTCAGGAAATTATGATACAGCTCTTCATTTATATCTTGTCTCAACAGTAAATTTATTGACCCAAGCAGAACTGCTGCAGTTTCTTTTGGCTGAAATATTTAATTTTTTTTTTCAATAAGATGGCTTAGGAGGGGACAAATTTTTTTTGTGATAATTTTTTTGTAGACAATTTTTTGATTTTTCTGTTACATTTCAATGTGTTATTTCAGGATAGTAAATTTCTAACACAATTGTGGTTTAGGTTTAAGTTGAATCATATTACTTCTTCTGCACCAAAGGGAGCTCTATTAATGACCTTGTAACAGTATAAAAGGAGTTTGTCAAGTGAGAGTTGTCATCATCTCCTCATCTATGTTTATCATACAGAAGTGCTGATATGGATAACCTAGAAAACGGTTTTGGCTGTAAACCAAGTCATTAGGCATTTGAATGAATCTGCAACTATTTTACTGCAGTAAAAACTCCCCCATACCTGGTAGCACCTACTTCAAAGCAGTGGTTTGATTTTTGTTCACTCAAGCAGGGAAACACATGCCAGTAAATCTGCAAATCTGTTGCGTACATAGTGAAGCGGAGAATGCGCGGTCTCTGTATGATAAGGGAGTCAAACAATAAATGGGCAGCTTATTCTAAATGTTTCTCTTGGTGAGTGGATGTAAATCATTCACTTAATTTTAAAGAAGCTAGAACAGCATAGGAATGTGAAACTCAGCCAAAAGTATCAGAGTAAAGAAGAAAGATGAGGACTTCAAGCAGAGAGAGGACCCTCAGTGCTACTACTTGAAAAGATACACGTCTAACAGGAGGAAACTCTTTCTCCTTAATTCATCAACTTTGTAACAACATTGTTGACTACAGGATATCCCACGATCAGTCTCTGATCTTTTAGGAATCCTTTGAAGTGTTCCAGCCTCTTTCTGCTGCATTAAGAAAGGACCAAACTGTGAAGGCTGAGTAGTGTTTTGTTTAAAACCCTGTCATCTCATCTGCCTTTCTGCTCTGGGTCTTGCAATGCTTCTGTTGCAGAGTCCTCCTCTTTTTTTTTGTATACCTCTCACAGGTTAAGTAGCTCTGAGTTTAAAATTTGGTTGTTCATAAATGCTGCTTGGTGTAGGAGCCCTTAAAGTATTTGAAGGTCATGGATGTCAGATGCACTTTCAGGAGAGAACTAACGGTTTCATTAATACTTTCTGATGTTCCTAATCCAGGATCAGGACAGGACTAAAGGTTTCATTAATACTGCTAATATTCCTAATCCAGGATTTCCCTTTTTCGTGTGAATCATGGTTTTGTTTATTGATGGTAGATGCATCACGTGTTCCTGTGGTACACTGGCAAAAATGGCCAGTGGATCATGGTCATTGTTACTGCTGAAATAACATAAGTTGTTGAAACATTTAAACTAAGTACTATGAAAATAATATAGACATTACAGATAAAGTGATTGCTCTTCTTGCTAGCATATTTTGTTAGGCGCTACTCTGTAATATGCCTCCTAAGATCTGATGGAGCTTGTTCAAAACCTCATGTTACATTGTTACGAGCGTGTTGAGCAGGAATAGATTCTCAGTATAATTTAAAATAGTTTAAAACAGCACCATAGTCATATCCATATAATAGTGCAATGTGCTATACAGCACAATTATTTGTATGTACAGAGCAAGATAGGACAATTGGCATTCTAAAGAAGACAGGAGGTACTTAACCATCTAATTTCTATTTGAAATCAACAATACTCCATTAGTTTCTAGTGCTTAATTTGGCTCTTAAAGAAGAGCTTAAAAAATACGTATCTTAGAAGTTTTGAATGTGGAAGTCCTATGAATTTGCACTAGATCTCAGAAGTTTCCTTGTTATGCCCAGATATGTATATTAACTCTTTCAGAAAAATATTGTCCCACCACTTTTCTAAGGAGACAACCAGAACCTTTCAAAGGGAAGCACTTTCTGCAAGTGCTTTCCCACAATAGGTATTTCATAGTTGAAATCCAGTGACAGGGCAAGGGATGATGGAGGGCTGATGATGTTACCTTTTTGTGCATACGCAAACTGACATGAAGCAACGTCAGTAAGGTTATATACAGAGAGTATTGGCAAACGTCTGCATCGTTATGTCCTGGTAATATAAAATATCAGTCTATCAAAGAGCGAATAAGATTTTTTGTTGTTGTTACTGTAATGTTCCCCTTGGTACCCCATGCTGTGATTTGTAAAAGGAAAGATAAAAAAAAAAAGAATGCCTTGATTCTTATTTTTCACATATCCAGGGACAATGATCCTTACAATAACTCAATGATCTCATGTGCTTTGAAAGCAAGTTCTACTCATCTTTATCAAATGATAAAACTTATCTCCCCTTGAAACCTTGCATTACTGTTCAGCAAATCCTAAGTAAATAAAGCTGATCTTTGGGACTTTCATAGGTGCTCATTAGATCTCTGTCTTTGATGTCACATATATCAATTGTGAGCTATGGCAAATGAAAAAATAAGAAAGGTGACTATTATTGTGACATTTGAGTTTTAATTAATCTCCCTTTTTAAGTTTTGTTCCTATTAATGTAATTGAGAAAACAATTTATGGCAATAATTAATGAAAAGCTGTTTATTCGTTCTCTATCTGGGACTCTAGGAAAAAAAATCAAAGGAATTTCTCTAACAAAAACTGAACTAAAAGGAATCTTTCATATTGAGTTTTTTCTCCTTTCATCACTGACATATAAATTTCTATTCATTAAACAGTAGCTCTTAAGCTGTCTTAAATACCAGTTAAATTTCTGAGTGCTTTTTTTACTTTTGTAAAACTGCTTCACTCCTGTGATGGTTAGAAATCTTTTTTCATTTCCATCCTAAATCTATTTATGACTGTTTTGTACTCATTTATTCTTGTACTGTACTGTCTCGCAAGCCTCTGAGTTTAAAAAGTTCCTGTGTCTCTGCATTTAATCCCTCTTCCTCCACCCAATGTATTAATAGATGGAAGTCTTATCCTCTCTCATCTTTCAATTTGTTTAGCTTAACAAGCCAAGTTCTCCAAGTCCTCAAGTTTTGAGCTCTCCAAGAGCACAAGTTTTTGATGCCTCTGCCAGACTAGGAAAAGTATACTGCATCTGCTCAATCTATCTGCAGCATTTCCTTTATGAGTCAGGTATCTTGAACATATGGAAACAAAAAAGTCTGTCTTGCAGATGAGACCTTGCTAGTGCCAATGCTAGCAAAATCTATGCGAAGTAACCATAAAAATAAAAATAGATAATATATCTCAGCCCTGCTGATTTTACTCCAGGATATCTCCTGCCATGGTTTACAGTGGCTATGTAATTATCGGATATAATTTTCTTACTGTGAGAGCTTTATTGCAATGGGGATTTTTTTCTCTGCCAACAATTATCTATTCATTTCATCATAATTTTATTAATATTGATTCTTCACTTCCTAAACAGAGAGTCAGCAATTGGAGAGCAATACCAAGGAGAAAACTCTATTCTTGGGTCTGCAGACACTGGAGCACCCCCTGAGAACAGCAGACCATTGCATTAATGGGGACTGGGTCACATTTTTCTGAGTTGTTTACAGCTTGGAGGTTAACTCCAAGCAAAACAGGGTGATTAACACCAGTATCTTGCATTTACTGCAGATCTGATTCCCTCCAGATCTCAGTCCAGAAGCCTACAAGAGCTGCTCCTAGGAAAAAGACTGCCTTGGAGGAGGCTTGGTACTGTCCTGTCTGGAAGTGATTATGGCTCAAATGAGATTCTGCTTTGTCTGTGTTATTCTTCCTCCTGCTTCATGTCTCATTGCTTTGTTAATGTAGGTTATACTAGCACCATTTTCTTTTTTTCTTGCAGAGAGTGCATCCTTTGGCACACATTTTTCTCTTCACCGAGTTTCAGTTATCTGTAACAATACCCATTTTTGTATTCTAAACCAATAGTTAGAGCTAATCCTTGTAATAGCTTCCTAGGAGTCCTCCCAGATCCCATTTCCTTGAAGGATTAGCTGTAGCAGTTTAATTTACACCACTGTCTATCTGGCTTCTGCTCTCACCCATATGGATACCTTCTGCTCTTTTCAGCAGGTTTCTGTTCTTCTCTCATTAAAAGCTTGAATCAAAACGCAGGGCTCCTCCTTTTCTAGCTGAAGGGAGTGATAACAACAGTGACATAAAATGAGATCTAGGTACCAGCCCAGATGGAAATTTTCTGTTAAAATAATGACGGTGATTAATCTGCATTTCAAACTTTGCCACCGTGACAAGGAGCCACCAGGAATTTGCTACAGCTGCACACCAGCGTTCTCCTGTTTTGCAACTTTGAACTAATGTGATGAACAGGGTGATCAGCAGAGATCAGCTAGAAAGGGTGTGCAGTGGAGGAGAGGGTTTGCCTGCCTGTGAGCCAGGCAGCTCATCTCATGCCCTGAGGCTGAAGAGCTTCTTCTTGGGGAGCAGCGTGGATAGGTGGAGTAGTGAGTGCAGAGAAGGGGTAAGTGTCTTTCAAATAAGATTGCAAAACTCCAATGGGAAAATGCCTGCCTTGATTTTTTAACCAAGTACAATCCAGAACTTGAACAATCCAGAACAACTAGAATCTTTATGGTAGCTTTCATTTGGTAGCTACTTCTGCAATTTTAAGCTTGAATTATTACACTCTGACCCTTTTCGACAGGGATCTAATCTAAGGCTTCTTGGTTTTGCCTGCACAGCCCTTGGTGGGCTCTGGTAGAGACAACCACAGTTACCTGCCCTGCTTATCTCAGTGGCCTTGAGTGCACAGGCTTATTGGGTATCACAACATCACAAGTCAGCTTGTGGCACCCTAAGCCACCAAAGCCTAAGACATGCTCAGACACCTGGAGCTTAAAATAATCTCAAAAGGGGCAAATTCAGTCAGGACAGACTGAACTCGGTCTTGAGTCATGCTCAGACAGCTCCTAAAAGACAAGGTAGATGTAACCACTGAAGTTGGGCAGAAAGATGGCTTACCATGCTATGAATTGGCAGCCCCAAGGCTTTAAGCAGGTTCTGTTAGTTTAGTGATGCTGAAGCACACATTTGAGCTCATTGTAGAACCAGCGCTTCTTGGGCTCAGGCAATAAAACTGAATAACCAGAATATGAAGCAAATGCTGTGTGAACCTTGCTTCCAACTGAAATGTTTCTATGTTGTTTCTCAGATGATAGCGGTCAGTTAATTTGCTTCTATTGCTGTTCTCGCAGATGTTCGCTTTTCACAGTAACTTTGGGTTATACAGTGTACACCATGTTCACTTTCAGTTGAGCAAAGTGGATGTCATGTTGCCAGTCATTCTGTTTACATGAATCTTTTCATCATCAAAATTTATGCTGTGCTATCCATTGTCAATAGTTTACAAGAGTGATACGAGGAAATAGTCACATGATAGAGGCCAGGTATTTATACTGGGGGTGAAATTCTTTCTTTAAAAGCATAGGTAAGAGTGCAGCTCTGTTGATTTACCTCATTCAACAACTTTGTGCTCTAGTATTAGGCTATTGCTCAGGGGGGCTAATAAATTTCTTTAGAACAGCTGTAATTCAACAGCAATGTTCCTTCTGCTAAGCTCTAAAGGAGAGTGATTGACTTAAATTCATTGTAGCTTCTCTGTCAGAAAAAAAAAAGAGAAGTAAATGAGTCTGTCTCTACCACCACAAGAGGTGATGGGAGCAGCAATGTGGAACGATGGACAACTTGTTATGAAACTCCCGGGAGCTTGAAAGGAATCAGTTCAACTCCTACCACCTGAGAAAGTCTTAGAGTAGAAGAATCAATTTACCCCCCACAACTTAGACTTTGAAAGTACAGAGTCGTCCTTTCCAAGTTCTCAGCTGATTGCAGCGGACAAGAGAAATGAGGTGACACTAATCCTCTTGCAGGTTTCCCTGGACTTTTGAAGAGCGCAGATCTGTTTTTAAAGGCTTCCTGCAGGCAGATCTTTGCAGGTGAGCCTGTCTGCAGTGACCGTGAGGCTGTGGAGCAGTAACTGGGCAGGGGCACGGAGCCATCCACCGTAGGTTCTGGAAAAGTTTTCCTGTTGGCAAAAAAAAAAAAGCATGCTTTCAGTCTGAGGAACTATGCCATGTTTTGTTGGAGTAAGGATTCAATTATTTTAAATGGGAAGGGGGATCTCACTTGATCAACGAAAAAGGAGAAAGCATATCCTGTGAAAGACAAAATGCATTTTTTGATACTGCTTCAGGTTTCTGAAAAACACTTTCAGCTTTGCTATAACCACTACAATTAGCACTAGGTTTGATAGCCAGACCACAAATTGTATTCCTCTGTTCTTTCAGTGCTTTTGTAAACTGCATGGTCTAAGGAAGGCTTAATCCTTAGGTTATGATTTGCCACCCTTTGTCCTGGATTCCTTTTTCTCTTTTCTTTTGGCAAAATGCCGCTATGCGACTGAAAATTACTAGGACAGCCTGAGCCAGAACAGTTTTACAAACAGATTTTAGTTTGAGCATCTGCAGAAGCCCTGCTGTTCGGTGTGGATGAGAGGAGCTGTGCTGACTGCCCATGAGGGATGATGGGCACTCCTGCCATCCAGGTCTGTGCCCTGCCTCACACCTTGTCTCACCTGTGCCAGAAAGCTGTCTTTAAGGGGCACCCTGCATGGACGTACATCTGCTGACGCTGCCGGACCAGCCGCAAAAGCGGAGCCATCGGGCACAGGGGAAGAGGGACGACGTGCCTAGGAACAGAGCCGACTGCTGCAGAGACGGCATCCGGCTCGTGGAGAAGGAAACTTCAACAAAGCCGGGCCACTGCTTTCCTGAAGGCTCCCACCACAGAGCAAGAGAGCAAGTTCATGACCCGTGTTCTTTTTCAAGCAGACATATTTTCAATTAAAGCTGCCTCCTTAACAAAAAAGGGACACGCGTTAGGAAGGGCAAACTGGGTCATGTGATGGCTCCTTATGTCTCTTCCCTTGCAGGGTGACTAGAAGAATGGCCTCAGGCAAGGCTGCTTAGGAGAAGGGGGAAAAAGGTTTCTCTTGCTGCCTTTCAAGGTAAGGCAAAGGTGAAGGATTTTTTTTCTTCTGCAACTTTTTTTTTTTTTCCTATGTATAGTTCTCCCTTGTTCGAGTTCAGGCAGCATTAGTGTGTTTGTTATCAACCTGTTTCTAACTTACTTTTTATATGGTATCCTAAGGTAAAGGAACATAAATTTTATAAAGAAGAAGAAGCGATGTCATTTTGTTTCACACGGTCTCACACTGATATCAGTTGCAGGTGACAAGATTACTGGGTAAGGATCCCACTACCCTGACCTCATCAGCTCTTAAGCTTCACTGGGTCTGAATCATTTGCAAGATGGACTTCTTTCCGGACCTTCCTTCAGGAAAAATCTTGTGGTTGAGGTTTCTTACTCCTTAGGAAAAACCCTCACATTTCATATTTAGATTAATGTCCAACATGACTCAGAACTCTTCGAGTTAGTTAGGAAATCACCATGGCAGAATTAAATAAATGTGCAGATGCATCCTCTTTGCTTTCACTAAGCAGCACAAGTATAGAGACCTTGGCACATAGCTAAATGACAGAGGTGCAACTGTGCAGGTTATTCCAACAGCCATTCTGGTCCCATATTCTGACCCTGGCAACTGTTAACAGCTCACCAGATGTTGATATCTCCACATGTACTATACCAGTCTCCAGTTTACATTCATTTCCCTGCCTCACCTTTCTTGGGACGAAAGTCAAAAATTGAGGTTTCTTCCTCTCCTGCTTTCCCTTCATGTGGCTACTTCTCTGGAGGCTCCTCTACTGCCGCGTGGTGCATTTGCTTCTCTTTCCAAAAGCTCATTAACAACGCCTACCGTTGCAGTTGTGTAAATTTGGCAGTACTTTTAACCTACCTCCTGTGGGACTCATAACTGCAGCGGTTTATAGCTGTGAGTTGGTTTCACCACTCCCACTGAGAGTTTCAAGCCATTCGGTTTCCCCGGGAAGGGCACACCATGAGTGGGCTGCTCCATTTAACTCAGCAGAATCAGCTTGCACATACCCGGTGATCATTTCCAAGTAGCTGGTTCAATGCTGCATACAACACAGGGTGAAACACTGCCTATCAACAGTGATTTTCCACATTCACTGGCCCCTCATTTGCAGAGCAAATGCAACTCCCAGTAAGAAGCTATTACTTCGAATTCCCAGGGCGTCACTGTGTCCTACAAGAGGCTGCCTGCAAAGACTGGGAATCAGCTGCAAAAGCAATGAACTTAGAGGTGGTGGAGGTTATGAATGCTTTGACCCCAAACATAATCTTTCTGAAATGTAATACCTAACTTTTCTTTCAAGTAGACATCTTCCTCTGGTTTTGCTTTTTGAGAGTCCACCAATATCCTGTAATACAGAACAAAGGAAAGAAGGGAATGAAATCTCTGCTATAAAATGATAAGGGGGTAGACATCTAATAAATCCCAGAGACATAACTCAGGTAATTTTTTTACACTGGTTCTATGGGAGCAGCCATTGTACAGTCTGGGAATCTCACAGCCACTGCTGGTGCCAGAATTTGCTTCAGTTCTGCAGCAGGAAATGCCCTTCCACTCTGCAAAATTGCAGCATCTCAAGAGCTGCGTGGTCATCGACTGTCTGCAGGCTTTAATTCTGGTGAAAGGGGCCAGAATATTGTCAAATGAAAATGAATGCTGTCACAAGCAAATTTAATATCTGTGTTTACAGCAAACAGTTCTTCCAGTGCTGATTCGGAGATTGCTCCATCTGTCTCTGGTTGCTCCACCAAATTCTGTGGCGAGACCTGTGTAGCTTAAGGGAGAACCTAGCACTGCAAAGAAGCTCTAATTTCCTCCTTCCCCAGCTTTTTTCTCTGTGTGTACACACAAGGTTTCTATTCCTTTTGATTCCCTGCTTCTCACATCGCAGAGAACAGGAGGCTGAAAAGGTAGCTGAATCCTCCACTTCTAATTGGATTAAGCTATTTTTTATTTCCTCTCCTCAGCTGTTAAAAGCCTTCACGCATATTGGCATGAAGTCCATCCTGACTATTTCCAATGTGGATCCTTTAATAATACAGGTTGCACTCACTGAGTTGAAAAAAAAATCAAAAGTATGAGGGAAGCAGTTCTATAAGCTAAAAAAAAAGAATTCAAAAGCATGAGAGGGAAGAGTTTATTTAATCTACTCTTGCTCATGGCTGGGCCAGTGGGGAAGGAACTGCCTTTACTAAGCTTACACCAGCTGAGATCTCCTTTAGGCAGATGGGTCTTCACTGGTCATTGGGACTCACTGTGAGGCCACCAAGTTCAGAGTAGCCTCAGCAGAGAGGAAAGAATTGTCTTAGAGAGATGGAACAAGAAAGTTAGAAAACCTCAAAGATTTATGTGTCCATGTTCTTGTTTTTTGCTAAATGTAGAAGAGATGGGACTCTGAAATGGGTAGTCAAGTGTTTTTTTCTATAAAGCTAATACTGCTTGTTCTTGTGCCCTGTACTGTTTTCTTTGTGAAGCTCTTCACGTCAGCTCTTAGCTCCCAGTTCTGTGCTTTAATAACAATACCATCTGGCTGAGGTTTTCAAACTTGCCTCTGGGAGCTGAAAGCTTTTTTTTTTTTTTTTTCTCCATTATAATTAATGAGATATGGGTGCCCAAACCCCCTGGGCAGCTTTGGATACATCATCTGCAGCTTTTTGGTTCATAAGAAGTGCTTTGAGATTTTCAAAACATCAAAAAAAATTAAGCTGACCTGAGATGCTAGGGTATTATGTAGTCTTAATGCTAGACACCACTTTCCGTGTAAAGGCAGTGGTAAAAGCATGCTTTATTATATCTGAAGGGGAATTTTGTTGTCTCCATTAAGAATGAACAAATATATTTTGGACCTTATCAGTTGCATCTAATTTTTATTCCTAAAGTAGTTGACTAGAATGTTAGAATGATATTTTGTTGCTGTTACACAAAAAAAAAAGATAAAAAAAAAAGATAATGCCTTACATTACAGCTGAATTTAGTGCTCATAGAAGTACATAATTTTTTGGCAGCCATCAGTAATACAGTAACTTTTACTTTTAGCAAGGAAAGTAAAGCTCCAGAAGCAGCCCTCCGCGGTATGACAAATATGCAACAATTTACAAAGCTATGAATTGAGCATGGCCTTTCTTAGCATACCAGGCTCCAAAACCTTCCCACACCAATAGTTTCCATATATGTGGGAGAAATGAGGAAAACGGGGGAAAAGGAGCCTTGCAAACTGCATTGCTGCTAAGGGAGCAGCTGCCTGTCCTAGTGCTTCTCCCACCAAGGAGGGCTTGGAGGGGCCAGTGCTGGGCTGGGGTGTTCCAGCCCAAGTCACCTTCTGACCATTGCCTCCTGCAACAAACTGGCAAATAGCTCCAAAACGCCAAACTGATTGGTTGTTTTCTATCCTGTTGTATTAGTCTGCCTCAAATATACATTGGGATAACAAATAAATGATGACACAGTTGCTGATATTTGAGTGGCTACACTGTTTCTGTTTGGGTTGTAATTTGGGAGACTAGCACCACTCGGGGAGAAATTCTTGCATACCATGAATATCAGAATAAGGATAAGGAGCTCCTTGAAGTTTATGATGAATTATTTTTTCATAGAATGTGTGGGATAATGTTTGAGGTATGTAAAACAGGATTAAAAAAATGTTCTGGTTCTATTGCAGAGGAATCCCTCAGCAGAGACAGGATAGGCAGGCTCAGTAAAATAACTAATGATATAAAAAGAGAGTGGCTTCACACAGAGGATAGTCATTTGCAGTTAAACGGCAAATAAAAAGTAAGTAGCAAGTCAGTTCAGATGTTATTGTCTGGGGTAATCCATTCCAGTGACATTCGTATAAGAATCCACATAAAAATCTCTGTGCATGCAATCGTAAGACTCTCTTATTCAGTTGCTTTATGTTGTTTTGGACTTAATACAACCAAGGTCCCTTGTGTAAACTTTATGGACATAAACAATGGGTTTGTTCTTCTAACAAATTCATGGACTATCAGAAGTTTTGTGTGGTAATCTTCTGCAGGTCTTAAATATGTCACCTCAAATACAATACAATTACCGGGCTTGCATATGGGAGGATGCAGTTTTATGCTCAGCTGTGTGTCTTGCACTGCCTCTCCAAACAGTATTTCAGCATTTGCAGCTGCTGGATCTCAGCTTTTCCCATGTGCCAGCTAACAGGCAGCTGAAGACTAACTTCATGTGGGGGGAGAAAAAAAGGAAAAAAAAGCCAAAGATTTCAGCAAGGTCCATTCCTGGACCAGCTGGCTGTGCTGCATAGTTGTGATGCCAACACAAGATAAAGGGTGGAAGCACAAAGTGAAGGGTAGAGCTGGAGTCACAGTGGCAGCCACGGTGTGGGCTCAGGTTGGCTGTTGCTCGTGCCATCACATCCTATGTCGGCATCAACACATCCATGCAGAAAATCATACAGGCAGTTTAGGGTGACAGAAGCAGCTGGCTGCATACAGAAATATCATATTTGTTGATAATTTATTTTACATTTGTTTTAAAGATGGCTAGCTCTATATTCTACAAGGACTTTAGGCTAAATCAGAGAAATAATTAGCTATGTAAGTACGTGCCATCACTTTGTTCATTAGTGAGACAGAAGGAAATCCTGGCAGACCTAGACGAGAGGGAAGAGAGGACAGCAGTTTTCTCAGGAATAAGACACATATTTCAGCATAAATGCTCTGTGTAAAGAATATGACAGGAGGCTCAGTAGGATGTCAAAAGATATGGGTATGGTAATGTCTGCATTATTATTTGTTATGAATTTCAAAGACTGCAGACTGGACTGTGGAACTGTTTATTAGCTGGGTTCAGCAAATCACCTCTGCCCTTGTTTGCTGGTATAAGTGAGCAAAAAGGGAATAATATTGTAATTCAAGGAATTACAGCGAATTCATTACAGTGTGTTTGCACCATGCAGCCTGTTGCTAAATGATACAAACATTAAAAAGGCAAGACCCCACTTACGCTCTTGGAAGGGTAGAACCTTTGTATTAAAGTGAAAAATAATGCTACCCTATCTGAAAGCAATAATCCAAGAGGGTATTGTTGATTCATGTACACTGCAAGAAAAGCATATCATCATTGCAGGCTATGCAGCCTTCTATTTATTTTAACGTATTCCCCACCACCACCACCCTTCCTGGAGCTGGGCTACCACTGAAATATCACTTTTCCATCCCCCAGATGGCAGTGCTGCCTTCCAAGATAATAACGCTCCGGAGCTCTGGAAGAGTTGCGTGCTGAGCTCTGACTGGCTTCTGGACTGTATTTCTTTGTTTCCGAGAAAGTATGCTACAAATTCTCATGCAACAGGATATGGGGAGCCAGGAGCAGCTAGTTCAGTCCTGGTGTGACACCGCAGTCACCTCCAGCTACAGGCACCCGCCCACTCACAGCCACTTGGTCACGGATGAGGTCCCTGCATGTGGACTGGGAATTCTGCTAAACTTTATTTTAAATGCGCAATGTCTAATCTCCTCTGAGTACACTGCAGCAGATGAAGTGAGAAGGCCAATTTGACTGTTAAAAGTCCTGCAGGTGAAGGCTGCATGTGCTAATTTTGGTCCATAAGCCTTTGGCATAGTGCCTAATCCTTCCTCCGGTTACCTCACCACTCTGGTGGTCCTCAGTGAGACAGACTCTCAGTGCTGGTATCAACATTTCACTAGGATGTTAAATCTCACATTGTGAGATTTGTGGGGGAAACTACCTGCTTTATCTTTCTGTGCCTTTATGTATTTGCAGGGTGCTCTGAATAAGAGCTGAGCTCGGTTATTCTTTCTCTAAGTCCCATCTCTCCTCTCTGAATTCCCATCATGGTTTCCTATCTCTCATCCACATGACCACCTTGTAAGTCACCAGGCAACTGACCTTAGAAGTTCCACCCATCCCACCAAAAAATGAAGAGCTCTTGTACATCAACCATGTGGTCTCAGCTCTGCACTGCTCTTCTAGCTGTAGAGAAGCTTGTGGGGGAAAAAAATGAATTAAAAAAAAAAAAATCTTTGCCACTAGGAGTACTCAGCCCTCTAACCAACTGACAAGTCCAGGACCTCCTCATCACTCCAGTGCACACACAGTCCAACAAATAAACATGTTAATAAAAAGCAACAGAGAAAGTATTTGAGGAGAAGAATCTATGCTTCAAAATAAGGCTTGGATTTTACACTGTTTCCTCGGTCAAAAAGCTCTGTCTTTCTGAACATATTAGGCAAGATGAAGAACATTTTGGGTTAAGAGCAGTCTTACCAACTCCTTTTTCTTTCTCTGTTTTTTAACTTAAATCAACATCTCCAGGGAAGAGGTAGAAGGAACTCAGCCATTTAAAGACACATCTGCTCATTCCCAGAATTTGATTTCAGCTGTCACCATCTCACCTGAAATGATTATATGGGAAATCAGGCTTATCAGCTCCAGTTTCCCATTTGCAGTGATTACAGTGTTTTGCAATTCTCATATTTTTTGCCTGCAGAATATGGCAGACTGAAACATAATCTTTGTTTATTTTTTAAATAACCAGATTACTCAGTTATAAAGAAAACCAGTGCAAAATAAAAACAATATTTCTGTTGCTGCAGAATAAAGATTTCTCCATCTTTCAAAATAAATTTGCTGCCAAAGTGATGATTTTTCCATGTCTAAAAACATATTTTACATTTAAGAATGAAAATATGTAAAGCTTGCTGAAAGCAAAGATATTTTATCTGAAACTGAGAAACTCAGAGCAGCCCTTTCCTCTTTAAACAGATATCCTTTCTGTGTACTGCATTATGTTCCACACAATTCAGAAGTAAAATATCTGCCTTGAAATATGTTAAGGACGTATATATCATTTTTGTAGCAAGACCTGGTTGGAGTAAATCTCATGACATTTAATATTGCACAGCCCTTGTTATTAATAGACAATTTTATAAGATCTTTATCTTTTAAACCTGTGGTATCTTGTACTCAAGAGAGATGTGGTATATGTCAACACCTGGGATCACCCCTGGGATACTTGCAAGACATATGTGGATGAAGGGATACGATTAAGATACAGCTGGAACAAAACTAAAGTATTTGAGGAGAGAGGACTTCATAAAAAGGAGGCTCTGGATTTTGTGCAGGGAGCCTATTGCCTGAATTCTGCTCTTGTTTTGGTTAGGAATCATAATCAGGTATCATAAATTCACAGGCTGAATACGAGAAACACCTGTCTCATGTCAGTTTTTCCTTTGAGCCACAGTCCTCTAAATGCTTTGGTCAAAAAGGGCCACATTGTTTTAGAGCTTACCCTACAGACCTTGGTTGTATGTCCTCCTGCTCACAAACCAGCATTTCTGAAAACAGAGGTGACTCGGAGACACAACCACTGTCAGTTGCTTTACTCTTCAAATCCTCTTATAGATAGTAAAGTTACAAGGTTCAATATTTATTTTGATCCCATGGCATTTAGTGTAAGCTTGCATGATACCAGGGCAAAAGGTCCTAATCCTCCTTACCTCCTTCACCTGGTCTGAGTGAGCAAGATTCTGTTATGGCTCTTCTTCCTAATTAGAGGCAACTGGGAGCCGTCCTGCTCAGGGATTTGCCTTGCAGCCCTGCAGTATTATGCAGCTGGAGGGGAAGGCTCATTCCAGCCATTGAAACCTCAATGTTCATCAAGACATGAGACCCTACAGTGACACTTTGAGTTGCAGAAAGACTCACTCTGTCTTGCCTGCTGACAGATTTTGTTTTCTTTACTCATGTGAATAATTACCAGATTTGGTCAGTGAGCAGCTGCCTTGGTTTCGGAGGGTGGGCCTGAGGGAGACAATCGTAAAGCCGATATGGGCTGCCCCCCTGCAGTCATCATCAGCACCAACATCCATGCATGCAAATTGCATTTCAAACAGATACTGTCGATCCCATTAACTGCCCTTTTTTGAATTTATTTATTAACAATTGCTATCCACAACATTCTACCTGGACAGATTCTGACATTTTGAAGGCCTAATTACTAGTCTGACAGGGAAGCCTACATTAATTGTCAGTAAGAGAGTGTGACTGTTATCAAAGTCACTGCTGGCAATGTATCCAAATGCCTGCTATCAGCGAAGGAGAAAGTCTGCCAACTTTATGCTAAGGAGAACTTTTACTCAGAGTCATTCTTTTAATTCTGGAAGTTAAATCAAAATGCAGAGGCTGTCTCTGAAAGGAATTATTATGAAACTCTGGGCAGTAGGGACTAGAACAGGAAGGTGAAGCAGAGAAAGGAGAAAGGGAAAGGTTACATGGGATTTTTTTCCCTGGATGTATTGTTTGGTTGGAAGGAAACAAAGAAGAGGAGGAATTGCCCCCTTCTTTTCAAATAGTGGAGACCAGGCACAGCTTGCAAGCAGCAGTACAGTTATTCCCACTGCCTCTAAAATTTCCTGGGGGCTGGATTAGAGTAGATTTTAATAGACTAACTTGTTTATGGGAAGGAAAGAGTATAACCTCAGGGCAGATATTCAGGCTCTGTTTTATTTCTGTTTTTCTTGCACTTTTGCATGGGCCATTGCCAAAGATCATCCAACAATTTAACTTAACAAATTTCCTGCTATTGCAGACTCTTGATCTCTCCTGCTCTGTTTTTGTGACACTTTGTAGTTACTGCTTTCTCTGTTTGACAATAAGCCTTTAAGCCTGAGAGGTACTCAGAGGGTAGTAAGAGGTATTTTATATAGATGTTTATGGATTAGGTGTCCCACAGACCTTTCTGAACTAAATTTTTTATTGTATGTTTGCCTGTGATGGTGAGGGAGATAGCCATACAGGAGGAAACAACCACTTAATGTTACTTAATGCCTCATGTTCAGAAAATTTCTGCCATGTAATCACATGCCAGGACATAGTGAAACACTAAAGTGCTTACATACAAACTGTGCATCCTCGGGGTTTCGTGCTCTAATGGCAAGTATTTTTCTCCATTTTTAAGTCCTTGATTAAAATAAATAAGCTGATCCAGCTCCCATGCAGTGCATCTACTTTATAAAGAGTTATTATTGCCTCTCATGTCTCCGTGTACTGGTCCAAAGGGAAAGAACGCACAACAATGTGAAAGATGTTGATGTTTTGGCAGCGACTACCAAATTCTCGGTTGGAAGAACTACATGGTATCTATTCCTCAAAATGACTTAATAAACCTCTGCCAAAGACTATGGAAAAATAAAATATGCATATTGCAGTGGAAAATAATAAATCATCTCATTCCTGATACCTTTGCAATACTTCTGTCTGAGAATAGGTGCCAAAGTGATGAATTTGTGACACTGGATATTTCCACTGACTCAAGAGTGATTGAGTTGCCTCAAGATGAGTACTCCACTGGGAAATGTCTTTGACATGCATGGTGTGATTATTTATCTCATTTTGGTACGGAGATCTTAAGATAGAGTTTGTAGAAATAATAAAAATACTTCCCACAGAACGTGGGCAAAGCTTCTCCATAGAAACCCTCAGTTTTTCCTCACCTTGGGAAGCTTTTTCAAATACAGAGTTTTCTTCAAAAAATCCAATTGAAAAACAATTCATAGTTCAGATTCATGGGAACAGCTGCAATTAGATGGTAAGTGCTGAGTCTGGCTTGCAGGTATTGACCACACCGGATGACAGTATTGATGCTGGACTGAAGTGCCTTTGGTTGGCACTTTTCTTTCTGATGGAATCTGTACAACCCTGGGTTTGGAAATCCACTATTACTACTAGGAACTTCTCAACAACTGCCCTCATCTCTCATGGAAACAAGATCAAGTGATCTGCTTAGTGTTTTGCCTGTGTTGGAGGATCTAATTGTGTTTTCCTCATTATTCAGGGTCTCATCTATTAAAAGCTCAAGAGCTAGTACAACTCTTTTCTGTTTCCTTAAGTGAGGAGCTTGAGTTTCCCAAAGGCAGCTTTAACTTACTTGATTGCCTTCCCTGATGTACAATCTAACACTGAAGAATGATTGCAACTACCAGTTGACCCACTTCTGTGCTCCTAATCTGAAAAACAATCCTAATTTAACTTACAAATGAATGTTTGCTAATTCTCCTTGGCACATGAGATTTGATTTAAGCTGAGAATTGGAGGGGTTTTTTCTCTTTTTTTGGTGCAATTCGTAATATTTTTCAGCAGTGCTTTGTAATATATTTCTGATGATCATCATGGCTCTATTAAATACCAGCTCAGTTTGTTGCGATAAAGCACAGTTTCTAGAACATTTTCTGTGTCTGCTGAGACCCTTTTGTGAATGTTCATTATGGGTCTGTACCAAACCCTAACAAAGTAAAAGGAAATAATCCCACTGGAGGCGTTTGACTCCAAATCAAGCCCCTAGATAATGTCAAATTCCAGTTGGAATGTAAATGTCTTCCCTTTCCCTATCCCTCCCACATCCTTAAAATGCCTTGAGAAAGGAGGAGAAAGGAGGAGAAAGCTGACACTATTTTAATATCCTCTACTCATTTCAAAGGAATGCTTCTAGAAGGAAATAAATATGATATTGTGTACCCAAGTATAATGGCTATGGGTAAAATTACATTGCATTGGTTATCATTCTTTACATATATTACCCACTGAAAAGGAAATGAAATTTGAATTAACAGACCCATTTGTACAAACATGATTGTTAATATTAATATGCGGGGCAAGTCAGCTGGCAAGAGCAGAAGTAAATTAGTGGATCTCTCCAATGCAGTATTTTACCAGAGACTAACTCCACAGACACTGCAAATACAACTTGGTAGTTGAGCCAGTGTGCTATAAGACTTTTCTTACAGGTGCAGCCGTCTAAGTACAGATTCCCCGCAGTATGTCCTTGTTGTTCAAGAGACTACAGGCAACACCAAGAAATTATGAGTGTTTACTAGGAAAAAGCACTCTGGCAAGGAAGGAGCTGGTAAAAGTAACAGTCTTCCTGAATCCCTTCTATTGCTGTCTGGTTCACACTGACTACAGAATAGTCTAGATGGATTTTTCCTTTGAGAAATAGCTACAGGGAATTTGTTTTTGTGGGATCAGGCAGAATTGTTAACAGCAGTTTTTGAAATTTGGCACTGACTCCCTCACTAATGCTCAGACTGCCTTCCACATACCTCCAACATAATAGCAGACGTCACGAGCAGAAAGTAAGGCTCCAAATATATTTATTATCCTTGGACTAGCAAGCTTGCAGACTTTAAACCTGTTCATTAGGAGGTAAAGCTTTGGAGAACTCCCTAGGAATCTCATTAATAGATTAGAAGATTTGCTAATTGATTATTCATATTTCTCAAGTATTCCTCTAAAACTATCCAATTCATAATCTTTCCTTGTGGTACTGAAAACCATATTTTGTGTGTCAGAACTGATTTTCTCTTAATAGATCTTCAAAAAGCTGACCTTTTTGGGAAATGAGGAGCTACCCACCACAACTACGCATCCTTAGTGGTCAACTCCTTCAATATCTCTGCCTCCTTCAAAAAAGCGTTGTGGTATTGCTGACTCATTTAGAGCTCAGTTAAAATTATGACTGTGACAAATCTCATCAATCTCTTATCCTAAACAAACTTTACAGTCTGGTTGAAAGGCATTCTTTTTCTGTAGGGATTGGAAACTTTTACTGAAATCAATGTATCTTCTTCCTTTCCGTAAAGAATTACATTTTCTTTTATTTATCCATTCATCAAGGATTTCAAGTTTAACAGTGCAATAACATGGTTAGAGAAAACAGGACAATCACTAAAATGTTTCATTCTGCATCTGAATGATAAGAATCCCATTAAAACTCAGCACTGTTTCCTGGAAGAAAGAATATTCTTGGCTTTAGCAGAGACAAACAAAAACACCCTTGGCTTTTCCAGCTTTTATCAAGCAATTTGTGCCCCAGTGAGGGCTCTGTGCTGCAGTTATTTTTAGGAATATTTATCACAGGTGTTCCACGTGTGTTCAGCACATCCTGATTCTAATCCTCTTAATATGCTTAACAATAGTAAAGGAGGGGTTTTTTGAGAAAAGGCAAGATGGCTTTCCTGGCTATTTAGGACATCATTCTTACACAAGGATGCTTATTTGGGAGCTGAATTCCTGTTCCAGCACTCCTTTCATTTCAATGCCAGCTCCATCTGTGTAGGATGACTTCAAATTCTGCATTACCAGGCTGAACAATTCCTGCTTCGTGGAGATAGCAACATAGGCATGGACAAATATAAGCCTTAAGTTGGTTCCTTCCATGCTCACACAATGTTCAGTGCACCGGTAACCAACCCATTTAAATAATTTAAAATGACTTTCCCTTTCTGGCTGCCCACCTGTAGGAGTGTTTTGGGGACCTTGGCCTTGCTGTGGACTTATGTTCTGATGCTATGCAAACAGGAGCAGAAATAACCTGCTCTTTCCTCTAATTAGGCTCATTAATTCATTGCTTGTGAGAGTTTCTATCTTCACTAACCCTATGATGGATTGCAGAGAGCCCAACGGGTATCCCAAGCCAAAGGTGAGGGCATGTAAGAGAGCAAGTCCATGAGATGATCTTCAGAACCTGCAAGAAATAAATACCATTAAGTCTTTTTTTTTATTATTGTTGTAGATATCCCAGTCATTTTTCTTAGATTGATTATGCTTTTATGGTGTGATAAATAAGACCCTGCCTGAAGATACCAGAGGGCATGTGTCACCAGAATAATATCTCTGCAACACATTTTGAGAGGTCAGCTCACCATATGGCTCAGTACAGATGTCCTAGCATAAAAATGACCTTCATCAATACAAAGAGGTCACAGATGCAGAATTCAACATTTTGTAACCCTTGGCAAGGGCACAAGTGATACAGGAAGTACACCTGTTGCCTTGACTGTATTTCAGGATACAGTCACCAGAAATTTAACTGAATACAGAGATTTTGGTTTAGCTTATATTGCTGTTGGTAACATCTGTTTGTAAAATTAGCTGCTATTAAATGAAAGAATGTGCTGATATTAAAAACTCAAAATACTAAATTACTAGAGTTGACTTTTGTGTAGGTTTTATTTTGGTAGCCCCTAGGAACAAGAAACAATATGTCCTTCCGTTCTGAAACTCCATCAATAGTTGTTTTGTCTCTGCAACATGAGAAACACCTGGGAAGTAAGTTAAGGCAGTTGCTCAGGATCTTTTGTGCTGTATACTTACGTTTTATTCCACTCAAAAGAGACTTTTCCTCCATCTTAATCTTTGATTCACTGTGGCTCTAACAGCTGTAATGGCTCCATCCTGGGCTGTCCTGGAGAGGCTTCTTTGTCACAGCTGAGCTAGTTGCTTTGCCCTTCTCCCCAAATCTTGCACCATCCTCCACCTCCTTGGCTGAAGCACCCTCGGGTGCTCCTCAGGGTGTTTCTGCTGCTGTTTTATGCTGCCTTAGCCAGGCAGTATGTTAAATAGCACTGAGCGTTTGGCCTCTTGATTTAATCAGGATTGCAAAGGTCAGTAAAGGGCAGAATAGCTAACAGCTGAAAGATGCTTCTCTCCTGGGAATGGCCAACAATGTTGTCTTTCACTGGTTATTAGGAGAAAAGGTTGCAGTTTCCATGAGGTTTTTGCCACCTTTCCCCAAAACTGCTACATGGGATATTTTATATAGCATATTCAGATTGCACCTGCTGTTGTTCTTACCAGTTGACTATCCAAAAGTATTTCTACACAGTCACTCCAAATAAAACGTTCCATTTAGACCACAGTGCTTTGACCAATGCAGGTTTGTTTGTAACTTCAGGAAGTCTCAGAATCTTGTTCCATCAGGCAGTCTCAGGGCATCCTACCACATCTACTGTTTCTGCCTATAATCCTTATGAGTGAGCTTTGGTTAAAATTACTGATCTGGTATAGTTAAGATGCAACCAAAAATATGCTCCCAACAATCTTATTGAACTGGAAACTGGAGCAATTAACTAAAAGGGATCTCCACCACTACTGATTTTAGTTGCAGCTTTTTTTTCATTATTAATAAAAGGTATATGAAAGTTGACTCCTCTGGCCAAAAACAAACAAACAAAAAAAAAACAAACAAAACTAAAATAAACAAACAAATAAGCAGAAAAAAAAAAAACACAAAAAAACAGCACTATATTTTATTCCTGCAGGTAAAGGGACATAAAGAATGGAAAAGGCATGGAAGGTAAAGTGCATGATGCTCAGTGAGATTGGCACAGCATTATGAAGCATCTAATTTCAGCTGCCAAAGGGGCTCATATCGATTTTTTTTCTTTTTTCTTTTTTTTTTCTTTCATTCTCTGCGTGTGCTTTTATGGAGACCTGAAACAGTCTCCATTTTGCTCTTATGAAAACCATGTTTCTTGGAGGGGAATGTGGGGGAGGGAAAAGAATAGTTCTTTCTGCTTGGAAAAAATAGCAGCCTACTTAGCACTTCAGAGAGGATTATACACCCTAATGTTCTGAGAGGCTCCTGTACAGGCACGTTTATGGGAGCTGGATGCCTTAGGAGTATTTAGAAGAGTGATTTAAATACACTCAGCCTGATGTGCGTTTTTATATTTGTGCGTTGAGAGAGTGATCAGGATTCCAGCCTTCCCTTTTGCAGCTATAAAACTCAAATTAAGAGCAAAGAAGACAAAGCAATCAGTGTATGCCTCTGTTTCAGGTCAGAATTGAAGTCGTTGAGGAGGTTGTTATGAGGAACATACCCTTTCTTCAGGGCAGCCCCGAAAGCCACAAGATGACTGGAATTTGGAAAACTCTCCTGCCGGCGGAGGCCTAACTGCTGGCCAGATCAGCTCTTACTTCACAAAATCATTTCCGGCAGTTAAGCAAATTCTAAGTAAGGATTCTTTGCAAAATCAAAGGAGGATTTATTAGCAGCCCAAATGCCTAAATGAGTCCCTTTCTTTGGATAGGTGACTATTATTAGGTAAAAGATGCAAAAGGACCGAGAAGTGCATAGCACTTATTAACAAGCGTGTTTTCCTACAGCATAAAGAAGGGAACGGGCTCTCCTTTCCTTCCCTTTTTTTTCTCCTGGATAGCTGCAAAAAGGCTTCCATGAGAGCCCTTTTACCACTTCACCTCCACAACACCCCTCTAAGGACGAGTGTCCATCTCTTCCACAGCCACAGACTTCTGTGCCACCATGTCCTGTGCCAGAGCTTGGAGGTCAGAGATGTGGAGATAGCTGTAGGGCTGGCACCAGAGACCCACTGTGGGAGGCCGATTCTTCTGCTTTTGAGAACAACTGTCCTAAAAGCCTATACAAATTCCCAAAGAGGAAAAGTAAAAATACAGTAAGGAACCTGAATCTATTGCTGCAAACGTTAGCTGCCTTTTTCCATTTGGCACTGCAACAGAGCAGAGTTGGAGCTGTCCAAATGACAGCTTCAGGGAGGGGTGAGGGAGAGGGGGACGACAGAAAACTCTCATGACTCAAACATCTTTACTTTCGCCTCCCTGCGTTATCTGGCAGAATTAAAAACCCAGCAGGAAATTAAACATATACACCTGACAAAAGGCTGCTTAGAAAATGTGATGTGTGATTATGGATGACTCATTCCCATTCTGGAAGACCAGTCTGCATTAAAGATTCTGGCATGCTCTGTTCTTTTTTTATTTTTTATTTTATTTTTTTTCAAAAAGGCAATTTACAACTCCATTTTCTAAATATGATTTATGGTTATTGTTTATTGCATTCAAAATAGGAAATGTAACAAGCTTCTTTTAATGCTGCATCCTAGCTAGTCAACTTGTTATGAATTTATATGCCAGGTTCACAAATGAAAATATTTTAGCATGCTGTTTTCCTACCTCATGGAAAAAAAAAAAATCCTTTCCAGGTGCCCAGGAATTGTATTTTCAACCAATGTCGACCTAGCTGGAAGCACTACTGAAAAGAAAAAAAAAAAAAAAGGGGGGGGCTTTAAGTGCTTTAAGTTGAAAGCAATGTAATAATACTTAATGCTTACATGGCATCTCTTACATAAAAATCTGCAGTGCCTTCCCCTAAAATTCCCCTAAAATGTGGGGAACAGATCCACAATGAGCAATCAGACAGAATATAATCACCTCTGGTGTTGAGGACAACCGCTTTTTAAAGTCTTCATCAATAATAAACAATTTAAACTTGATTTCTATCACTGAGACTGTCTAGGGACTTGAGTTTTCAGCACATTGTTCCTGAGTTGGAATTTGGCCAGGACATCCAGGTTAAGAGGCATACTGTGGCTTTTATAAAAAATTGCTGGGAGTGCAAAATGATCAAAAAGGGGTCACTTTGCAGTGGTAGGTCCTATCAAAAGATTAAACCTGCATCATCAGGGTGCTCTTTAATAAACCCCTCTTGGAGCAGTGGCTCAGTGCAGGCTTAAAAGGAAGACTGCAGCCTAGTGAATCACCAGCACTGTTTAGTGCAGACTCAGTGCAATGTCACTTAACTTGAAGGATTTGACATGATGAGAACACAAAGTGGTGAAATGTACAGGCGGCAACAACTGAGGACTTGTGCTTTCAGAAAGCGCGTTTAAAATATTGTGCTAAATTTATGAGGACTGTATCCAACTCCCTGCTATACCAGACCATCATTATAAGGATAAGATGTACATCTGTATGACTAAGAAGGTCCTACACTCTGTGCTGTGAGATCCTGTTATTAGCCGCCTGCAAGATTTGACAGCTTGAACTGTTCAGAATATTTTCCTGCTCAGATGGATCTTTTTTTTGTTTGTAAAAGTTTCAGCTGTTACCAGAACGGAGATTACAAAAAAAAGAAAGAATTCTTTTCTCATGTTAAAAAAGTAAAACTTTAACAGCTGTTTGACTGATAAATTCTATTGTTCCCAAACCTTGGAGCAGAAAATTGTAACTGAACAGAGTATTATATTGGTTTCAAGGGTAGGCTCCTTTGCTATTTTTGTAAAACAGCAACAACAATAACAAACATTACAAGTGCATTTGGGTATATCTCCATGTGTTTATGTTCAATAGCATCTTCCGATTCTGGTAGCAAAATTCTCACATGTTACTGAATCTTTCTTGTCAATGGCCTGGCCTATACATACCCTCTCATATCTCATCAGCTGGCCGCTGATAAGGCACTAGCTATGCTGGAAAGCATCCTTTTTTCTTATCAACAGAGAAAGTTTGGAACAAAACACAGAAGGGAGAGGGGTGGAGGAGAAGATGTGCAGAAGATGTGCAGAGGAGGAGGCAAAGCAGAGGACAGTGGGGGAAGCTGGAACTGGGAACAATTAGTAAGAAGCAGAAGATGTGGTTGGGAAAATAGACAACAGAGTGGGAAGTTACTTGAAGAGAGAGGGAGTAAGGAGAAAAATGAGCTTCTGCTCAGTGGCAACAGAGAACAGGAGATACGTTTAGGAATGGCAATAGGTGTTGGCATTGGAGAGAAAGGAGGAAGATAGAAGGGCAAGATTCAAGAACTGAGGAGATTAACTTAAGTATAAAAGGGCACATGAAGGAATAAATTGATCATTTCTTCAACCCCAGGACCATGAATCTAAATAACCCTCCATCACCTAGGAATAAGTGGTTAAATTGTGGACCTTCTTGGGGAACTCTGCTTCTCCAGCCTCCTTAAATGGCATGTTTTGATATGATTCTGCAGAAATTAATCCCTTAGATTTTACTGATTTTTGTCTTCCCCTCAAACTTGTGTGAGTATGTCCACTAAAGCTCTGTTAAAACTTTGGTAAGACAGCTAGGTTATGTACTGAAATTTTATGAAATGACAGAAGAAATGCTGGGTATTTTTGTTAGGTTTTGTGGTTTTTAGATGTTGCAAGGACTGGTTTGTATTATATCTGGGCAGCTGGCTAGAAAGAAGGAGAGAAATTTGTAACTATTTGGAGAAAAGCAGATGCTAAAACAGAAGCAGCAAAGGAAGGAGAGCAATTGGCATGGGTGCAACGTTTTGGAGACTTCTCTGAATGACACTGTTTGTTAAAATTGAGCCCAAGCAGTAAAAATCAAAAGTAATAGTCATCTGCTAGACTCTGAAAAGCTTGAAGTTTTGTGGAAAAGCTTTTTTTTTTTTTTTTTTTCCTCCTACAAACAGTGAGCAGCCCTCCGAAATGACAATATATGGGCACAGAGGGTAAATTCTGCTCTACCAAATTACAAATACAGTTCTGTATGATCAGGTCAGACACTGAAGCACACTTCTGAGGGAAGAAAAGAAAGACATTGATTTTCCACGACCCCCTTTCTGGAAGGTTATTGCCCATGTGCCTGTCTCCTGGTATTACTGTTGGAGCTGCTGGTACAGCAGGCCCCTTTGCAGTGCTGCTCAGGACCTTCCTGATGTTGAGTCTGTGGTCCTATTCTTTGGCTGCAGATCAAGTGAAAGGAGGAAGCAGGTCTCCTTTGCAAAAGCCCTTCTGAGAGTTGCAGCAGCTTTACTCCCAGACGGCTAAGAAGATTTGCAAATGCGAACAAAACACAACAGTATCTGACAGCAAACTCCTCCCTCTTTTACCATCACCTCTGCTGGGATGTCTTGGAGCCTCCTTAGGGACAACGTGTCTTTCCAGGCTTGCGCTTGCTTGGCTCAGTCTTCTGATGTGTCTGGTGACTTGTCTTTTTGTTCCTCCTGAAGAGCCTGTCTCTTTGATGACAGTCTTTGATGTTCCTCTCTGATTCAAAGATACTGCCTTTTTCTACTGTAAAAAGAAAGTTTTAGAGAAAACCAGAGGTCACAGACATAAATAGAGTTCATAAAATCAAACAAAATTAATTAAGATTACATAGACAGATTCTTCACAGTCTCTAGTGCAGTGGAAAATCACTGAGAGTTTAGAGATGTGTATGGTTTTGAGCTGAGGGTAGAATTTTTGTGTCGACTACTACTGAATATTTACACAGTTTAGATAAAATTCAAATTATGGCAGTTGCTATGAATCATTTCAGATAGTATTCACTGCTTTGTTACAGTCATAATGATTATTGTTTACTCTCTGATTGATGTAGCTTACCTTACTGAACTATATTGCTACTGCTCTTGAGAGTGTATGTTTAGAAGGAGAGATCTCCTACGAATATCCCTCAGTCTTTTACTGCTTAGGAAGCCCTTCAAATCATATTCAGGTGTCTGGAGGATACTGCCACCTTGACCTTGATTTTGACCTCTACCCCTTCCATAATAAAATTAACGATAGTGTGACTTCTCTACAAAAAGAATGCTGACTAAATTAGGCAGCACTAAAACCTGTCCTTTCATGTACTTGGCAGATACTGACAGCCTAGAAAAAAGGAAAAAAAAATCAGCACATTCTGATAAAAAATCTTCTTTTAAGACACTGAATTTTCAGCTGCCACAGTAGTTTCAGCTGTAGGTACTTACAGTGCTCAGGGCTGAAACTGAATTCAGGGCAGGGTTTTGTGTTGTGCATTGGCTGAGCTGCTGGGCTTGTTCCCCCTTCCCGCTGCCATTATTTTTTAAATGGTGTCATACCTTGCTCCTTTTGGATTTTTAAGCAGTGAAAGATGTCATTAATGTAATAGACTCCTTGACTTGCTCGGCTTTGAATGATCAGAAAATTCATTACCCAGTAGGGATTTTTAAAAGGTAGTGAAGAATTAAAAACCCTAGCTGCATGTCAAGGAACCTGCCAGATTTTCCTAAGCTCTTTTAGCTATAAGGTAGAAAACATCTGAGAATCCAATCATTAATGGAAACAGTAGAGGAGAGCTAGAACTTTGCTTGACAGAACTGTCTGGCTTTACACAGACTGGTGTGCCACAAATAAGGAATTGACACCTGTACTTGGAGAAGACAATGCATTCATTATGTCACTTTAGATGTTTTCCACAGTGAGCACCAAAGCTAGATTTAATCCATTTTGATCAGAATTACCAGATTTTAGAGCATGAGGTAGGGGATGTAATCACCAGAAGATAGGGCAGGCTAAAGAAAATTCACTTAGAGTAAATATAGTTTAGGGCTTGTAGTTTCTATGGCAAAAGAAAACCCAGCTCTTCCAGAAAGCATCAAATAGTGGAAATTTTATCCTTGAGAAGTCTGACACAATTGTGCAAGGTGTTGAGAACATATTAGCTATTAGCCATTGTTCTATTCAGAGCCTCACTCTATAAATAATATAGCAACACCTTTGTTCAGAAGAAAAGGGAGCAAAAATTCATAATTTCTACTGTAGAATTCACTGAAGAATGAGACAACAATCAAGACTGAGCTTGCCTTTTACTTGTGAAAATGGAGTATCCATTTAAGCCAAATTCTTTGAGGGGTGTGAATGTTAAAGTTCATGTTAGTTCTCTAACAAAATGGATAGCAGTATGTATAAATAAATGGATTAAGCTACATCATGGTATTAACCCCCACGAGACCACTCGCCCAGAAGCACGTCTGCTTATCGTGTTCCAGTGTCTTTGAAGATGCAGGTAGGAGGTTTCAACCATGGAGGATATGAAAAGAGGCCAGTATCTTTCCCCAGCTCTATTAAGATTGAAAGGGCAGTCTAAAGCCTCCCTGAAAGAGCTGAGACGACATGATAACATCACCCTTTCTTTTTGCAAGTTGAGGGCATGCTGCTTAGGCATCACCTTGTTGTGACATCATCAACAGCATCTTGCAAATGCCAGAAACAGATTTCCCTTGACAGTCTTCAAAATGGGAATCACAGAAATTGCCTGTGTCTCATCAGCACATGGGGTAGGGTAGGTGTTCACCTGCTGATCTGAGTCTCAGTCTGATGGGCTCCTCTGTTTGTTGGATAAAGAGGGGCAGGGACACCTGGACAATGGGGTAAGAGAGGATGGGAGCAAGTGTGTGAAGGGCATGTGATAGAAGAGGTAGACACACACCTGCTCCCGTGCCTGTATCTTGGCTGATGGAGGCAGCAGTGATGATGAGTGTAGCTACTTCATCCACAACTGTCAATCCATAGCTTACCCAAAGTCCAGATCAGTTACACTTGGAAAGAGGCTTTATTTAAGCAATAGCCCAAAACTCCCTCTTGGTAAGAGTGAGTTACTAACAGTCTCAAGAGATGTCAGTGATTCAGACAAATTTTCTATGCTACATGCCCAAGCAAATAGGCTAACAAAGGTGGTGCTGGGCAGAGAAATGGAGTCAGAAAGACTGATCAAAAGATGGAGATAAGAAGACAGGAGGTGGGATCCTTGTGGAGGAGAAGGGGAGGGAAAGAGATGGGCAGAATGGGTTAATGTCTGTGGTGGTTCGAATCCACCACCCGTCCCTCTCACCTTTACTGTGCACAAACAGCATGGCCAAACCTTTAGTTAAATGATCAGCACTATTTTCCTCTTACTTTACCATGCCTTACTTCAAATCCTTAAAGTATGGTTTTGTGATAGCCTCAGCAATACAAACAGAAATTGCATGAGGCAAGTAGTGAAGGCCCTAGGTGAATACCCGCAGGCATGGACAGTTAATTTCTTCTTATCCTAGTTGCAGTTTTAAAGAGTGAGAATAATAGAGCAAGATGGGTGAGTGAGTCCTTACTAAGCAAAGAAACTGAAGCACATCCATAAGCAGAGCTTCCTGTGGGCCACAAAATAGAGCTTTTAAGGTGGTACAACAATTAAAACATATTTTCTTTTTGACTGTATTTCAGTTATGCTTGTGTGAAATTCTGCAATTTTACTGGCATTAGAACAAAAAGGAAGCACCTGCTTCTAATTCAAAAAAAAAAAAAAAAAAGGTAATTAGGTAATTCCTGGTATAAAAATAAAACATTCTGAGTGTAAGGCTGCTATCAAATCTGTTGGTTCCCTTTACTGGTTTACAACCTGAATTAGAAAAAGATTGTATGCAGTCTATGTTTAGGTTTTCTGATATTTTCTTCCCTTTTTCCTTTTTTTTTTTTTTTTAATTTTCTCTCCCTGGCATTTGAAATTTGGAAACAAGAAATTCTTAGATAAGGATATGTTTTACCCTTGTCCCATGAAATTGCCTTCAAGTCAGAGATGAGAATTATTTGAAATAAGTAATTGCTTCCAGCAATATGTGTGGGTTGAAAAGGGCCAGGAGTGTGTTAAAATTAATGAGTGTGTACAAATGCTCTAAAGGCGCTGAGCTGAACTGAGCACTATGGAGCTGCAACTGGGACCAACCCTAATCCTGTAGAGAGAGGAAGGGGAAAATTATCCCAAGGATGTTTTTCACAACCTATGGAGAAGGCCAGAATGACTATTTGTTGGTTCTTCAACATTGTATCTTGGAGTAATAGTGTTTTTCTTTACAAGTTCTTTGTGAAAAAAATCCTGAGAGAGATCTGTTCTGAAGACAGGTAGTTCAAACCCTCCTGATGATAAATTCTAGGCTTGTTATAGAAAACGGAATTATAAACCATAATTAATAAACTTCAAAGGCCAAGATGTTGAAAACCAGGATGTTCCAGTATTGAAACTGTTATCTTAATTCACAGACACAATTGCATGGGCAGTTACATTCCATACTGTTCTCACCACAGGGCATAGGTCTTAGCAATGTTTTGCCTGCAAAGGGGATAAAAACAAGGATTCTCAGGCAACCATGAAAAGATATTTTCCTAACTGTAGATCATCTAACCCTAAGCAGCCAGAGTTCAAGGGGTAGATTTAGAAATTCCTATTCAGTGTAAAAAATGATGGATAACAAGTGTGGGACTGCTTGTCACAGCAGGTTTTTGAAGAGACCTTTGGAGGACATTTAGTCCAATGTCTCTCTTAAAAAGCAGGACTGTTGCTAGCACTGGATCAGGTCAGCTATGGCTTTGTATAACTGAATCCTGAAAGCCTCCCAAGATGTTGATTGAACAGCTTCCCTGGACAGTCTCCCTTCCCAGCACTGCACTGCAAAGCTTTTCCTCCTAGTGAAAAGTTTTTCCTAATGCTCAGTCTTATTGTCCATAAGCACACTTTGCAGCTGTTGACATAGATTTTTGTGTGTTGCTAATAGGAAGAGTTTGATGCCATTTTCTTCCATTTTTTAACTAGCCTTCAAGTAGTCACTAGCTGCTCTTAAAACAAACTTTAGCCTTCTCTTCAGCAGAATAAAGAATGGCAGCTTCCTCAGCCTTTCCATGTGTCCTTCACATGTTTGAAAATGTCTCCCTAAAAGACAGGATCTGCCATCTTTCCAGGGAACAGGGTGAGACTGGATGGCCTCTAACTCCATTTCCTCCTCTTGCCTTTCTTGGGGGTGGCACCTAGCACGGTTCTGCAAACACTCCAGGGAAGCAGGCAGTAGCCCCAGGGAAACTGCCATTTTTGTTATGAAGGGCGGGCTATCCTGGAGCTGGTTAATCCTGACAAAAGGGTCTGAGCCTTGGAAAGTATCATCATTCTGGCAGCATCCAGTGAGTTTCTGCTGGCCCTTGAAAATTTGGAGAAGATATTGCAAATCTTATGCCAGGTTGTACCCGTAACTGTGGGTACAACTGATTGTATCACTTGTGTGTAGTAATGTTAGCTCTCGGCCTCTGATTTATCTAGCTAAATTAATAGGACAGGTCATCACATAGGTAATAATTTCTCCAGTAGGTAATCCAGAACACACAGTGTAAGCAACTTGCTAACTCAGCTTCATTCTCATTATTTTGACCTCTTGGGAGAATATAGATTATGAAGGTAAAGGAATCTAATTCACTCCCCTCAGTTAAGGAATCACTCCCTTAGGCAGTATGACTAGTCCTATTGAGTTCAACTGGAAATTTATTTTGTTGCATAAAGCAGGAAAATATGATTCATATGCTGTTAGTACTCAGCTGAATGTTTGCAATTTGAGTTCTTAATGAACTTCAGTTGAGCAAATTAATTGCCATTTTAGTCTGAAAAGGTTTCAGAGATACTTAGAAATAAGAAAGAATACAATTCAATTTCGTCACTTACATAAAGCAGCATGTGACCTCTACAGTAAAGTGTGTGCTTAAGAGAAAAACAAACAAACAAACCAACAAAAAAAACCCAATATCTAATTAGAATGGTCATCAGCAGGTTATCAAAAACACCTTGATGATGACTTGCCAAAGGTATTTTTTGGTCACTGTTGCTCAACTCAGTGATTCAATGAATATTATTCAAATTTCAGCCACAGCAAACAACTCCACTTATAAACAGTCACCCGGTCATAACCTTTTGAAAGTGTAAAATCCTTTTAAAAGATTTCTTAGGAAAATATGGAAAGATAGTTTTGTTTAGAAGCATCTGAGCAGTGTGGTCTGTAGTTTTGCAGGTAGTGCATCATGAAAATTTTTGGGCCCACCAGAGGCTTGATGCAACGCAACTGCTGAACTGCTTCTTGTCCTTGATCCTTTATCCACAAAGGGCACAAAACAATCCGTAGGTAGCTGGGCTGTAAAAGGGCTATGTTTGGAGCCTGCTAATATTCTGAGAATAACCTCTAAAATCCTCTGTAGAATTCATCATTTCTGAATGGCAGCCGCCTTTTTTCCTTCTTTTGCCTTGGCCATATCAGCATAAGGGATGCCAAATACAAAATGCTAATAGGGATTAGGGATTCTCCCAAGAATGTCACTGAAAAGCTGAATGAAATTAGTGAAACAGTACTTTGTGGATTTATGCTTACTAGGTTTGTGACTCTGGATTCTGTTAAGAGAAATAGAAGAAAAATTCTGTTCTAGAAGGGGTGCCAGGGAATGGTGTTAATTGGGGGCATGGATTGTGAAAACATGTTGCCAGCTCTGTCACTTGTTACAAGTTGTTGATTTATATGAGAAATGAGAAGTATGAAGGTGTGTTTGCGGATAAGCATTCGCATTTTTCTCTCAGTATAAAGGGCTGAGAATAGAGGTGAAGAAGCCAAGGAATGAGGAGAATACAGAAGATACCCACACATCTAGTGAATACTATCCTCTTCAGTAAGTGACGTGTTAATTTCCTCTTTGAGCCTCACATATTGTGTCCTTGCTAAAGTTTATTATCGAGTAAATTAACAAGAATCTGCATCACGTGGTTTATCAGCCAGTCCAGGGAACAAAAGGGTTTCATTATTATTTTTCTGAAAACAGAAAAAGAACTTGACTTTATTTTCCAATTAATAGTCAAGTGGAGTGATGCATATTGTCTATATTGTATTTTAGGTGCTCTGTTGTGCAGTTCCACATCTCTACACGAGGTTGTTTAGAAGCTAATGCAAATTAGCAAAAGAAATAATTAAAAAATCTCAGTTTCTTAAAAGCTTGTCAGGTTCATTGTATATCAACTAGCTTTTTAAATTAAGTCAAGAGGTGAATGCAGGAGGAATTGATGTTAACTTCAGCCTTTTGTCTCTGAGCGACTGTCTGAAGATAAAGTTCTCTTTTACTTCTAAGCTCATTTCCAAGGAGAATAACAATGTATTTACAAAACTGATCTTAAACCTTTAGCTTTGTCTTGTACGATTTAGCAAAGATTAAAATGATGTGCTTGCAATTCTTAAGGAAGACAGTTTGATCATTGGTGCATGGTTTTTGTGCAGTGGAGTTTCATACATGCCTTTCAGAAAACAAAAAGACCAAGACAAAAGATTTCAAATCAGCAATTATAGTTGTTTCTGCAAGTCACACCATTTCCTGGGTAACATTACTCAGATTTTTGCAGCAATTACATTTTCATGAATTTATTTGGACTTCATCTGAGGTAGGTAATGTATGCTAGGCAAGGCAGTAAAGTGTTTGGCATATGGGAGCTGTCAGTTGCCTACTTCCTTTGTGACTTCATCTGAGGTAGATAATGTATGCTAGGCAAGGCAGTAAGTTTGGCATAGGGGAGCTGTCAGTTGCCTACTTCCTTTGGTGATAGTCAGTCTTCTTTACTCTGTATGAACCAGCCAACAGCAGGTTACAAAAAATTTGATTCCCTAAAATCTGTTACCATTCAGTCATTCCTTTAAATCAAATTCTTCTGCAGACTCTTAGAATGTCTACTATCTGTTCAAGAGGCTGTGCAAGAGAATTTCTTTCCAGAATGAATTTAAATGGTCCTTGAAAACATAAAACTGAACGATTATGCCCATGTGAGGTGTTTCTTTTTACTTTTCCCAGAACTGTAGTATTTCCTAGGAGATAAAGAAATGGCCATTGCAGAACTGACTGGGGTCCCTGTGTGGGCGATCCATGTAGTGCTTACGCCAAAGCGATCGCGTCAGCAGGCAGCTCGTGCGGGCACTGTCATGGGCCCGGGCGGGAGGTCTGCGGGAGAGCCGCGATGCTCACACATTTGGACTCCTCCCTCTCCTCGCGGTATTTCTTTCTTTCGATGCATAGTTAAGAAGGTGAACAAAATGGCTGTAAATTAGCAAGAGGTGAACTACAAGAAAATACAAAAATGGGATGGTATTAGATAAAATGAAGAAGCAGAAACTGAGAATTATAAGAGAAATGTAGTTATATTTGATTAGGGGCTGGATTATAATAACCCCCAAACCTCTTCCCTGGCTTGTCCACCAATAGTAGTTGTGATGAAGGATAATGTTTTCCCACTCCCTTTTCATTCAAGTGTGACAAACAGGATCAGCTGCAAAGCTGTCTCTGGAACAACTTTCTCATTCCAGTAATCCATCAGCGTTATCTCTTGAGCTGCTCCTTCCTCTTGTGAGCCTCTAGCATATGTAGTTACCTTGCAAAAAAAAAAAAAAAAAAAAAAAAGCACAGAAATCACTTTGCAAGTCATTTCTATCAGTAGTATCGTCTCATTTAATGCAACCCTGAACACTTTGGCTAAGGCTGAACTAGCTTCCCCCCTCTACCCTAACTTGTGGTCAGCGAGGTATTGGCAGTGACAGGTGTCAACACAAGACAGACAAAAGCTGCCAAAACCCCAGGACAAATTAAAAAATGAGCATCAGCCTGGATCCCATCAAAGTAAAAGACAACAGTGTTAAAATGGGAAATGGGAAAACATGAATCTTTCAGTCTTAGGGAGATGCAGGGAAAATCAATGGCCAAGAAAGTAATTATTACTGTCCCCACTATTGAATGGATGTATAGGGCAAACTAAAAAAAGGGGGGTTGGATAATTCTACAAGTTTGATGAGGAATTTAACTGTTAAAAATAAGACAGACTGAGGCAGACTGAAGATCCCAGGCATTACCAAAGGATGCAGTGTGTGCCAGCGCTCTATTGCCCAGCTAATATGCTAAGGAACTGTTCTGGCCTTGAATCTGAGTTTACTGCACCATTTCTGATCTTGCTGTAGAGGAAAAGGTAATTATTACAGTGGGGCCTGGTTGTCCAGTCCCAAGCCTGAGTGTGATGGATCCAGCAAACTAACGGGAGCAATGACAGTGATTCATGATAGTGCCTTATAGAAATCCATCACGTTCCGGGTTCTGCTTTCTATCTCTGTTTGTTATGAGGAGTGAGTAACAGTTGTGTTCTGCTCCCTGGAAATCATCTGATAGCATTAACTGAGAGTGGCAATGCTATCTGTTATTATTAGTAATTATAAAAGTGTCATTTTTTTCACTGCAAGAAGTAAAAGTTCCCTTGGGTAGAATTATATGAGTTCTTTGTTTTTAAACTCACCATGAGCTTCTTATCTATTACAAAAGTTGAATTTGCAGGTGGATGCAGTTACTGCTCAGTTAACAGAATAAGGAAGAAAAAAAAAAAGTCTAGTGATGCAAAAATCATTTGAATACAGAGCTGTAACAAACAAACCCTAGGATAAGCTCTTACCCCTGCTCTGCTTGTGGCCAGCTTCCTCTCTCAGCAGTAACTAACAGCTGGCAGTTTGGCTTTGACTTTCAGGGTAGTGCAACAGTGCTTAAAGCACATGTGAAGTAGAAGGAAGGAGGCATTAAGGCACTGGAGCATCTTTCTGAGCCTCAGGTAGCAAATGCCAGCCTGTGCCCATGAAACATGAAACTCATTTAAGTAGCTCCAGAGCTGCTGTCGCTCATGCCAGCTGTCTGCTCCAGAAGTGCCATTAGGGCTGTTGGGGAGAAGATGAATGGGGTGACTCTTCAGCCGTTTCGGGTGACCAGGCCTTGGAGTAAAGGCAAGGCAAGGAGCTGCTGGGCTTCTTTTATGCTAGGGTGACGTCTTACTGGGCTGTTAAGCCAAAGCAGTAAAAAACTGGGTGTCAGGTTTCTAATGCACTTGTTGGCTTTTAAGGTAGTAAAGGGACTAGCATCCTGAAAGTCTTTCTGAAGGACAAAATGCCTGCTTTTTCGGTTAATGAAACGATAGCACGGCTGCGAACTCTGACTCTATTTTGTGAAGAAATATGGCACCAACACTCACTCTACCTCTATAGTCCTCAGATTTGCTGATCACACATCCCTCAGGTAGCTTGGGCTGCAACTTGTATTCAGCACCTGGACTGTTTCCACACTATCCGATTAAGAGCCAAGGAGATGAACCTGTGCCCTGTGCAGTGTTCTCCAGGAAGGATTTGGAGTTTACAATATATTGGTCTTAACTGCTTTCTGATAGCACCTTCCTTCATGAAGCTCCCCTAAGCAGTGCCGAAAGTGAGGCCATACTGCTCAGAAAAGGGCCATTTTGGCCTAAATGCAGGTCCCAGAAAGCAGTATGCTCTGTGCACCTTGGGCAGCCACGTTTTCATTTTCCAATGGCTTTCTATTAATCCTCTGAGCCTTTGTAAAGCACAGTTTGCTCTTCTACTGCAAAGGAAAAGTATATGCATTATTTTGAGATAAATATGTGCTAGGAAAAATCGAAGAACTCTAACGCCCACATCTACCAGATTAACTCCTATGGCATGGCAATGCTTGACAGAAGTGCTTCATAGTGAGAAAAGTTGGGGTTTAGTTAAGAACCAAGAAGTGAGAAGACACGAGCTTACAACAAGGCTTGTCTCCAAAGCTGCACTCTGCTTGGGAGCCTGAGAACACAGAAATGATGCCATGCTGAGCAGCTGTAAATCCTGGGAAAGCAGGTATGAACTGCAGAAATTCAATAAGGAGCAAAGGCAAAACTGGTGCAGTATTTCAGGCTACTTTGACACTTAACTTTCAGTCCATTTATGTTCTCGTTTATGTAGGAGGTGATCTCCTCTATCTTTCACAAGTTGATGCATAGTGTATTGCTGTGCAGGCAGGACAAATAACCATGGTTAGTAGCAACAGAAGCGACTAAAAGCCTACAATGTCACATGGCAAAGAGTATTTTCTTCCTTGGACACAATGTATACGTACAATGTACCTGGACACAATGTATACGTACATGCACTGTTAGCAACGGTCATCCTGTGATCCCTGCCCTGTATTACAACCTGTATAGATGTAGAACTGCTATGCACAAGTTTCACTGCTCAGCTTGCACTTTGACTGTAGAAACATCTCCTTAGGCTGTGTTTCCATCACCTCAAATGTGTAATGGCAGAAATAGTCCTCATCTCCAGTTCTGGGGAGGAATTTTTTTTCCCTTTTCTATTTACTGTGCGATTTTACATTCAAGGCCAGTGTTTTTGTCAAAGAGTCAAAAAAAAAAAAAAAAAGAGAGACAAGAAGGTAACCTCTCAAGCAGGCAGAGGTTTAATTCTTTTCCTTATAAATAAAGATAAAAATAAAGAAATAAGATAAAAATATAAAAAACCCTTTTCCTTACCATTTCTCATTTTTCAACACCTTTTAAATCCTTCTGCGATGGATTGCAACGTGTCTGTGTTCCCAGATTTATAAATAGGTATTTAGAATGGAAAAGTTGTTATAATGTATAGTTATTTCAGACACATGGTCCAATCAACAATGCATTAATTAGCAGTACAGAGGAAAATTGCATCAGGAGACATATCTTCATTTATTTTTTCCCAACATTTTACTTTTGATATCCCTGAAATTGTTCCACAGTAACAGCAACAAAGCAGATACTTACTCAAATTTTGTGGATGAGGAAGCCAAAGCACACATTTTCTTTGGAAAAAATAATGAGGTAAATATAGTAGATAAACCATTAATTTTCAAGGGAGAGGGATTTTTTCTCATTTACTTATTGAGGGTGTAGTCTGATAAGTTATTTGCTGCTAGAAAGACCGTAGGAGGTGTAACCTTACGGTGAGCAGCTCTTCCGCATAGACCATATCTTGGGCATCCATCCTCTTCAGTGACCTGCTGTGCTGTTTGAACCATACTCTTATACTTGACAGCTTGCTTTTTGACATAATAAATGGGACTCATTTCTATAGCTTCCATCTTTCAGTCTCCAGCGCCCACAACAAGTCCTTCCAGGCATATTTGTAAAAAAAGAGGGCATTCAGAACCAAGCTTTGTTCATTTGAAAATGAAATAAATTAGGCAATATGTGCTAGATGTTTGTCCCAAAGGCTAGTATTATTTCTATTTAACCAATGTCTGTCATTTACTGAAATACCAAGCCACACATTTAGTTTTAATGTTCCTGTCACATTTGAATTGATAAGTTAGGCATGTAAATTTGATTTCAAATGAGAAATTAAATGGCTAATCAGCTGATCATTACAGTCATACTATGTCATTAGCATTTTAGGTTTTACATTATTATTTCTTTTTGACTACTGGGCGGTTTAACTTCACAGCATGCTATTTAACGCAATTGCTATTTTTCTTGCTATATTTAATTAAAACTTGTGAAAAAGAAAAATATTCACAAGGGAAACAGCCTAAATTACTATTTTCTAATAGTCTAGTGTACCTCAAACAGAGGTTTAAAAATATTAAACAAACACATCTAACAGAGGTTTAAACATATTAAACAAACATGTCTATGGATGTAAGGTATCGTATATACTGACTTCAGCATGTATTTCACTCTCTTCAAGAAGAACATTATGATCCACAGTCATTTATGTGCTAAATTTTCCCTGAATAAGATAATGCAGGTCATATAAAAGGATGACTTGACTTTTATTTTTCCATCGTTTAGGCTTTGGATCAGTTTCGTGTTGTGCGTATGTAACGCGTTTTGAGTTGACCCTTCTTCTATGCTACTGCCAAATCCATGGGAGGCCACTCTTACAAGAAGTTAGGGGAGGTTTGTGCTTGCATCCTGTTTTGTTATTTGGTCTTCAAGGGTCAGTCTTCAGATGTTGGCTCCCTGTGGATGATGTTACATGTTCTTGTTTTTCTCTTTTAATGCATTTGTTCTGTTGCAGATGAGTTTGGCCGAATCCTGAAGATCTTTTAAAGCTCTTGCTTTCTTACAAGACAGAGATTGATGAGGAAAAAGTTTATGGAAAAGAGTATAAATTATCAGAACTTTTTTTCTTTCCAAACTCCTTGCTTGGAGCCTGATTTGGCATTTAGTAGGAGTAACTTTTGTATACTGGGAAATCCACACAAGCTTGATGAGTGGATGTAGACAATTCACACATGCTTTGAAATATATACATGCTCTGAAAATGTCATTTTCCCTGAATGTGGAGCTGAAGCAAAATTATTCTTCTTATGGTAGGAATTTCTTCCTACTATTTCAGCTCTGGACTGCTTCGATGATGAATGATCTAGGCACCCAGACTGAATGGTTTCTGTTTCCATAGGTCTTTACCTGTCCTCTTGGTTTGGCAGTTTGCAGGACTAAGCTATCTGTTTTGAAGGCACAGGGGACGAGGCAGCACTGGGACAGGGAGACTGCAAGAGTGGCTGGCAATGGAGGGAGAAACTATGAAACTAGGACTATGAGTTGGAGTGGGGAGTAAGACTAGGAGAGTTTGGCAACGAGTCCATGTAGGAGAAACTGAAATATCTTGAGGCAAGGCTGGGAACAGTCAGTGCTGGCGATGTGCCAGGCAGCTTGGAGAGAGGTCTAAGAACTGAACTGGGCAAAAGGAGCTCCAATACCAGCAGAAGAGCAGGAGCTGCTCAGACAGAGAGACCCGGGAGTTTGGAGTTCAGAAGACAGCTGGAAGCTTAAGGTGGAAGAAAAGGAAAATATGAATGAGCAGTCTGAAAGGCAGAAATAGCTAGCAAAAAAAGAAAAAAAGAGGAAGAGGGAGAGAGGAAATGGCAGCAGGCAGCAGTGCAGAAGAATAGATGAGGGCTGGCTATGCAAAAGGGCTGGGAGTGGAATGAGGAGTTAGATCAGTTAGATCAATTCTGGGACTCAGTAGGTGAGGAGATGTGCCTATTTGGAGCAGTCAGGCTTAAGGCAGAGGCAGTTGGAATAGGATGAGCAGGCCAAATAACATAAATGCATACAGAAAAACATACTGCTTAGACCACTAACAGAGCTCTGTGCCATAGATCTAAGTTTGGTGGCACAGACTCATGTCAAGAGTGAGTGTCATGATTCAATTTGCCTCTTTCCCACAATTAGGCACCCTCTGTCCCCAGATACCTACATTCGTGCCAGTAAATTTCCTATGCTGCCTCTCATAGTCTTGGCAGTGCTGAATAACTACCTATCTGTCTTAGAGCTGAATCTTGTCAAGACTCACAAATTGCCATTCTTTTGCCTGTCTTTTTTGATTAGGCATCTGTTTCCGAGCCTATCTATTAGATTAAGTCTAGTGCAAGCCAAGGTGCCATTGGCAAAGGTAATGCCACCAGTATTTTTCCAGTATCCCTGTGGCTAGAACATTCATTTAAGATGTGGGAGACTTGGCTTAAAATTATTCAACTGGCAGATATACCTGATGACTCCAGTGAGGAGAATTCTTGGTCTGAAATCACCTACTGGTGTCTGCTGACATTGCTTCTCTTTGACTCAAACAGTTAAAACATTTGCTTGAAGTAAGATCAGAACTTCCTCTCGCCTCTGCTTTGCACCTATTATCTGTATGTACATGTGCATGAATGTCTGCCTGTTAAGTCTGAGTCTTGTTCCCTTCCTGTAGTCCAGTGAATAAGTATTATTGCCTGAGATGTGGAATGGGTTTCCCTAGGCAGTTTGTGAATCTGTATTCCTGCGAATCTTACTCTTAGATATTGTGTAGGGATCTTGAGGCTATGTAATCCTGTAAACAAATTAGGGTCTAGTTGTGAAATCTGTCCAGAACAAAACTGGCACTTTGCACAGATTCTCATCAGTTTCAGTCCTAATTTTCTGGACAACCTGGGACATGTGGTCTGATCTGTGGGAGTAATATCTGCACTTTGCTGTCGATGATGCAATAGCAGCTGTAGTTTGAGTGGATGGGATAGTACATCTATCTGGGCATCCTGACCATTTAGGCTCTGAGGGTTTAGATCAGCACCCAAACATTGTGATGGCTCCACTCCTCACTTCTCCAGCAGTCAAAAGAACCCAGCATCACTCTCATTAGCTCCTAAGGGTGCCCAGAGCACACTGTGTTTGTGAAACATTCAAACAGTGTTGTGAAGAGCACCAGACCAAAACTCAAAGGAAATGAAATTTCAGAAAAGTTTTTATGTATGCGAAGCATCTGAAGCCAAACTCTGAAAAATTAGAGGAAAAACCAGTCATGGTCAGCTCATAAAGTGAGTACTGTCCATTCTGAATGAGACACGGTCAGGCAAGAAAAAAATAATAGTATCTAATAGCTGAAATGGGAAAAAAAATACTAGCTAGCTGTACATAAAGTTGAATACTATCAGATTAAATTCAACATTTCTAAACTTTGGAGTGTTCACATCTTTTAATGTAGTTTTGTAGGTAATTTTTATTTATAGCTTTCAAAATCTGACAGATGACAAGCTTTTGCAATTAGTGTCCTTTTATTTTTTCAGAATGCGATCTACTAGGTCATAGAATAAACTCCTGAGGGAAATGATGGTTCCTTCAGTAGTTATCTCATTTAAAACTGTAGCCTGCAATACACTGTAAAGAACAGCACTACAGTGATAAGCCAGAGGACTGTATGACTTAATAGGTCTTTTTCTATTTGTGGATTTCTATTTGTGGGAAAGGGAGTTAGCTTGTCTCTGTATTATCCTGTTGTTCTGCCTCAGGGAAAGATTGGACATGGGCAGGATAAATTAATTTCCATTTTGGATGTTCCTTCCTCCCTTTTACCTGGCATTGTATTTAAAGTCCCCGTGTTGTGTGATCAAAAGACATATGATGCCCGAGTCAGGCAGCTCTGCTACCATCAGCAGGAGTGTTTGCAGCACAGACCATACTAGGGATTATGGAGATACTATCTGACCAATAAAGAGAAGAAAAGCATCTACTCTTTAATAAATTGGTTGTATCAGTGGGGGCTGGAGAAATATTTGATCATTGTAGACAAGGTAAGATTTAGTAAAAAGCTTAAGGATTAACTTTTAAACTCTAGCCGATGTAGAAAAGGGAAAAGGAAAACGTTCACCTTGTGAAATTAGAGGCATTTTCTTCGCAGAGCACTAAAATATCATGAAACAGCAAATTTTTTTTCGACTTACATACATTGCCTTACTTATATAGTGCCTAAAAATCATTTAGCCAGAAAGACTAAGGCTTACCTTACCCATTTTTTTTCCTGCCTATTCAGCGTCACTGCAGCTAAATAAAGAAATTGAGAGCACCTGATGTGTGATCAGACTTTTTCCTTCCTTGTCCTTCTCTTTGTTTCCCTTCTAGCCTTAACCTGATAGCCTTATTCCTGCTACTTCTCCCTCCCTCTTCAGGTAAAACATTGCCCTTAAGCTGTGGTCCCCCTCTAGCAGCTGTCTGGGCCATTTTCCCCTCTGTAAACTCAGGCCTCACAGATGCAGGTTTGAGTCCAGCTGGCAGCACTGCTGGCATATGAGCAAATCTCAGTCCTCCTGATGTGTCTAGAGTTGCCTGAAGTAAGAAAGTATTGCTGTCTGAACAAGAAAAATACCCAGGGATAATAACCTTGGCAAATATAATTGCTACTAGCATTGTGAAATTTGACATGATTTCTTCGATTACCTGTTCTAGAAATAATGTATTCCCGAACTGCAGTGAGCTGTGTAATGGCTACTCGTTAAGTTTGCAAAACACTTATCATTCTAGTGCTGTTTTTGAGTGCTTGTAGCTTTATTGAAGCGTTCAAATTTCATCCTTCAAGTTTGTCTGAAAGCTCATTTTTTTCTACTCCTTTTTCTTTCTAACATAAAAATGAACAAGATCAAATTATGTAAGTTTTAACCTCATATTGCTTCACCTACAGGACTGATTTTCATTGTCCCCTCAGTTAAATATTCTGGATAAGCGATAAAATACCACTGTACCAGAGAATAGGATTTAGTTTTAATTTTTTAATTATGTCAGGAAAAGGTTTATTTTGTATAATAAAACAGGGATGCAATTAAATGCCAACCTGAACAGTCTACTGCTTCAGTTTCTCTATGAGCTGACAAAGCCGGTTTCCCAAAAGTGCTCTTACTCTAGGGTTTGCTTGAAAGTTATAAAAGAGGTGAGGGGAGTGGGGGCTTCTAAGGAGAAAGTGAGATTGCATAGCTTATATTTAATTTAATGGGCACAGACTATCTTGTTCTATTCCCTATTAGAGAAGAGCTGTCCTAGAGGCATTAAGACAAGGTATCTACTACTTAGCTAATGAAGGATGAGGCCTCTAATTGTTCTAACCATGTCTTTGGTGCTGTGTCCTGCCCAGTTATGGCAGTGTAAAATTTCTCTCTCAGGAATACAGTTTTAAGAAAATGAAAATAATGTGTATAAGCTGATTCTTAGCATCTCCTTGTTCATTCATCACAAGATACACTCTTATTTACCAATTATCTTGGCACACGGACATGTTTATCTGCTCTGTTCTTCCTCATGATAGTATGGAGGAGACAAAATAGTTTCTCCCAGGTGGACCAGCAGAAAACATGTTTGAATTGGGTTGATTCTGCAGGTCTCAAAACAGTGTTTGGCAATGGTTTGATAAAATCATGATTCAGCTGGGATTCAGCTCTCTTAGAGTTCCTTTTGAACTGCACTGCCATCCAGAGGGACCTGGACAGACTGGACAACTGGGCAGTGAAAAACCTCGTGAAATTCAACAAGGCCAAGTGCAAGGTTCTGCACCTGGGGAGGAATAACCCCAGACACCAGGACAGGCTGGGGACTGACCTTCTGGAGAGCAGCTCTGCAGAGAAAGACCTGGGTGTCATGGTGGAGGACAAGTTGACCATGAGGCAGCAGTGTGCCCTCGTGGCCAAGAAGGCCAAGGGGATCCTGGGGTGCATTAACAAGAGCGTCTCCAGCAGGTCGAGGGAGGTGATCCTGCCCCTCTACTCAGCCCTGGTGAGGCCCCATCTGGAGTATTGTGCCCAG
>NW_010583313.1:71598-90797 GCF_000705375.1 Tinamus guttatus
GATGTAGGGAGCAGTATGCTGCTGTCCTCTTTGCAGTGGTGGCCACCGACAGAACTAGAGGAAACGGACAGAAACTGAAGCATCTAAAGTTCCACAGGAACTTAAGGAAAAATTTCTTGATAGTGAGGGTGACAGAGCACTGGAACAGGCTGCCCAGAGAGGTTGTGGAGTCTCCTTCTCTGGAGATCTTCAAACCCGCTTGGATGCAGTCCTGTGCCATGTGCTCTAGGTGACCCTGCATGTGTAGGGGGGTTGGACTAGGTGACCTCTAGAGGTCCCTTCCAACCTTAAGCATTCTATGATTCTATGATTTGGCGTGACTGCGAATGCCTCACTTCTTTGTGTTTTTAATCGAGATCAAAAATATCTATAAAGTCAGGTATTGTTCAGTACTTCAATGAAAGCATTAAAACATCAGAAACAGGCACCCCCCCTCTCTTCAGAAATCAAGTAATTTAAGCCAGGAAGATGCCTCTGTGGTTTCTCCAAAGTTTTATTCTATTTTGCAGCCCACTGCAAAGTTCAAGCTTTGCTCTCTGTCAGTGAGGTTGGAGGGTACCTTGGCTAACAAAACCAGAAGCCCTCACTTGGTTCTTAAAATGCTGCTTAGCATTTTAACATGTGCTGCCCTTGGCCATGGGAGAGGGAAGCTCCTGCAAAAAGTAGCATGAAATGCAGCTGAAAAATGATCTGCCACTTGCGTGAGTGGGACGGAATTACGGAAGATTTGTCATGGTCAGCAGGGAAGATTAATGGAAGCGAGGACTTGAGTCAATCAGTGCTGAAACAAACTGAACCAATTAATTAAATGGAAACACTTAGCAGAGCTTGTATCAATAAATACAGATGAATATTGATGTGGACCTGTAAAATCCTGGGGCAGGAGGGAGCAGAGTGGAACAATACAGAGAATAGGAAGAATTTAGAAAGGAGTTTCATGCTATCTCAGCTGATGATGTTTCAGTAGGATTTTGTGCTATGGGGATATCAACATGTCCTAGGACTTTACAGGGAAGCGGGAATTTATCTGTTTTGTATTTGTTGCCCAGTTTTCGACTCTAGCCTTCAGCTATCCCATGTGATTTTTGCTTTTGTATTGCCTATGTTATTTATTCAAAATATAAACCAACCCTATGCCTTTATTATGTTAATCACATGATTAAGGCAAAACTGTACAACCTTAAAACACCATGGGACAGTTAAAATACTTTGAGATTACATTTTTCATGGATTGATTATTTAGATTTCTGCAGATCCTTATAACTGCTTAGAACAGGACCGCTTATATGGTTGGCAGAGTTCCTCTGGAGCAGCTCCTCTTGTGGACTTTTCCGGAAGTTCAAGTTCATAAAAGAACATGACAAAGTGTAGGAGTTAGCAATTAGCCATGGTTTAAGAAATGTAGCGGTTTGAGTCATAATGTAGATATATTTGGCGTGCAGCAGGAAGGGAATGGGTGCTGTTAGAAGGAAAACTGACTGGAACACTAAGGAGCATGATGGTTAAGTAGGGATAGAGAGAATTAAAATTTTGTTTGTCAAAGAAAGAAGTGCTCAAGATTGAACTCTGGAGTCTAGTGTTGAGAGGGAAGGGAGTATCTTTTTCAAAATACAGAGTTTACAGAACTTAGGTAAAAATTAACTAATGATAAAAGCTTTTGGGGTATTTGTTTTTTCCTTCTAAATACTGAAATGTGCAATAACAACAGGAGTGTAGCTGGATAAAGTAATAGAATCATTTGTTTCTTTCTCCCTTTTTTCCCCACTGGTATCCAAGTCAGACATACAAAAAAGAAATAGAAAAAAAAAAGTTGTCTTAATAACATTATTTCTGCATGGTGACCAATTATCTTTGAGGTACAAGCTTCCTTCATAAAGGAACACTGCTGGAAGGGCTATATACAAGTTCCTAGTATAGAATCCAAATTGAATTAAAGTGTCCTTCTGAGCTGGAATCTGTCCCTGAAAGATAGAAGAGATGGAACAGAATAACATCATGCAGCTTAAATTCGTCTTGCTGTATCTCAGCTCCAGGAAGTTAGTGCATACTGAGTGAGAGCAGCCAGAACAAAACAAGCAAACAAAAAAAGGGGGGTAAAAATGCTGCTCCTGATCCTAGACTGAACTGTATAGGACCAAAACTCACTCTCTGTGCTTGATGAAGATGCTAATAAAATCATATATTTTGCAGCCGACATGACTGGGAGCAGATTCAGAGTTTATTTCTCCTTATCTTGTTTTTAAGAGGTCTCTTTATATTGAAAATGACATGAATGTTCCAAATCGTCAGTATTTTTACCAGTTAAGGAGGAAAATATGCCCACTTGGAGCCTTTCCCTCTTTCCCAGGAGCTGAATGGCGCAGCTGCATGTATCCAAGGATTCAGTTTTGATAAGCAATGTTTTGCTGAGTGAAAATGAGAAAAAAAAAGTATCCATGGCTTAAGAAATAAAATTTTAAATCTAGTGCAGTGGCAATAAAAATGAATATGTCAAAAAGATCTTGTAGAACTGTATCTTCCCTAGGGGAATTCTGACATTTCAACTCTTCTGGCAAATTCAAATCAGGAAAAATATTCTTTAAATGGACAAGGCTGTTTTAAATGGATATTTTTAAATATTTTAAAGGACAGTGGGAATAATGGTGCTTTGGCTGCTAACCATGGTGCTTCTTCATTTGACATAGGATATCTGGGATTTCCACTGACTCTATTATTAGATCGGTCTTCCCTGCGTCTCAAACATCTGCTAAATCGAAGCAATGGGAAACCTACGTAATGCACACAGGTGCTAATATATCAAGAACTTTTGACTTTAGAATGGCAAAAATTATGCCATGAGCTAAGAAAAAAGTTTTACTTCTAACATTTTCTATTTACTCACAGAGGGCACTGGGATGACGGGGAGTGCAGAATGAGGTTATTACTGATTAAGCTTCACAGCAGCTCAAGCAGTTTTATCCGATTAGGATGTGAGAGGGGTTTCTTTGAAGTGCTAAAGAAATAAAGTCAGTGTCCTGGATCCCAGTTCCTTGTCCTGCAGAGAAGGAGATGTGATATTACACCATGCACCTGGATGGTATTTTACTTTCATATTCAGAGGCACTCTGTAAGAAGATTCAGCATAATTAGTTTTTTTAAAGTGCTACTTTAGTGTTATGAGGACCTAGCTGGCTAATTTTCTAGGTTAAAAGACACAGATGTGTAAGATGAAAGCCTTGATTGTTAATCAGAAATTGTCTCATAGCTTTGGAAATTATTTCTTTTAAAACAATCTGGGTAAATGAAAACAGAAATATTTGTTCAATACTTATTCTCTACAGAACTGAAGTTCCTGGTTTGTTTTTGTTTTTGCAACAATGCTAAAAGCAGTCCTAGTGTAATTCTATTGAGCCTAATGAATTGTCGCTGGAGATGAATTTGGTCCTGGTATCTCTGTTTTTACCTGCCAGGAAGCAATGCAAATGTTTTTCAGCTGACTTTACATATTAATCACTTCCAAGCAGGAGACAAGCCCTGAAACAGCTCTGTCATCCTTTATATGGGCTTTCTAATTCAGTTTGTTTTTCTAATGGAGTGAGAGGGAAATCAAGATTGCTGCAGTTCTTGTAATGATCTTGAGTCAGTTCAGCAGATTTTTATTGTGTTTTCTCCCAAACTCAGGAATTTCTTGCTGGATTAATCATTATGTGAGATGAAGCGTAACTTTAAAAGCATATTTGGAGCACTTGTAGAATAGCAAAAGTAAAACCAAGATACCTTCTGACTTTTTTTTCTTAATTTGATTTCCACGTCTCCGGGAATTGGGAGTGCCGATGGGATGGTGTCTGCATCATGGTACCTCAGATAAGGCTGCACTCACTGCTGCTTCCTGCTGGTCATGGTCTCCTTGCTAAACCTCTGCCTGCACCCAGCTTATAGGGTTGTCTTCCAGCAACACCTACCCATGATCTAAGATATTCTTTGGAAAGGTCATCTAACTTATAGTCATGACTTTCAAATTCAATGCTGATAACATCTAACTCCTGAAGAGCATTGGTATACAGATGATTTTTCCAGCCTTCCCTTCTTGGAAATTAGATTGAAGAAGCATTTCTCCATCAGTGAACCATTTTCATGAAAGAAAACTTGCCTCTGCCAGTTATGTAGACTTGCAGATATAGTTGGAGTTGTTTGGGTTTTTTTCAGTTTGTTTTACAGGCGTCATGCTATACAATATAAATTTGCAGGTATCCATATAAACATTCAAGGGGAGTATTATAGGCACTGCTCTCTCTCTTAAAAAAAAATATTGGTTTCTCTTTCCACGCTGCAATGGAATAATCGGTGGGCTAGCATGAACAAGTCGTGAGCAGCATACATCAGGGCCTCTTGAGTCAAGCTAAAGTCCTTCAAGGCTCAGTTTGTAATTAAAAATGAGAATATAGGCATGGTCCTTAAATCCTGATTAGAAGTCACTTAAAATAATTACAGAAGCGATGAATGCAATTTGAATTATTTTTGCCATGCTAGGCAGCAGCTAATCTTAGTTGGTGAGCAGGCATCCCCATAATATAGTCTTGAAAGTGATAACGTAAATTTCAGATTGTGCTAAAAAAATCATTACTTTGGATAAAAAAAAGTAGCCAGATTGTACAGAGCCAATGCTCAGCAATATGTTGGCAGCTACATATTGTATATGTCCACTCTAATATAATGTAATATTATTGATATATATTATAATTAACTTCTTATATATTTCCTTGAAATTGGTATTATGTATTTTATCAACTATATTATATTATTTTATACATAATTGCATAACTCCCTGACTTCATTACTGTTCATAAAGTCCACTTGCAAAGCACCCATGTGATTTTATTATGCAAGTTTATTTAGACTCTTATCTCCCTAGATTTTAAACGGCATTTTTTTTCTGCTGCATTTAATTATTTCTTAATTTTATTTACTTTGTTTTGACTTTTCAGCCTGACTAAGGATCAGAGTTGCTTGGGAATGAGGTTAGAAATAGAAAGTTGTGCTCACTGTGATATTTTGGGGTTGTTTTTTAAAGCTTTCATTTCCCCCAAATCTTCTGAACAGTAAGATGCACATTATAGAGTACAGTTGTCATCTCAAGGCAGCCTTCCATAAAGTATTGACCATTAGTGCACTATCTGTTCTACTGCATCACTCACATGATTCATCAAGAGCTGAGAAGGAACAGTTTGCTTTTTCTGGCTAGTACACAGTCATCCTTAATGTATTTTCTGAGATTTAAATTCAGTGCAGAATATTGGAAGGATTTCAGACAATGCAGTGCCATTAAAATCTTTTGCACTACCTGTATATCATCAAAAACTATAGTTAAAGCCATATATATCTTTACAGTTTCCTACTAAGCATTTTTTGATGTCGTTTATTCCCTCCTCCTCACTTAGAATCTACTTTGCTGCGGGAATAGATCTGCAGCTTTGTCCTGATCCTGTCGTTGTGTAGGTGGGAAGAGCAGTTCTGCAACTACATTTTGCTTTCATAGGAAACCAATTTTCACTTCATCTCTTAGCTTGTGTTCTATTCTTGATATCCAAAGAAAATAATATTTTAAGTGTCATTTTCTCTTCTTATCAACAGAAAGAAGAGTAGGAACTTTCATACATGCACCCACCTTTTCTTTTTTTTTAAAATACATTTATACATTTATACATAAAAATCACCATATCTAGATAGCTGAGGATCAGATGGGCATTTCTGTGGGGTTGGACTTGCATCCATCTCCAGTGGAGATCTGTGCCCCTCGTAGGAAAATGTTCATCCCCTGGGTCCAGATGCACCTGGTTTATCACAGCTGTTGCCTGTTGTGTGTTAATAACCCATTTTAACTCATGCAGCAGGCTCCTGGGAAGGCCTAGGCAGGGTTTTCATGAAGGATAGCAGAGGTAGGATTGTATCTATGCACATGTTCATAATTTCTGAAACATGTGGAAGGTTTAAAAATACATGGGTTTTGCTGAACCAAGAATCAAATCTGCAATGTAAGGATGTAAGAGCATGCTCTTGTATCTTTTTCTTTGGAAGCTGTTTGGTGCCCTGTGAGTGACCGGGAAAGCCTGTGGTCCATGAGGCATGTGGGTCTTGTTAAATGTATAGCATGAAAAGGAAGCCATTAAGACCAATTGACTTGGGTCTGAAGGGCTGCATGTCAGTCTGGACAGGCAGGCTGGGAAAGGAGTGTGTAAGGATAAACTCTGATAATCATTTAATCTGGACTTGTTTAAGGTTAGATAGTTTGTCATTGCTTCTACAATTACAGCAGCATAAAAGGCATGGAAAAAAAAGTACTGATTCAGTATATTGCACCCAGAACATGTAGCCATTCATAAACTAGTTTGCATATCTCTGGTTGATCTCAATTGAGAGGAAAAGAATGTATTGCAGATTTGAGTGAATTAAGTCATGTTACTCTTTGGATGTAGAAATTTTTGTGGCTTAGGTAGATGATGCTGTCTGTATATTTATGGAACTTAACATCACTTAAATATTTGTTCCTAGTACTTGAAAACAGGTGCGTTCAAACTTTCTTGGTAAAACATGCCATAAATGGCACTGCGGGGGAGGGAAAGTTAAGCAGTGTTGGAACTCTTAAGGTGATTTATTTTTATCAGTAATCCCTAACTCCCTTTTTTGAGATGACTTGGGAAAAATAATGAAGTGGGAATCTGACCCACTTTAATCAGTTTATAGCTTTGTTTGTTTGTTTTCTTAAAATGAGGTAGAGATTCCCCTGGTATTAGATGAATGCTTCAGAATATTTTGATTCATTGTTTTGTTTGCAATTGCCATAGTTTGGGAAGATTAGGATTAAAAAAATATTTTTTCATTAACTTCTGAGGCTGCCTACTCCTAGGAAATCCCTGATAAAGTCCCAGAAGTGCTGTTTTATGACAAACTTATAATTACTTAGTCAATGAATTTCTGATGCACGATATAATTAAAAGTATTTTCATTCATGATTTGTTACAGAAATGAGATTTGAATGATTTAGTCAGACTGGTAACAAACACACATTAAAATGTCCTCATTTGAATTAAATATTAAGATCGAACTGTGGGCTTGAATTCTTTTTTTTTTTTTTCTTTTTTTTTTTTTTTTTTTTTAACTTAATGGGTACTAAGGGGATCCATTGCAGAGCATGGTACCCCAACTTAACAGTCTTATGGCATAAGATCAGCTTTGGAAGGCTGTTGTTCTCACTTTGCATCTTTGCCAACATTTTGCTATTGAATTTTAATTTAGAGATTGGACTAGAGAATGACAGAAATATCTCAGAGAAATGCTGGATTTTTGTTATTTTTGTTATATTTTGTTATTTTGTTATTGCTCATGTTTCTTTAGAAGACATTTTGCCACAGGGAATCACAGATTATTGCCACAGTCTTAAACACCATTTTTTTTTTTCTGAGTCAAGTTTTAAGCTAACCCCCACAGCACTGACCAGATTCTGTAACTCTCAAAGGAGCGATAAAGAGACAAGGGGGGAACAAGCTCGCCACTCTGCTCTGTGTCTACTTGCTGGGTTTCCCACTAGACCCCACAGATGAAACCATCTCAGCAGCAGCGATGACCAGGTGTTTCTGCAGATCCTTGGGTTTTTTTTCTTTTGTTGTTGTTGTTGTTTTTTTTTTCCCCTTCCCTCAATTCTTTCCCCTTCACAGGTCCTGAATGAGGATGTGTGTGTACAATGTGAGCGTATTTCTGTTTGAGATCGGGGCTGGCACCTTACATAGATTCTGTCTATGCCCATGTCATTTCATTACTGACTTATTTAAAAATATGGTCTGTACTTGTCGGCAGATGTGCAAATTTAAATCCAGTGGGGGGTGGGGAAAAAAAGCGTATTTTGTATATTGCATACTACCAGTAGAGATCACAAGAGATGAATAGGGGATTAGAGCTTTGCAATTAGAGATGCTTCAGCAGTGCAGTTTCCTGTGACATTACATGGCCTAATAGATAGAAACAAAAATTGCCAAGAAGTTGAAAATGTTATTCACTATGCACAAACTTAGCACCTAATATGTGTTCACCTGTTTGTGAAAATTAATGAAATGTTGGTTTGAAAGCTGGAAACGTATTATTAGGTTATATTTTAATATGGCAGGCAAAGATGAAGTACACTCCATGTACTGAAATAAACAGAAAAGTCTGCTGGCCAAGCATTCTTGCATCTCAGGAGTTGGAATAGTACAGGTTTTAGATTAACTGAAAATCAGGCCTGTTTTTAGAAGGATGCACAAGAATCCAGTATGCTGCTTCACCTGGGAGATGCATGCTCATTTCCATAGGAGCCAAAATGGTGGGGAATTATTGTCAAAGATTTCAACACATTCTGTTATGTACAGCCTGCTTATAAAGTGTGTTAATGGACATCAAATAATATGAGAAGAAAGTAGCTGTAATTTTCATGCACATTAACAGCCCTAAAAATCAATTATATTAATTGTAATATGTGTTTGGCCAGGAGAGCGTTTAAGCCATTAGAAAGGGAGGGAGGTGGGGGACACTGTCACATTTCCTTTGGCAAACTGTGCATGTGATCCTGTGCTCTGACTTTCATGCCTACTCTCACAATGAAGAACAATCCCAGCCATTTTTATTCTGTTGGCCAATTTCAGCCATGTTTGGCAGAAGATTAAAGATCTCAGAGATAATTATCTTTGTCAAGTGTTGTGCAGCTGTGGTGTCTTTCAGTGGCCCCAGTAAGGCAAAGATTAGTGTTAGCTCACTACACACCAAAGAATGCACACCGGAGAAATGCCTTATAAAGCTCCTCCAGATATTTTGGTAGGTCTTATGCCTTTTGAGACACCAAAGACATTCAGCCCCAGGACACTCATCAGTAGGAAGCCAGATCAGTAGTTTCAGTGGAAATGGTATATTTTTCAGCATATTTTGTAAAATGGCCAACTGCTGACTTTATTTGAAAGTGATATTCAATTCATAAGTGCTTCTGGATGAACAATACGCATGCCCAGTAATTCTTTCCTTCCTTTATAACACAAAGGAGTAACTTGTTACCTGTGTATTTTCTATCTGGAGTCGTACCAGTTCTGTGTCACATGTTTATATGCAGAACTACTTTAATGAAATTCAGCCTTAGGAGTGATAAGGAGAGAAATGAGGAATAATGTGAGATGTTTAGCAAAATCATTTCTGAGTCAGGTGGCTCTTTAACAGTCTCCAAAAGCTGGTAGATGAACTTTAAAGGTTGGGCACACTTCAGCAAGCACGGGCTATGCCTCAGCAAACCTGAGACTAAGTGACGATAATGTTAAATGCATATTGCCCACTTCTGTAAAAAGTGCAGTTGAAAAAACCTCCAGAAATCATGCTTGCCTAAGGATTTGGGAAAAAGGGTGACTTGTGGGTGGATGAGATTTAAGCATCATATAAATAAGCAAAATGTTCTGAGGCAACTTGAAACCCTTTAAGGAAGGGAATTGACACAGACAAATCTGTGATAGATACTTTACTGAAATGTGTAAAGAGTAAATATCATTTCCAACTTGACAATTGAATGCTATATGCTGTCTTAGAGACAGGAAAGGGCAACAGCTATAATGGTCTTGCAGAATGGCTATAAAACCTTATCTTATTGATAAGGTGTTGTGGTCTTATGGTATATGTGTATTTCGGGGCAATTCTTGCCTGAGTACTCAGGTATTTTCATGTCAATGTATAGTTTCCATGTAATTTTCTGTTTCCATGTAATTTTCTCTTCTACTTCTCACAAAAGTTGCTGTACAATGATGATAATTAAATATATTTATTTAAAGAAATAGAAAAGATAAAAACAGAAGTATGGTCAAGATCTATTAATATTACAGAACTAGGTTCTATTGAGGGTGTAGTTAATGAATTTTGAGCTTTATTTACTGTAAAATAGAGGGAAATCTTCATGATTTGGGATGCAGTATTCCTGAAAATGTCAAGCATTCACAGTGGTAAATTAAGGTACTTTCTTCTTCTCTTCCTAAAACATTTCCTTCTAACTTGCTTTGATATTTGTTTAAGCAGTTTGCAAATAAAGCCTCAGATCCTGAAAGGATCTGTATGTATGTATTTCAGTACCTTATGCTTCAATGGGTAACTTGTGCATATTTTTAACAAGCTTCAGATGTTTTGTTAGAGAGAGGCTGTGTTTAAGACTTAAATTCTTAGAGTTAGTCCCCTTTTCTGAGGGAAGATGGCTTCCTGGGTCTTCTGCGGGTTCTCAGTGCATTTATTCTCAAAACAAATAATCTCTCCTTGCTTGTATTAGGTAGGATTACTGCAATTTAGATCTACTTGCTTCCGGTTTGGACAGCACGGCTATTCCTGTAGTATTCAGTTCCTAGTTCTTCGTTAAAAAAATCAGTTGCTAGTTAGCACCTTTCTTTCAAGGCTGTCTAGCAGTTCATACTGTTGTCTGTTCACAGGCACAGGTCTAAGGAAAAATAATCATGTTATTCTGCCTGGAATCAGGCAACTGAGCATTTCTTAAGTAAAGAGAATTTTCTAGCCACTCAGCTGAAGATGCTTTGAGACTATTCTTAGATTTTAGGATTTTTTTCTTATTTGTCATTTTTATATTTTGTTCTGTCATATAACACAGCAGCAAAAAGGTAAACTGAGGCACATAAATATTCAGGGGAGGAAAAAAAAAAAAAAAAAACCTTTCCACTATTTATTCCATTCTTGGATTATGCTTCTTCCTTTAAATCTTCCTTAAGAAGCTTTCAAAAATCCATTTAGCCTGACTCAATCTGAAATATAAATAGTAAGCAGGTCACTGTCCCAAATATCGCGTGTGTGACTCTTTAGTGCTTGGACAGCATCCTGGCACAGCCACAGATAAATGAGTCTCTGGGCAATAAGCTGATTTAAACGCGTGTCATGAGACCTATATGTCTGAAATTGCCTGTTTACACCCTGGAACTCCTGGCTGGCCCAAGATTTTAATTGTTAATGAAGGATTAATGATAAATTAGCATGGAGTGTGTTATGAACGTTGTTATCACATTGCAAGTTTACTCCTTAGTGTATTCTGCAATAATGTATTCATAGGGTGGTATCCAAAGGTCTCCCTTTGCGGGAGAGGTCTGAAGTAAACATGTTGTGTTTCAGCCTTTCATCTCCAGAAGTCAAAGAAGAACGAAACAGACCAATTTAATTCCCGGTGCTTTGGCAGACTTCAGCCTCATCGCTGCACTACAACGAGTCTCAACTTGCAGACTGTACCATCTGAAGTATAGGGTGTAGCTTCTTATCTCGCCCGTGCCTCTGCATGGTTCAAGAGGAGGTCATCACCTCCCTCAGAGCTATATATCCTGCTGAGACATGTGTCAGGCTGCCCATGTCGTTGTCTTCTTTATCTATGCAGATGTATGAAAAGCTCATACTTAGGATGGATAGAAATCAAGAGGTATTTTTATCCAAAATCAGTGACTAGAAATATAGCTAACTGCCAAGTTTCCTTAAGTGCCATTTCCAACGAATTTGTATTTTAGCAACAGATATAAATTCTATAAACTTAAGCGATGTTTTCCAAAAATGCCATAGACTGCCTTATTATAATTAAATTATAACACACAAACTATACAGTAAAATTACATTCTGAAAAAGTTTAAATTTGTTTTAAATATTTGCATAGGAGCTTATATTTTTTATTATGCTTCTAAGGGATTCTATGTGTCTTTAATTCCAGTTTTGAATTTGTAAAGATTTTGCCATTAGTATGCCTTCATTCTTGACTCAGTGAAGGAATTTCAGAATAAAGCAGGAAATCATATCACATGATTCAAAAAGGTAACTGTGCATCTCCTCATCTATGTTAGACCCAGCACTGTTTTTGTCATGAGCGTTGTTTTTCCAGTTCCCTTGTAATATCTGCAGGGCATGTTCAACTGTCTCAAGTAATTGGCAACAGTCAAATTTGGGTTTTGTCCTCAGCTCCCTGAAGTAAACAGAAGGGACATTCAGCATTACAGGCACAGAGAGTAGCTGGGAACTGCATGCACTGAGTTCAGGAACTGGCAGTTGTTCATTTTCCAATAACTTACCCAGTTTGCTCCTCATTTCTCAGTATAGCAATTAAATTTACTCTTAATTTTCTGATGGTCACTCTGAAATAGATGCATGAAGATTTATTATGATAGTGAGGAAAAATAAGGCTTTTTCAAAATAGATACAGTATTTTGCAAGGTGAAACCAAAACGTATTTTCTTTTTTTTTGTGTCCAATTTTGCCCTTGGAATTCTGAATTTACTTCTTAAGCAACATTTTATGTCCCTTGGAAGCTCCTCTTAGCCACCATTCCCCAAACCAAAAGGTTTTTTTGGTGTTTCAGAAATTCTAAGTGGAACTAGAAAGTGAACACTAATTTGAGCAAGTTACATACCTTCACTATTATAACAACAAGAATGAGTAAAAAACTGCATGAACAGGGGCAACAAATGAGCATGAACTTGAATCGGATCTTTAGCAAGAGCTTACATACCTGTGGTAGATCCATTCATTTGATGCAATTCGTCCTCGTGAAGGACTTGGATTCTTTTTAATAATGCTTTGCAAGAGGCACGAAGAAGATGACATCACTAGCTTAAAATTTTAGAAGGTAGCTTATGCTACTGTTCATGCAGAACAATGGAGAAAATATCTGCTAGAAGCCATTTCTATGAAGGAACTTTGTAGTTATCTTTTTTCTGATCATGTTCCACAACATCATGAAAAGATTACAAAAATATATATATATTCATGTTTGCGACAAGCAGGTGAAGCAAGAAAGTGTATAACAATGTGTCCTGACATGGGATTGCATTGAGTCCTTGTTACAAAGCTTATCATCACTTATGATATGGAAAGAGCTTCTGTTTTATGGGGATTTTTAATTCCTTACCTTTTCCTTTTCTCTCTTCTGTGGTTTGGAGGAAAACTAACTGAATCTAGCTTTACTAGCCACTTCAACTTTTTTATTTTTTTTTTTAACTTAATTTAACCTTTCATACCTTTGCTATTTTTTAAAGCATTTAAGCACTACTTTTGGAGTGATTTTCCTTTTCTTTCCCATCTCTGTCAGCTAATAAAGCACATTTATTGTCACCCAGTCACTTTCTGCATATTGCATTGATATGCATATTGCCTGTTAGGATTCTTTTAAACGATAAGATGTTGAAAAATGTCCAGCATACTTGAGATCAGAAGCTCAAATATGTGCTTCAAAGAGCATGTGAAATAAATAATTGTCAAATATTTACTGATCCATATATCATTTTTGCTGATAGATAGCCAAAAATGTGTGTGTGTGTACTTCTCAGATTAAAAAGAAATTGGCATTTGGAAAATTAATTAACACTATGCATCTTTAGCCATGTCAGTATTGTAAGATCAAAGATCTTAATGATCATCTCCATCCATCTGTCTAAGGTTAGGATCAACTACACAAAATATATGTAATCCTTAAAAATCTCCAATGCAGACAGGTGCATAACCTCCTCAAGCAATCTTTTTCATTGCTTATGTCTTCTTACAAAGACTCCAAAGATCTAGTCTAAACCTTCCTTGATGCTGCTGAGGTTTTTTGTTTGTTTTTCTTTGTTTTTTTTTTTTTTTTTGACTACTCCTCATACTTTCCAGAGTGATGCAAAAAGAATGAGTTCTTAGATTAGTGTTCATCAATTCTGATCACATCTATTAGCCTTAGGAAGCCTCCACCTGCTCAAGTCCCATTAATCTGCACAGCCAGAATAAAAATGATTAGAGTTTAAATGTTTTCTAAATAGTCAGTTTTGCAGAGAATGATTTTCCTTAATAAAGATGGCATTTAGTTTAATTTTGTCTTTTTAAGTAAAATCTTCCTTAAAACAGATCGAATTATAAAATCACAACTTGGGTCTTAAAACTGACAGGCTCCAAGACACAGAGACCTGATTATCTTCTGGGATCTTCATTTTAATAGCAACTGAGCTGTATTCTCAGTCTGCAAACTTACCCCTTTAAGAGTTGCTCTGGGCAGTCTGAGATACTCATCTTGGCTTCCTTTGTTGTCAGAAATAGGTGGAATAAATTGCTCTGTGGCTGTTCCTCACTCTCCCCTGATGTAGATAAACCCTAGACAACAATCTCTGGCTGGCCACTATGCTCATTTTTTTTCTTTTGTCAGAGGAAATTTGGTAAGATCAAGCTGATATGTAAAGTTATCACCCTCCAGTGACTCTTGTGAGAGCTCCAGCTGTTCTTCCAATCCCTACAAAACTCCAGAGCGGCACCAGCTGGCTTCCTTCTTTCTTAAAAGCCGACCTTTACCTAGCCCTGTTGTGTTCAAACTCCCTTTCCTCTCCTTCTCAATCCCTCCATTCGCAGGAGCCTTACTGAAGGTCTTGCTCAAATTGCCACAGAATTAATGGGAAGTTTGTTTTTGATTTCACAAGGCTCTTTGGAAAGGCTTCTGTCTCCACTGCGATCCTGTAGGAGGTTCCTAGGCTTCCCTATTTTTTAGCCAGCTCTCCCCTTCTTGAAATTGGATGATCAGCTTTTGGATCAAACAGCTGTCAAAGGCCATGCTGGGCACTAAGTCGCTGCTGCTAATTTCAAATTCTGTACATAATTAACCTAGTGCACATATCCTCAGCACCTGAGCTGGGGATTCAGCTTTCTGAAGCATATTAAAGGAGAGCAGGAATTCACTGTAAATTCAGTTTCTTTCCTTTGGCTGTAGTGCAGACAGCTTAAACCTATCACAAATCCTCCCTGTTTATCTTTTTTGATGCATGCTTGGTTTCTCCCATATTCCATTAACAATCAAAGCTGTCGCACTTGTTACAGTTGCTCTCCAACATGCTCTCTGTGCCAAAACACTTTTTACCCAAATATTGGCATATTTGTTCACGGGAGCGCATAGGAGAGAGTGCAATAAAAGGCACTGCATGGCGGAGGCCCTGCCTCTGCCAGCTTGGAGGTCTTGTGTCACATATAGCAGGAACCACCTGCAGTAACTTCTACCACCTGCTGTTTCAGACCCCTGAGAGCCCAGATCTGTTTTGTGGCATGGGGCTGCTGGTGGCTTCCTACAGTGCTGCCCTAGGAAGCTGTTGCCTCCCTTGTGCAGCTCCCCGTTGCGTTGCTCTGCCACGTTGCGGGTGCCAGCGCTTCAGAAATGAGCCCGTGCTGCTACCGCCACGCTCCGCTGTGCCGCCTCCTTCACAGATGGTGCTCAGTTAGGCAGTGGGCACAGCTGAAAGCAAGCTGTGGAGGTGTGATTCTACTGTAAAGCTTTTCCAGTGCGGCTGCTTAGGAAAACTATAGCGATGGAAAGCAACAGCTTAAAATTCTACCGATGTACATAAAAGCATTTATTCATCCCCCATCGCACACAAGGCTAGAAGCATTGCTGTGCCTGTGAGAGGCAATTTGTGCTACCTGAGCATCCTGAAGCTCTGCTGCATCCCAAACTAAACCTGCTGTGTCCTGACTTGCCAGGTCATATGAGACGCATGTAATTTTTTAATAGGTTTGACTGGTCTGTATGTTGCAGCTCAATAATAGTCGTGCACACTTCATCTACCAGTCTCTGAGATGCTGCATAGTTGAGGCATGAAAGAGTGATGAGGGCAAGGCAAGCTTTTTATCTGAAGCTTTATCTATTATTGTCAACATTTCATGAAAAGTAACTGCACAAAAGAAAGGCCACATGGCCTGTTGCTTGGTAGGGCATGCGAGCTTGGGGACTACATCCCACTAGCAAGGAGACATGGGGCTTTTGCACTGCTCACATCTGGCTGGGTGGGGACCCTGCATGAGCATCACAAGCAAGGAAGGGAATGGAAGAGCCTTGTTTCATATTCATATGCAGAAAGCTCAGATTTTATACAGCTTTAAGGAAAAGCAAACCAGCATAGTCTGGAATCAAAATATCAGAGTTCTCAGGAGACATATAGTAAGCTCCATAGGACAGCAACCCTCTTTTCATGAAGGATTTATTTTTTTTTTTTGAAAATCTATCTACTTTCAAGAAATGCTAAGACTGCACATATTTTTATTCTGGGGTTAACCTATAAAGGCTAAGATATATTTCTATACCCATCCCTTGCAACATGAAAAGAAGGATTTCTGAAGAAAACAAAATGTGCCTTTCGTGTTTGTCTCCTCACAGTATTGGACACTGGTATGAAGTTAGGTTGATAATAGTTGTGCCTCTTTAGGTAGCGTAAACCTTAGGGTTCCTCCCTAATAAGGGTTATACAACCAGTTACATATACAGGTATGATATGATACAGGAAAGGAGGCCAGCAAACTACGGCATTTGCATTAGATCATCTTAAATTTGGAGTCAGATGTGGAAATTTTGCTTAAAAGTTTATAAATTGTCTTGAACTCTCCTCCTTCCTCACCCAGGCTCTAGCTGTCTTCACTTCCCCAATTTTCTTCACTTCCATGATTTCTTATGCTAAGACAGTATGATTGCTTGTTGTCAATGAGTGTACTCTATAAGGTGTCTACTTCTAAATTGCTTTCAAATTGATAACTCTTTTTAATAAGCTGTGAGACAGTGCTCAGCATGTTTAATGTTTCTATTATTTTTGAACAAAATTAAAAACCTTTGCCAAGTTTTTTTTCTTGTTTAGATATTTTTTACCCCCTAGTCAGTTGATGGGGATGGGTGGGGAGGATTTATGCTACAGGTGCACAGTTCTGAGCACAACTGTTGCTCTTGCCTTGTCATGAAACCTTGTCATACTAAGCAAAGCCACTGCCAACCTTGCCCTAGAAGGAAAATATGTATTCACTGATTATTATTTTTGCTTGCATTTTTTCCCCTCTGTAAAATAAAAATGCAGGTGTAGAGCTCTATGTGCAGTTGGCTCTGATGCCCCTGTAAGTCTTGTTGTAGAAAATGAAAAATATATATTTGCCAATGTGTGTTATTAAAAAGGAAAAAAGATTTTAAAAAAGGCATCAAAGTGACAGTGTCTTCATAAGTCTGGAAACAACAGGGGAAAAACAACTTCACAGCCTGATGTTGCTCAAGTTTGGCAGCCAAACAGGGTTTGCACAGGCTGTTGTTGGCAGCAGTTTCCATTGATTTAGGGTCTCCTTTCTGGAAAGACAAGAACCGGCTGTCAGGCACAGCCAAGCACAATTTCTTATCATGTGCAGGCCAGGTTAGCCCGGGTGCTGTCCTGCAGAGTAGTCCCTCACCTGCAACTCTCCAGTATGCCCTGCTCTGCCTGCTCCTCCCTTACCATTATCGTCATTACTATTACCCTTTGAAACTTCAGGGGCTCTTACCTAGCAAATACCTTAAATACTGTATACCTCTTTCTCTCACAGATGAGGTGTAATTTACTATTTTCTCCTTTTGGTCATATAGATCTCTCAAATAAATACTCCTTTCACTCTGATTTCTAATATGTAGTCCAATAGCAAGTCTCTCTAGAAACAACTCTGAATAAAACAGTAATATCATCTATTTTAGTATGTTATAGTCTTGAATTTTGTTATGTTGCATTCCTAAACAAGGAGAAAGATTTCTTTGTTATTTTCCTCAATTGTTTGTTTTAATATATATATTTGATTTAAGCTGAACTTACTGTGACATTATAGGAGGTATGGGAAATGATGATGAGATTTCCCTGCAACAACTGTGTTACTTAGAATAAATGCACTGCTCTCACTGCCAACTATTTTCTGCGTCTGAGCGTTGTTTGGATTGTTAGATGGAGTAATGTTATTTCATATGGTAAGCTAAATAAACAAAAATAACCAAAGATTTCTTTAATGTTCATTGGTTTTCTTTGGTATATCCCTCAAAACACACAGGATTTAACAGAAAAAGAAATCTTTGCATGAGAATCATAGAATCATAGAATGCTTAAAGTTGGAAGGGACCTCTAGAGGTCATCTAGTCCAACCCTCCTGCACACGCAGGGTCACCTAGAACACGTGGCACAGGACTGTGTCCAAGAGGGTTTTGAAGATCTCCAGAGAAGGAGACTCCACAACCTCTCTGGGCAGCCTGTTCCAGTGCTCTGTCACCCTCACTGTCAAGAAAATTTTCCTTAAGTTCCTGTGGAACTTTTCATGCTTCGGTTTCTGGCCTATTCTTCTAGTTCTATGGGTGGCCACCAGTGAAAAGAGGCCAGCACCATCCTCCTCACTGCCTCCCTTGAGGTACTTATAGACACTGATCAGATCCCCTCTCAGCCTTCTCTTCTCCAGGCTGAACAGGCCCAGCTCCCTCAGCCTCTCCTCATAGGGCAGATGTTCCAGGCCCCTGATCATCCTCGTAGCCCTGAGCTGGACTCTCTCCAGTAGATCCACATCCCTCTTGTACTGTGGAGCCAAGAACTGGACACAGTACTCCAGATGCGGAAGGAAGATTGTGCATACAGTGTCTGATCTCTGGGACACTGCTTTTCCTACATGTGCTGCGTTCATTAGGAGTCACTCTGGATGGCTATGAATTGGATGGTGTGCTGTCACCTATTCTTTGGAATAATAATAGAAAACTTTAAAAAGATGAAATACTTGTATATAACTGTTGTCTTCAGCTTTCAGCTGCACTCCCCTAACCTCTCCAGTTAGCCATGGACACTTGAAGGTAATTGCAGGGAGAGTCCTGGTGTATCAGGGCTTTTTGCTTTTTAATGAGCTCCATGCAGTACTTGGAGCTGAGTCTATGAATTGCAGCTATTGAAAGGAGATTGAAGAAATCCATGAAGAAGTCAAAGTGAGAAGGAAACCCTAAAGTTTTGTAGAGCATTAATGGATCCCAGTGAGGCCATTAACTACAACAACTCACCAGGGGCTGATTAAAAGTAAAAAAATACAATCACTGGTAAGAGTTAGGTAGAGAAAATACTCAGGTGGCTCTGATGCCGAATACACCCTTGATGTGTTTTGTCAACACACATTGGCCAAGCACAGGAAGAGAAACCCTGGGAAGGGAGATCCTTTCTTCCATGTGTTGCCCACATCCTCCCTGGCATCAGTGTATGGGTGAGGGTTTGCAATGCTGAGTGCAGGACAAATACACGACACCTCCCAGGGTCCTCAGAAGGATAAAGGGGGTAAAGAAGTCCTGATGATTCCTGATAAGCCTCGGTGACAGACACAACAGCCATAGTCAAGAGGATAAAGACCCCCATTCTGTTGGGGCCTTGGCAGCGCCCTTGGCCATCTCTACC
>NW_010583313.1:91648-137370 GCF_000705375.1 Tinamus guttatus
GGTCCAGTAGCCCACCTCTCCTCATTGGCTCCTCCACAACCTGCGTCAAAAAGTTATCGTCGACGCTCTGCAGGAACCTCCAGGACTGCTTGTGCCTGGCTGTGTTGTCCTTCCAGTTGATATCAGGTAGTTGGAGTCCCCCATGAGAACCAGGGCCTGTGACCATGAGGCAACATCCAGCTGACTATAGAAGGCCTCATCAACTTCCTCGTCCAGATCAGGTGGCCTGTAGCAGACACCCACTGCAGTGTCTCCCACATTAGCCTCCCCTTTAACCCTTACCCACAAGCTCTCAACTCGCTCATCATCCACTCCAGTCATGCGAGCTATCCCACCACATCTCTGTGATTCCAATAAGATCATGACACTGGGACCGCACACAGATCTCCAGTTCGTCCTGCTTATTCTCCACGCTTCGCGAATTGGTGTACAGGCATTTCAGGGAAGTAACAGAGCCTGCAGGTTCCCCAGGAGGGGTGAAAGAGGACCCTCCGTGATCATTTCCTATCCTCTCTTCCCCACTAGTATACTCCCTCTGGATGCCATCTGACCTAGGCTGTGTGGTACTGTTCGCTGTGTCTGTGTGACACTCCCCTTCCCTCTTCTTGCCTATTTTAATGCCCTCCTAACCAGGTTGGACAGCCTTTTGGCAAAGAGACGTGTGCCCCTCTTGCTGAGGTGGTTCCCATCATTCCTCACTACTCTTCAGATTATGGTTATCATCCTGCTTGCCCCCATGTGATCACCCCCATGACTGTCTCTGACTGATACAGATCAGCAGGATTTATCTCTTCTTCTTTTAGACTCCCTACCTAGGTAGAAGAATGAAATTATTGTGAATTCTTCCTAGAGTGATAGTATAGAAAAAAAAAATCTTTCTAATAAATGACTATTACTAGAAAATATTATAAAACTTCTTTTAGAAAGTAGTTCTTTCTAAAGAAAGAAGTCTGAAGATAGTTGAGGGAACACTTTGGATATGACAAAATTTTAGAAAATATAACTTTCCAGAATTATGGAGAAGACTCTGGAGAATAATCTTTCTGGATTTGAAAAGAGTTCTGGATATATTGTGCATGTGGAATAATGCATAGTTATATTATTCCCTTATTAGAAAACTTTTTCTCAATGTTTCTCTGCTAAGTGGAATTTTCTCAGTGACTGATTAGCTAGATTAGAGCTGTTGCTCACATTACTCTGATCTTACTTTTCCCCTGCCTTTGTTTGTTTATTTTGTTTTGTTTTTGTAATTTGGCAAGGAAAAACGTATTTGCAGAGTTGCAATGACATTCGCTTTATATTACCTCTGCAGGCCCCAAGGACGTGCTCTTTCCTCTGCAGACCATCATTCCAATACGCACAAAGCCCAGCCCGCTATACATGAGAATCTGAGGGACTTCCACTAAGTAAGAAATTGTTTGTCATTGTATAGATAAACCCTCCTGAGATTAAAACTTCATTCAATCAACTAGGATCAGAAAATTCCTTCCCAAGATCAGTATTCAAACACTTCCATCCAGAAGGTCTGTAACTTGAGAATGCTCAAAGATATATAGCAATGTATTAAGACAATAAACATAATGAAAGGTTAGATGTTAAAAATTCACTTGTGTGAGTGAGTCAACAGCTGCTGCCACTACGCAATGGAGAACGTGTATCTTGGCGTTTCTTTTACTGACTTTTTTGGAGGGATAGAAGTTTGGTTGGAAAGGGGCAGTCTGCAAGTATATTCACGTATAGATGTGTACATCCAGGTTAGTATAAAGCAGCACTATGAGTGATAGAGCTGAAGACTTTTTCATGGTATCATTCTAAATCTTCCCTTTGTTGCTATGATCTCAGTGAAATCTCATTACATCGAGGTTAAAGCCAGCCAGACAAAAGCCATGTATTGCTATCTTCTTTGTTATATTATTCAAATGGCTGTAGAAGTCAATCTCTATTTAGTTACTCTTTGACTTAACTGGTATGTATTTAGCCCATCTAATATTCCCATGAGGCTGACTTGCCAGAGAATTAACGCCTCTATAAATGATTCCTTCCCTGGATTCCTTCCAGTCTGTCACTGTCTCTGTAACGAGATGTCCAGAACAGCTGCAGGTGTAGTTGTATTTATGTCCCACATAGACAAAATACCCTCTGTGGGTTGGGCATTGTTTAAAAATTTATGGACTTGGTGTTGCCAAACCACATTGCCAAAGCATTTCTTTCTATCTCTATACAAGTGTGAAGCAACTAAACTGACTACCTTTTACTTGGCATAGGTTAAGTAGAGTGTGTCCCTTGTGAAATATGTTGTAAAAAGCAATCGTTACAGCCTAAAAGTGACATGAAAATTCAGTGAAGAGGGGATGAACCTTTACCTGTGAAAGACAGACCGTCAGGTTCAGCTTCATACTTTCTGAGACTTATTTAAATAATTAATGGACTCATTTTTGATTGGATTTTTCTGCATAAGAAGTCAGAAATAGTGCATAGCAAACTCAGATATTAGATATGACTTGCATGAGGCAGACAGAGGCATCTGTGCCACATTTATAGGTACAGACAAAGAGATGTGAAGGAAGAGTGTCTAAATTGCAGTCACAAATGCTGTTTTTCTCTTGGGCACTTTAGAAATTTAAAATTCAGCAGTTCCCCTGATGTCTGTCAATGTGTCTGTTTGTTTTGCAGAAGAAAAAGATGGACTGCTCATTTCTGGTAGGGTCAAAACCTTTTGTTTTCAAGCTTACCTGGAAAGTTTTGATTGTTGCAAGATTTATACTGTTGGCTTAACATACAAATAAAAGTATAACTTAAAAGTCCAGTCAAAAGAAAACTATATAATTTGGTCATACTTTTATTATTTACTTGATGTTGCTGTCTCTTTCACTAAATATACATATATTAGAGGCTTTTGTTTCTTTTTATTGTTATTTTTATTGGACAGAAATTGCTATATTCAATCAGTTATTGGGCTATTTTTGAAACTCCGAATGGTGTGTGCAAGGTCAACATCACAAGAGGCTAGGTTAGATCATGCAGAAACATAAGGACATATCCCAGATGTCATTATTAGTATACAAGCTGGGCTCAATTGTTGTACTTCAAACATCAGTTCAAACAGTTCAGCTTAATGGAGGTGCTTTTTATAATGACTGAATTCCAAATTGCCCTCTTTTATTGTGATCTCCCTGCAGAGCCAGTGCTTTGAATAAAATCAAAGCTTGGCTGAAAAGTGCAGCTCTGCCTAGGACTTCCCCCTCTCTTTCTGTCAGTACCTTGGACAAGACCAAACGAGTCAACAACTCCCTGCTGGGTGTGGGAAGCTTCTAACAGAAGATTTTTCAAAGGTTTTTCCTCTGAGGAGGATCCTAGTCTTATAATGAGAGCATGTGGCTTTGTCAAGCCCCATCTTTAAAGGATGCAGTGAGCATTTTTTTTTCTCTCTATGAGAAAGTATCATCAGCATAAGGATTGAGCTCACTTAACGCTAAATCACCAGGTAAAAAGAGGTACCCTGAGTGTAATCATAACCATCATCACTTGAAGAAGACTTGGACTGATGTGAATCATAGCTGCCCTTCTTTAATGAGATAACATTGTGTAAATTTTTCTATCCAGAAGCAATAACACATGCTGCAATGACCACGACTTAATCATTCTGACTAAATGGAGGATTAGCATTTACAAGTGAATGTGTTATATTTTGAGATAACTTTTTTAGAGAGAAATATGGCAAAATATAAAAACTTATAAAAACTATTGATGTATATTGATACATATGAATTAACAGCTACTATTTTTTCTTGAGAAATACAGGGTCACTGAGATATCCAAGGTGCTTATGATTTCAGTGAAAATGCTTGCAAAAAGTAGAGTGGGTATGAATCTGCATGAATTCTCTTGACCCTTTAGCACTTATGTTTATAGACAGCATAGCTGCTTTTAGAGTAGATGAATATGTTTCTAAATGTCTAACATAGCTGAGAATTAAAATAGCATAGGTAGTCACAGGTGAGAGATTCTGCTTTTCTCCTAGAGGTGACCGGCTTTGCTACATTTCAGCTTTTGAACAAAACCTATTACGGAGCAGCAGTTTACTGTCAAATAGTTTATAAGCCCACAGCTAATGTCTTGGATTCCTCTTGGACCTAGTACAGATTTTAATAGCTTTCCTCCATACCCTCCTTACCAAAATACATCTCAAAAAGAAAAAGAAATTAAGTTTAAAAGTAGAATTCTTAAATACTAAATTGTTGTTTCTATATGGAAAAAGTTCTCCTTTAATTTTAGGATCCCAATATTGATATAATCCAAAGCAGCAACACTTGAATAAAACAAGACTTGAGCTTCATTCTATGCTTGTTCTGGATCATTGCTAAGTTTCACAGACTTTGGAGAGCATCTTCACTCTGACCTCTCTCTGGGACTCTGCTTTTTTCTAGCCATCTGTCACCACTTCTATGCATATAACACTTTCAGAGCTGTGGTTTTGTCCGCATATTTCCCCTGCCATTTTGCAGATGTTCAGCATAGCCATTTCTAACTTAATGTCCTCCTTCATGTTCTTGTATTGACATGATATGCATTTGGTGGTCTGCTATACGATGATGACTCCTCCTGAGCAATAATTTCCTATTTCCTGCCTGGATCCATCTTTATATCTTTAAGGCAGGAAACATTTTCTTCTCCTCCTCTCCTCTCCTCTCCTCTCCTCTCCTCTCCTCTCCTCTCCTCTCCTCTCCTCTCCTCTCCTCTCCTCTCCTCTCCTCTCCTCTCCTCTCCTCTCCTCTCCTCTCCTCTCCTCTCCCACTGTTTCGTCTCCTTCTCTCCTCTCCTCTCCTCTCCTCTCCTCTCCTCTCCTCTCCTCTCCTCTCATGTTGACAGATTAATCCAGAGCGGCTTCTAGCCTCTCAGATAATACATTATGTTGTATATGATGATAGCTATGAAGCCATATTTTAGTTTAACAGACTGATTTTCTCTAACTGTGAATCCCAGTTTTAGAATAAAATCTGACATCTCAAAGACAGTTTTAAAATTCCTAAGGTCTTCACTGGGACTAGGACTATATCTTTGCTTTCCTAGGTGATTCAAATTGAGACCATCAAAAATTTCATGTTAATCAGACACCATAAGCTATACTTAATAAATTCGATAATATAAGAATAGCTTTTATTATATGGGGAAGTAAAGCCAAGAAATATCTTTGTTGATTATGAGAGGAACTATTTGCAAACATAGATGTGATATATCAGTTAGAGAGCAGAAGGGATGTCTGTTTTTTTCTGAAGCAAACGAAAAGAACAAAGATTTCCCCCATATGAAAATATCTGTGAAAAACCTTCTAAATAATAGACGCAGCCCTCTTTATTTGAGCAAAATAAGGTGGAATGCAGAAAGTAAAAGAATGAAAATTTAAGACTTCAGGAAAATAATCAGTCATTTTGAGAGCAATGGGAGAGGTGTGCTTTTGGAGAAACACTAACTGTTGAAGATGCAATGTATTCTTAAATGTTCTTCATAATCATTACTATTCTGGCCAATGCCAGTAGGCCTTTCCTGGTCTTCATATCCCTAGTAAAAGTAAATGAAAGAACTAAAACCATGCTAAAGGTGATTTTGGGGGGGAAATATCCTTATTGGGTAAATCTTCTTCCTTAGTGTTAATTCAGCCAAATCATGGGTATATATTTTTTTTCAGAGACTGTTTAAGCCCAGTAAGGCTTGTTCCCTTTCCAGAAACAATATCATCATTGTATGTGTAGTAGGGCTGTAACAGTGAGGTAGGAAACTCACTTGCTTAGCTTTAAAATTAGAGAGACTTATATTCAGGTGTTGCATTTGCACAGTCTTGCTATCAGGGCAAAAAGTAGAAGGGGAGAGAAGAGAGTTCATGAATAACACTGAATGATTAGATAGCTGACACCACTGCTGGCTGCTATTTTTACATAGTACTAGAAAACTGGTACTGTTTATGTCTGCTCATAAAATCCCTTCTGTTGGAGGTCACAGCCAGGACCTGTGCCTGGCACTCTCCTGCATTACGTTAGGACATCTGTGTGCTGCCGCCTACTCCCTCCCTTCTCTGGCCGTGCTAGTGCAGCTCTGAATTTTCCACTGAGCTACTGAACCCTTCTATAGTACAGAAAGGCTCCACAGCATGTGGAAAAGTCAGAACTCCTTTGTGAGAAGCAGGTAGGAGGCCACCTGGTCTTACTTCTCCATGACAAAAGATATGGGATGTGCTTGGGTACCTTGGAAAAGAGCATGTCCTGACTACCCCAGTGTAGTGCAAGAACACAACATTAACTGGGACAGAAAGGTTTGATAATGTAGACTGGCACTCAAAATGCACTGAAAAAATAGATGCTAACCAGTCCAGTCAAATTTGCAGGTGACATCCTCTGAGCTCTCTTGGTTGGCAGCTCTGGCTCCAGTATCAGCTGCCACCTCTCAAGTGTTTTGCTTCATGTGGAAGATCAGTAGCATTAAATTCAAACATCCCTATAGGAAGTGAAAAACTAAGAGCAGCAAGACATCCGATCTTTCTAAAGGCAACATAGTAGTCTGCTTTCTTTGGAGCCAGTGGTAACAGCAGAAAAGCAGCACACAAATCTTAAAGAAAGAGAGTCAAGAGTTGGAAAGAAGGAAATATATACTGTAGAAGGAAATATATACTGAAAGAAAAGAGAACATTGGAGAAATCTTACTGTGTTATTATTTTTTCCTTACTAATCTTTACATAACTTAGATATGCCTTTAACTATAAAAAAAAAAGAAAAGAAAGAAAGAATGTGATGGTAAGTCCTTTGTCCTGCACTTAAGTTGCAAGGTCTCAGTGGAGTTATGCTATAGAAGAACTGGGAAAAAAAAGCATTCTGCCATAAGCAGAATGAATCAGTAAGAATCACAAAGTTGGGTCAGGTTATGAGTATAAATTCTTTCTAAGTGTCCACTTAATTGCTATTGCTCGGTAGCTCTGCTGGACAGAATCTGGTTTATATAAGATCTAAGTTCTTAGAGATAGAAAGCCCCTCAAATGTCATTGAGACTGTTTGATAGGTAAGTGTTACATATAAAACTAGATTTAATAAAACAAAATGTCTGTGAACACATTCTATACCTTCTTCACCTAATGACAGAAGCAATGACTCATTTTTTTTTATGAAAAAGGAGATACGGATATTTCAATAAACTATCAATTCTGGTTCTTAATCATTAATCCAATTTTTGTTTTATTTAAAGCTCACGAGGAAAAAATATCCTAACCATGGTTACCATGGGGGAGGAAAGTACAAAGTGCAACCTGAATCTATTTCTAAATATTAAATTATCAATTTAGTTACATTTTAGTCATTTTACCAAGGGTAACCATAGCAAATGAAGGTGAAGAGAACAAATATGTTTATATCATCCTGATGTGTTTCCTATCTCTGTAAGGTATGGCAGCCACATCATTTTTTAGCATTAATTAGGTTATTCTGTCGCTATCATAGAGAATTAATAATCAAAAATCTGTAGAAAACACTTAAGTGTATTCAAAACTCTCTTGCCCACTATGTTAAGATATTTTTATACCCTACTTTTACCACTGCTTTGCTCTGTAAATAGGTTGCATTGCTGTAAGGAAAACTTCTCTTCTTCACACTTTTTCACAGACAAATGTATCCAAAATATTCAGCCTTTACAGTGTACAAAAGCCTGTATTAATGGAAAAGAAAGGAATTTCCTTTTTTTGTGTTCCCTTGTAGAAGTTTGGGGTAGTATTTGTCAAGCTGCATGAGGTGACTTGACCCTGAATTTTGCCTGTCCTGTGAAGGTTAAATAGTTACTGAGGGGCAGTTGCAATGCTTGGAGCTCTAGGCAAACTCTTAAGATTTAGATATTTTACACCAGACAGAAGAGGCAAATATTTTTTTTTAAGTCTTAAAGAAAGGTACATTTATATTCTGCCAGAGTATTTCAAAATTTGATGAAATGATTGTCTTCTGCTTTTGCAAATCCGTTTTTAAGAGGACAGGCTCTGAATGTTTGGGAATACAAGCAATTAAATGAGTAAAGGAAATTAAACTCCAGTAAAGAGGAAATGGAAAAGCTTATGAAGCACCTGTCAAATTCTGGATATTAGATATTTTCTTATGAACAGTCATGAATAAGTTGCAAGCAAGAGAGTTACTGACAGATATTTGTGTTTATATGTACAACTGTGGGAAATGTAATAATACAGAATATACTCTGAACTATTCCATCTGTAATCTCATACATACCCCAGTGCTTTTTAGTCAAAAAGACAAGTTTATCAACAGGGAGAAGAGAATACCCTTCATCCTTGGAATTCTGGTTCCCCCTCCCTTCCCCTGTTAGACAGGAAAAGCCCATGGAAAGCTGTCAGGTAGGGTTCATTTTCTTCACAGATACCTGCTGGGAAAGGATTTCACATGAATGGCAAGGTGACAACTGATACCACTTGAACCTATGAAAGAAGTCAGCCCCATGAAATCAGAGGATATCTTGCAAACTGTTTTGACTTTTCATATTAAATTTCATTTGTTTTTCTCTTAGCTTGTTGTTCTGCTATTTTAACAGAAGGGTTCAGGACAAGTAATTTTTCACTTTTTCTTTCCTGTGAGGAAAAGTATTGGCTATGGTAACATTATTTCTACATCTCTAAGTTCATTTTTAACATCATATTCTTTTCACATTGACTTGAATACAGACAAGTCTTCTGACCTTTACAGTTTTTTTTAGCTGACAAAGGCACTTTATGTTTTCTTCCTGTGATAGAATTAAGTTTCATCCTCCTAAGCAATAGCAACGAAAGTTTTTAAAGTGAAAATGGTTGAACCTAGATAAACTAATACTCATGAGAACAGATTATATACAATGCATTGCAAAATTGCATTATCTTTTAAGACAGTGCGACACTTTCACTATTTTATAGCTGACAGAATGAGTAGAAAATGAGGTAATGAGCTGAAATATAGGATAAAATATGAACAGGGAAATTGTTTAGGTTTGAATGTGACCATTTGAAAAAAAAAGAGTGGAGTATTGTCCCATCAGGCAGCTGTTTACTTTTTTATACAACCTGGAATAAGGTCTTCTTTCCTAAGAAGACACCAGAAACAATCAGATTTTTCAAATGGCACAGTAGTAATTTCTCCACAAAGAATTGCAAACAGCTCCACTTGTTTGAGGGGGAAGGTTCTACTCCAAGCCTATTGATACGGATGAGTGTCTTTCTGTTAAACCGTCTGCACATTCAATGAGGTCCAGAAAGGAGATAGCATGCAAAAACACTTAAATAATAGTCGGAAAACAGCTAGTTATGGACAAAATATGATTATCTGGGGAAAAAGTCACTGTGTTAATGTAATTCCCGCATATAAAAATAAGTTTGAGGGCACTTTAAAACTCTTCCTGAAATTCTTTCTTTTATCCCAGTACTCACAACTGAGTAGAATGTGCATAGTCTGGTTTGCTTTTGACAGGTACACAATAAATAAAATAAAATAAAATAAAAATCTAAGGTAAAAAAAAAATCCCCATTTTGTTGAAAGACAAGCAGCAAAAATTGATTTCTATTCCCTCAGCTCCCGATTAACCTTGCAGTAATAACAGCTTAAAAATATTTTTCTAGTGTGGTGTGAGTAACATTCATGTGAAATCAGTAGTAAAAATATGCTTCAAAATTGAATATTTGCTACTGTATTGGTTATGAAATGAAATATGCAGAACCTTCTGTCATGCTAAGGTAAAATAAACTTGAAGAACACTCTAAAAGTTTCAGTTTTTGACCAACCTTAGAAATAAAAGGGAATGCTGACACCTAATTCTACGCAAGGACAATCCATATAGCCATGCATAAGATTTTTTTGATACTTCTCATCTTTGAGATATGGACTCAAATACTATTAGTAGTTTAGTTGCTCACAATTAGGTATTTTTTAGTGTAAAATAAAACCTTGAAGTCCTAATCCAACATAGCTCATCTTGGTTTACTGATTGACTGTTTTCTTTACAGTCTCTTAATCATGTTACCAATTTTCTTGTTACAATGCCTACAGGAGTCGAAATTGGAAGATGGCTAAACACATTGTTTTACTCTGCTTTATTTATATCTTCATAGCTTCATATGCTTCCATATAGTGTCACAGCATTCATCCATTTCCCATCTGCTTATCTGAGAAACAGAAGGTTCAAAAATACCAATATGTACCAGACATACAAATCATTATTACTGGTATTTGTCTGGCAGTCTTAAAAATGGAAAAATGAAGGTGTATACAAATCATCCATTGCTTTTAGAGAGGAGTTAACCCTTAAACCAGATTTTACAAGCACTTTGCAGAATCAAGGTTTAATTGGGTCATTTCATATGGGTATTGAATCACATGATGGGTGTTGGACATTGTGAAGTCCCAGTTCACAATCTGCTATCCTACAGAAAACAACTTTCCACATCCATGAACTAAAAGAGTTACATAAAACAGAGGTTTTAATATGAGAGTTAATATGAAACAGACTAGAAGACTTAAAATATTTAGCCTCAAGGAACGATTAGTAAAAGTGATTCAAATTATGGTTTGTAGAGCATAGGTATGTAGGCTGAATTTTATCATTAGCCTTCAGGGTTGCAATTTCTATTTCTGAGATCCTCTTACGCACTAAAAACAAACAAACAAACAGGGACAAAATAAAAAACATATAGCTTGTCAGTTTGAACAAATCTTTGATGATTTAAGAAGAGATTATTAAAGAATATCTCACAACTGACAAGGTTTCATAAACATCCAGAAGCTTTTATGAATTAGATAATGTCTAGTGCTAACTCCAGCCGGTAGTGTTAAAAAAAATCAAAACAGGTTTCTGTTTGCATGAAGTATAGGCCAATTCCTCTCCTTTTTCTCATGGAGTCTGGAGTACCTCGAAAAAAAAAATGAGTTCACAAGGGTTATTTTTCCCAAAATAAATAACATTGATTTGACATAGAAGAAAAAAAAAAAAGTGTCTGAGTCCTTACCTAACAGAACTGCTGACAGTCAGCTTCATTCATTCTTCAATCATGGGATTATATGGAAAACCACTATCTATAAATTGACTAGATATTTGAAAGGACCTGAATCTGCTAAATCTATCTTTGGGAGGCTGATAATTTCACCCTTAGGCAAGGAGAAATGTGTTTTTTTTCTCTCTACCTCCGAGTGTAAATTTACATATGACCATAAAAAGATTCAAAAAGAAGTATTTCTTTTCATTGCTCCCTCCCTCTGGGGTGGGGTTAGTGCCCAGCTGTCTCTAAACTGAAATTCAGTGCCTACTGTTGACTGAGTTAAAGGCTTTGTAAAGATACTGGGGAAAATCTACTTAGATTTTAGAGTGCTTGTGGTGAATTTTCTTTCTGAAGAAAAACATTGTGTTCGTGAGAGTCCTTAAAACAAAACAAAACAAAACACCTTGTCTTCTCCTCCCAAGCCCGATGAAATGTTTGACAAGGAAATGCCAGCATTCAGAAGAGAGAAAGGTAGATTGACAGATATGTCACTCTATTGCTCTGCTTCAGGTCTTTTTATCAAATCAGCCACCCTGGCTGAAACCATTTTTGAACTGCCTATTGATGAAGAGAGTTTCAAAATGTTTCAAATTTATTTGAGGAGCTGGAGTTTCACCTGTTGCTCTCTGTTCTGCAGGGAAGTGGAGCCCATTCTGCCTCCTTCATAAATGACAGAGTCCAGAAGGTGCAATTGCCTTAATTTTACATCACAGACTATCCTTAAGTTCTGCACAGGTTTAGGACACACATCACACATTGCGGTGCCTTAAGAGTGCTGTTGTTCTCTTAGCAATTTCATTTTCAAATAAAACTTTTAGAAAACAGAAGTTATCTAAAGAAAAAAAAATAGTTGCACATCTGAGCGGTATGGCTGAATGATTTTGTTCAAATACTTGATGCAAAGCTCTCCAAATGAAAGAAAGGCAAAATGAGCCTGGGTTGTTTAATCTCAGGACTGGCATTTAAGTGGATGTCAAAAGGTTTTAAGCAAAGTTCTTGATTGTAGGTGAGTGCTCAGTGGATAAATCATAAAAACAACCACAAATGAGGCATCTCATTGGCTATCCTCCTGCGGAAGGGAGATTGTGTTAAGGCAGACTAATGAATACTGAATCATTTTCTCACCCTGGGGGTGAACGCCCCTGTCAGGGCTGAGTCACTGTGCAAGCTGCATGCTGAAGTGATTTAAAATGCAGCAGCCCTTAGTGCCAGTGACAGATGGATATGACTTGGGTTTTATACCTACTCATTTTTAGGCCTTCACGAGCCATGAGTACAAATATACAGGAAAATGAAAGATAAACCAGGATACCAGTCCCCTGTTTATGCACACTTTAGTAAAGTGCTATGTGGAGATCTTTTTAAAGCTATTTAAAATGATCACAGGGATTTGTCTTCTATGGCAATCAGACAGGGATATTTTGTTCTTTTTTTTCCCCTCTTTTTTTTTTTCATTGGTTCCCTTTTTTTTTCACCAGACTGCAGACTTCACTGGAATAAGCAGTGTGTTACCTCTGCATAATGAAACTGCATCTTTTACATTTTCTGCTGAAAATCTGTTCTGATATGATCATCAGTTTACCTAGTCAGCTAGAGGTGTTAGAGCATCAGGACTGCAGATATGAAAAGCTTGAGGTACTTTCTGATTTTGTTAGGTGCATTTTAAATAGAAATATGTGTTCTTGTTTGAGGGAGAGAACATAAAATGGCAACTTGAAACATATGAACTACCCCTAACAAAGGATTGATCAAACAAATAGTATTACAATCTCGATCAGAAGCTACTTAATAGTTTTTAACTTAGCTGAAATGTATATCTCGTGGTCTATATTCTGCTGTATGTTTTCTCTTTGTTTAAACCTGCCTGCCCTGTAAGCAGGAGCTTGTGGTGAGTTCTGTGGCCTCCAGTGGCAGCTCATGAGCAGCTTGGGGACCTTCCCCAAAGAGATGTTAATTCAGCTGCTGCTGATGCTGCCAGCAGGACCTCCATGGAGGTCCAACCATTTGCCAAGAAGTTGCCTTCACATCATCCTTAGAAAGAAGATGAAATTTTGAGCAACCCTGAGATGTCTCTGGGGTGAACCCTCATTTGTGCAAGCGTGCAAATAAAGCTCTCTAGGTGTAGCATAGCACCACAACCCATCTTGTAGGGAATGCTGTTAATATTAAATTTAAAAAAGAAGAGAAAAAGAAAAGAACTTCATGACATATATACATGATTACTTCTAGCTACTCTGTCAAACTATAGCCTGTGCAAAGCTAATTTGGAAAGCTGATTGGGAAAGGAATTACATGCCAAAGGGTGGCTTTATGCTGTCTCCAGCAGAATGTCTTTGCAGAAGCAATAGCACTAATGCTTGTATTCTGTTCTGTGCCATTTAAAGCATTGTTGTTCATTGTAGAAAATGGGACTTTCAAGCTGACCTTCTATTTTACCTTTGGGAAAGCTAATAGTTGTACTGCAGAGGGAGAAGCTGGTTGGTTGTTTTTTAATGTGGTATGTGCCACAAAGGAGAATGTCAGGAAGGTCTGAAATTTCATCTCATCCAGATCTATTAGTGTTAATGTTCTTTTCATTATGATTTCATCAGGATTAATTAACAGAATCTGTGAATAATATGCTGCACATATTTGATATGCAAAACCAAATCAACTGTACAATTTATGCTTCCTTACAGCTGGTACTTCACATATTGACAGTCAGGAGTATAGACTACATGCATTAGTCCACACCAGCTGTCTGTGACTTGCAACTTGCCTTCCTGTGAGAGGTGACCTGGATCACAGTGAAAACTGATGCTAGGGCTGACCTTGCTGAAGTCACAGCTTCTGAAGTGGATGGGCAGCCTGCAAAGCAACAGACACATTTTCTTGTTAGCTCAGGAGGCTAGCAAGATGCTTAATGCTCCTTAATGCTTAAAATTATGGTGGTATTCTTCACTATCACACTTGAAAATAGTTCAGGACAAACTTGTGGAATGTTTAATACTTGTTTTCAGTGACTTGTCAAGTGATTCCTCTGAAAACTATAAATTCTCTCACTGATGTTTCATGGGTGAGGGGGCATAGCAAATAAAGGGGCAGTTAGATTTAGAACCTGATGATTTCTGTTGATAGTAGTAATGTCTATTTACCTCTCTTTACATAAAAATCTGATCTTTATATAAGAAGACACTTATAGAATAGTTTTCACCTATTTTGGTGGCAGTTTAGAGGATAAAAGACTGAGGTCTCTTTTACCTTTTTTTAAACATGATAGAACTCCTTTATAGGTACTAAGATCTGCAATATTTATGTTTTTCTAGACTTAAAACCAAAATAGTGTAATCTGTTTTCTGATTTCACCGAGCTTGGCACTGGTTCCTGCATATTTACATTTAATTTCTTCCGCTCAGATGTGGCATTTGACTTGAGCGTTTGTGAAAGCCACCAATCTGACAGTCCCACAGACTGAAGCTTTTCATTTATTCACCCGTTAAGTACAAAGTTCAGGCTTCCTTTTCCAATTAAAGTGCCTGTACTTGTGCTGGTCAGACCCTTGCATGGGAGGAATCATTGAGATTCTGCACACACAGTTTCCTATGCCTATCTGTTGAGGATACCAGCAAGGAGCCGATTTATGCCAGCTGTTGCATAGTTTTAATGGGCACCGTTGCCTATGGGGAATAAAGCCATCAGATAACTACCCAATAACAGCTTTGGGTTACTAGTGGTCTGGGCTGAATTTGAACCTATACTCTGGAAGAAAATTACTCTTTCTCATTACCCATCCAGATATGCTTTAGGATTTCTGTGGGGGCTCTAAGAAGTATCGTAACAGATACTTTTAAGGATTTAAGGAGTTTTAAGGATATAGCCATTTTTTAAGGATAAACAAATGATATTTTAGGATATGTTTTAAGGATATAGCCATTAGCAAGTAAATGGGAAAAAAAGGTTATCTGAATTCAGCTTGTTAATACTGCGCTAAATATGTGGTTTCTACTTAACAGGAAAGCAATGTAGCTCATATTATAATGCAGCACATGTATATTATACCTGGTGCACATTTATCTAAACAGTGTCAAGTTTTGAAACAGCTTACATTAACTCCGCATCTGTGCTGTGAATCCCAAAAGAAGTTCAGGTTTGCTCAGTTAAATCCTTTTTCACGGTGTTGGCAGCTGAGGAGTTAGTTACTGACATGCTTACTTTTCCCCACCCTGTTCCTTATTTATAAAGAGGACATAATAAATGAGAATAGATCAATTCCACAGTAAGTAGAGGACTGAGGTAGAGACAATCATGATGAGCATGTTCCAGCTGGATGATGATGGGAAAAGTCCAAGACTTCCAGGCTCTTGTTTTCCCACAAGAGAGCCAGTTCTGACACTTTCATATATTGGCATAGATATGAGAGAGTGAGAGCAAAGAAGCGTTTATTTCCTACTTACTGGTCCACCTCTGTGACTCTAGTGCCACCCTTGTCCCCAAAACAGACCTAAAACAGGTGACAGAGATGTACATGGTTTGGGGAGAAGGTAGAGGGATGGGACACATCCCTCAGAAGCTGGGTTGAGTCTCCCAGCTGTGCTGTTGCAGCTTCGTTTTGGGGGACACCAGCTTGGCCAGGAATGCAGGGCTTGGTCCTTGCATAACCCAGAAATGGGGCTGAGCCTCATGGTTCTTCTTACAGGGGCAGCTCTTCCTGAATTAACTATTAATTTCTTTAGTGTTTTCTGTTACTGGCTTTGGATGCCAGTTCTCCTTTTGCTGGTTCAGCTGTCAGTGGTGCTGCCAGTGAAGGACTTTGAGAGATGGCACAGGAGATAACTGGGGCAAATATTCTCACAATCTGCAAGAAAAACACATGCACTAAGACTTTGGCAACAGCTTGCAATTGTTACTGAAGGCATTATGTCTACTAACTAGTGACTTACCTAGTGATCTTAATATAAGTTACCTAGTGTTCACTTACCTGGGAGATGTGGCATGCGGAACAAGGGATTTCATCCTACACTTTTCCTGTTCATCCTATTGAACCTGATCAGTGAAACTAGAAAAGAACACACAGTACATGCAGAAGGCTTACATGCCTTTCCCTGCTTCAGTTTTATTTCATTTAGGAAAGATATTTGTTTTGGTTTTTTATTTGTTGTGCTTTTGAGGACTGTTCAAGATCCACCAGGATTTAGCTTAGTCTTTTGTTGTTGTTGTTCCACATTCCTTTTCTGTTATTACTGCTGTACAACACAACCAGGCAGAGATCCTTGAAAAAGTAAATTCCACCTTCTCTTGGCAAATAAACCCCCATTCTGCATTGCTGGGTGCCTGACTGATTAGTTACTGGTACTCCTGGCCAAGATGTTTCTCCTGTGGAGCAGCCGGTGGCTCTTCAAAGCAAATAGGTTTGGCATCAGGGACAGGCAGCCTTCCCCCCTTAGCCCTGGGTCTGATTTTGTTTCTACATAGTTGAAGATAGTGAGACACAACAGCTTCCATCAGCTCGCTCTTTAGTGTCTGCTTCATATGAGAGCTTGCAGTATTAAAGGGTATTCATAGGAGTTAAAATAGATTTCAAGTCGTTACAAGACTATGCTTATATGCGCTTGGCTAGTACATGCTAGCTTTGCTCTTATACACAAGTCTCTCAGCTGCAGAACCCATCTAATTTTTTTTTCATGTTGAGACTTTTGTTTTTTTTATTCTGGTGCTTTAGCCTACCGGTCAGCTGAAAGCAGTATGAGACATACGCATCCCTTGCAAGTGGGAAATTCTGTACATTGTAATGGGGCTGCTGGCTTTCTTCTTCCTACCAGGCAGGGAGAATGAGACTCTGCAACTCCCAAACGTGCAGCTCTTTTTGAGAATTCTGAATTTTAAACTTCAAACTTTTAGACTAACAACTCAGTTCAGTAAGATATGTAATTCCCAGATGTTTGCTAGGGCTGGTCTTGGCTCTCTCGGAGAGATATTTTCACTGTTTGTTGTTGTTGTTTGTTTGTTTTCTTTGTTTTTTTCTGCTTGTTGCAGTAGATATTTGCACTGGGAACTAAGCAGAGAAAGATCAGTGTCTTCTGCTGTGTACCCATTTTCTGAAAGCTGCATCAGAGAATTAAAGCAGCTATCTATGGCAAGTATATATTTTTTGAAAGCCTAGTCCTAGCTGAGTCGCTCCCACACAAGAATAGAAAGGAGACGAGAAAGAAAAGGACTAGCTTTGGAGAAATTTCAGTTCCTACCCCACTTTTGTAGACAAAGTTTGCCAACAAGACAATGTACAAGATGAGATGTAGAAGAAAACTCCTTCGTATCTTGCACCAACGCCTGCACCCCTGAGTAGTTTTTGGACACCTTCTACTTGAGCTTTTCTTTTTAACCTAGGAGAGCACTACAGACCAAAACAAATATCCTAGGTGAAGACATATGCTGGTCTGCAGCACATAGGTCCACAGGAAACATTCCATAAAACGTTAGGAGGTTATGTTTAGAAGATCTGGAGCTAGACTAGAAAGCCTGCTAGGGCATGAGGAAGATGCTGTTTGGGCCATGGATTTCCAAACATGCTTAGAAGACTGTGATGCTTTTGGTGGTCATCCCAGCTCGCTTTGTGGGCTATTGCATTCAATTGCCTGCTTAGTTTTCATGGCTTCTGTTACAGTGAATGTCACTTACATCCACCTGCAACCACATGATCCCAAAGCAAGTGGCAACTTGCTGAAAAAAACAGAAGGTAGTATAGGACCTCTTATCTTATATTCTATTTATTTCCAATTCAGCTTTCAATTTTACGAGAGAAGAAGGCTTTTCAGCACACATCAGTAAGAGTTTAAACTTGTATTCTTCCCACAAATAATTGACCGTAGTTTTCATTATTTGTAAGGAACCCCCCTTTTATCCTCGGCCTAGTTGTAGCATGTTGTCAAACAAATGATGTGCAGGTCATCATTCTTTCAACTTTGAATCTTACAGCGGCCAGAATTATAAGCACGGTCCTTTACAAAGCACTCTGCCAAAAGGATTATTTCTTAGAAGAAATTAATAGCAGAGTGGATCTATTCACACAGATTCATTCTTGGAAGAAATTGCTCAGTCGCCAGCCATTTCGTGGTTACAACAGAGAAATCTAATGGAAAGTTAAGGCTGTAAAGAGTCACTAATAAGGTTGGTTCAGATCCTGATCTCTGCCAGATATAGATGACTGAATGTCAGACACTGCAATTTTTGATTCTACAACTATAAACACTGAGTTTGGAATAGGATAACTAATTTCTTCCCCTTTCTTAAAGCATGGACAAATACAGTCATGATACTAAAACATTAACATTATTAAAGTCTTTAAATGAATATGAATAAATTGCTAAGCTGAAAAGGCTGTAATTATTTTTGTACAGCTATGAATAACTTTTCTTTTTTTTTGCAACATTTGTGAGCTTACATTGTCCATTTAACCCTGTTTAGTGATAAACTAATATTCCAGTTGAGTCACCTGAATCAAAGACACATTTTCATATGACACAGAAGTATATTTGCTGTCAGCCTTCTCTACTGAAACCACAAAAATAATGTAATCAGATTCACTACTATGAAAAAAGCTGATCCTTCATTTGCCTGGACAAATCAAAATGGTTGTTAACTGTCTTCAGTGACCTTCCTCTTAGCTGACAGTTGGTTGGTGGCAGATGAAGCTGAGTAATCATCTGACAGTGGTGAAAACTAAAACCATGTACTTGATGCAGCTCAGTTTCAAACTAGGCATTTGCAGTACATATGAATTTGTTGTTATAAAAGCTTCAGTATTTTAAATATTTTAGTCTTTCTGTGCAGGTATTAAACAAATCTTGAAGTCTGTTTCTTGATAGTGAATGTATATTTTCTTTCTGGATTTGCAGAGCTGGATTCGACAGCATTCGAGCTTCCCATTTTCATGAAAATTTTTCTTTTCATTGATAACTGAGTATTACAGATAGCTGCAGTGGTTCCCCATTAGTAGGAGCTTTCTAATGTTTGGAGGAATTAACATGAAAAAAGTGACTTTCATTTGAGAGTCTATGTTGCAGATAAAAGGGATGGATATTATGAAAAAAAAAATTACAGTGAGAGCAATCAAACACTGGAACATGTTGTCCAGAGAAGCTTCATAATCTCCATCCTTGGAGATAATCAAAATTTACCAGGGAACAGCCTTGGGCCAGCAGATCTAAGGTTGTCTTTGCTTTGGGAGCAGCAGAGTGGGTTGAACTAGATGACCTCTAGAGGTCTATGATCATTGTCCTTCCACACATTTTAGATTCCAGATATGATTATCTTTGCTGAAATATGGATTGTACTGAATCCTACAGCAAACTCTGAATATTCATGTCACCACCTACATGTCACAGACCTACAGCCATGTGTTCCTTGGAGAACTGTTCTTCATTTATCATGTTTGTAAAACTTCAGGAATAACCCTGCATAATTTTAGGAGTCGTGATTTCAATTACCTCATTTTGAATGTCTGAACTTTTGAGTTTTATCTTGATAGAATATGAGAATTGCAGAACTGCACATTATATTGTACCTGCAAATAGAACAGACAAATCAAATACTCTCTTTCTTTCTGAATGCTTAATCAGGTGTATATTTTATATACAAAGTGGGGTACCTTAAAATTAAATTACTGTTATTTTCTGTCAGTTATCTCGAAAATAAGGGGGACACAGGAAATCAAGCCAACAATAATGGAGTGTTCATACTTTGCTTGGACTTACAGTGATAGAAACAAAAGTGGCCAGGGAGAGGGGATTGAGGATTTCAGAGATGCTTGCCATACAAACTAATGAAAAGATCCAAAATCAAGATGTATGTGTTTTAGCTTTGCTTGGGTGGCTATATTTGAGCTCTCCCACCAGATGACTATGCTGCAGGCCTGTTGAAAGCATTTGCAAAGTGAAATGATGTTTCAGAGTATTTCTTTTCTCTGTTACTCTTCTGATCTTTTTTAATCTATCTGGAGTGCACTGGAAAGGTTGAAGGATGCTGGAGATATGTACCTAGACATTTACACTCCTCTTAATTGCTACGTAAAACTAAAAAATAAAGCTTGTTTTATATATATATATATATATGTGTGTGTGTGTGTGTGTGTATCATTGTGACATGACAATGCAAAACAAGGTACAGGAAAAGTAACCCATATATCACAATAACTCCAGTGGACCTTTTGCTAGCTCCAACTGTTGCAGACTTAATGCAATTCATAATTTAAGAAAATACCTTGGCAATTACCTTAGCAATAGAAGTTCTTTCATCTACAGATGAATTCAAGAGATGAGCTAGCAGCACCCTGCAGCTAGTGGGATGAAATCTCTGGTTCTATCCTAAGTTTTGAAAGCAGTCTGAAGTGTTTGTTGCAGTGGATCTGTGAACTCTAGTATTACTCAAAGGAAAATATGAATTATTTTTCCTTCCTGTTACATCTTCACTCTTAAAAATCTTATAGAGGTTCAAGTTTAAGTTTACTTTACAATGGCTAATACCAGCCCTAGTTTACTGTGTATAATTTATAAAAGATGCAATTTCTTGTTTATTTCCTCTGGCTCTGAGCTATCTTCTGGCTGAAAGCCTATGCTTCTTGCTTTTTATTGTATGACTCAGTCTTCCAAAGGCAATTGTTCCACTAGGAAGATAAGGTGAAAAGGCAACTGAAATAATACAATGTATTGTCAAAATAAAATGTGGTACAGTTTTAGTTTATTGTTACTGAGGGAATTCTATTTCAGGATCTTTCCCTCTGTGCCCAAAAGTAAGACAAACTAGTGAACATTTCTACTTCTGCTCAGAAATTTCAGTTATATAATGCACTGCCATATATGTGCTGTTTATACAAGACAAAAGCAAAATTTCCTCCCTATAGACAAAAAGACCATTAGCTTTAAATCTTCCCTTACTTCTGGCTTCATGATATCAAGAAGGCAAAAAGTGGCACACTTTTTTCAAGAAAAAAATGTTTGCATTTCTACCAAAAGATGCACAACTTCCTCACAGTTTTGGAACATAAAAAAAAACCAAGCCCTTGACATGCTATTGGCGCATCTATGTAGATTTCTGAAAGCTTTATAACAGTCAGCTACTTTGAAAATATAGGCTTTTTTTTTTGTTTTTTTTTGCGGAAATGGCACTCAGTCATAACTCCTCCCATTCCTATGGATCTGTTCTGTGTAGCTGCCAGAGACCCAAGTGGAGTGGAGAGTCTGTCGCTCTGCGAGTGTAGAGTCACAGGGAAGACCTGCAGTCTTTCTGCCAATGACTCTGTCTCTTAGCTGAGATAAGCTGAATTAACAAGTGTAAGACATGACAGGAAATAGGAGATGGGCAAGAGGCAAACTAACATGTTTTCTTATGACATCTTTGCAACGCTCTCTCTCACACTTTATGCAAAACGGCAAAATAGTCAAAAGAGAAAAGCAAATTAACTGGACTCAAATCCAGAATGTATTCTAGACTTTCCCCAATGAGGAATCTTTTTTTCCAAGACTGAGTAAATGTCTCCCTACTTTCCTGTCAAGCAGCAATAGTCCCTTGCTTGCCATTCTTTTTGTGGCTATTGCTAAATCTAGATGCTTTATATAAACACAATCTGACAGACGAATGTAACTCCATGGAACAATAGTTACTGGGTGGATCGATGGATCCCCAAAGATTTAACAGATGTTGCATTTGATGAGGGGGCAGAGAATGAACTATCATTAAAAATCTGTCATACAAAATCATCAAAAAGCAAAGTAAAAATTGAGTAGATATCGAAAAAATCTTATTGTTCGTTATTTTCACAGTGGCTATTCCAGTCAATTATCATAAAGCATCTCAAGATTGAATGCTATTTTGAAAGCTTACAAGCACTTCAAAACACAATTAAACACCCATGCATGATTAAATATTGTGTTCACTACGCAGTCAACTATCATGACAGAGATGAGCCAAGCCAATTTCTCCCCGACCCTGGGTCTACTTCTCTTAAAGTCCCATCAGAGTTATGAATAGTTCAGCTATAGATACAGGAGTTACTTTAAACTGATGCTGTAGTAATTTAGAGCAAACAGTGCCTCAGAATGGCATGCATATCACACAAACCTCTATGCAGGGCTTCACTCACTGAGCAGTGAAAAACAATAATGCATCTAATACATTGATTAAGTAAGAATTAGTTAGATTTGTTCAATGTTTTATTCATTGATAAATTAAATACAGCTAGAGCTTGTCAGCATATGTATTCTTTCATGACTTGCTCTGTTATGCTGTTTTAGCCAATCTTTTTCCTTTATTCACTATGTACCATCCACCATATGAATTGTGGATTTTATGTAAAGCACAGGAGAAAAAATCCTATGGCTTTCAGAGAGCAGTCTGTGAATGGGACAGGATTCTTGTGGAAAATAATAGCAAGGGACTATATAATTATGTCTAAATATATAATGCCTGTACATGACAGGGGCATATCTGAAGAAACAACAGAGGTTGAGGTTGGAAGGAACCTCTGGAGATCCAACCTGACTGTTCACAGCAGGCCTTATTTTCTCAGGGCCATGTTCTAACTTCTTTTCTCGAGTTTTAAATACTTGACTTACCCAACTTAATGTTCTCTTGCACAAAAAATAACCCTCTTTTTATTATGCTTTACTTTCTAATTATGGGATCGTTTGCCACTCTTCTATGGCCTCTTATCAAGAGAGTGGAATCCTGTTGTGATTTTACATTTAGTATTATAATTTCTTTCACTGACCTGGGCATCAAGATTTGGAGGTTTAATGCAATCCTGGAAATTATGGTAATGTATCAAACTAATTTTGACCTTTTTGAGGTTTGGTATTTTGATTGTCAAACCACTCCACCCCTTCAGCATGAGTCAGTGAGACTGCAATAAATGAAGAAAAGAATTAAACACAAATAATAAAAAATGGATGGTTTGGAATTTTATCATCTCTTTTGGCAAAGATATTGTCCAAAATATTGTCAAAGGTCTACCAGAAACATACATCTGAGCTGATTTTTGGTTAGACCTCACTATTGAGCCTCAGGATGCTAATTACTGACCTATGTTTCAATACAGATAATGCTCATTTCTTTTCCCATTGACTTCAATGAAATTGCGCTTGCATATTCTTATGTCCATAAATGTTTGCAGAAATTCCCCAGTGAATCTTTTCACCAGTCCCTAGATGTTTATTAGTTGGCATTGTGCAGCATCCGTGTTTTTATGCTATGCTTGTTTTCATTTTTTGTTTGTTTTGTTTTTTAGATTAAGAATTTATATACATATATATGTATGTACATATATATATATGTAAGAATTCTGAACACAATTAGCTGAGAATAAGACCAATTACAAATGATTTATTGATGCCAGCTATGAGAACCTGTTACTGGTTTTTGATAAGATTTACATTTTAACTAAAATTACCTCAATTATTGCTAAGTACTACTAATGTTAGTTGAAGATAAGTTAGAAAAACCTTTGTGCTGTTGCTTTTCTAGGATATGAGCTGAAGTATTTACATATTGGGTCCACTTTAAATATAGAATTTAACATGAGGTGTGTAGCAACCAGCAAAACAGAAAATATGAAGGTCAATCCAACCCAAAATTGTGTCTATATAGTGTTCATACTTTAAGCCCACATATTTTATATCACCTACTTTTCAATGCTTTCAGTACTTTCTAGCCTTTAGCTTAAAAGAATTCTGAAAAGGCCTAATTTGGGTTCTTATCTCTGGGTTTTTTTTTTCATGTTAGCTCACCCCTGGGTGCGTTCACTAGCGATTGACTAGATTGTTACCCATTTTATTCCAACACTACATCCATGAACCACAGCCATAGCTAAAAAGATGTCTAATTTAGCACCACTGGAATCTGTAAGTTACATTTATGGACACTTGTAAAGTACTTATTCTTGCATCATTAATAATTGCACAGAACTAGACATAGAGAAAATTGTTTCAGAGTTACTCCTTTCTTCTGTACTCTTATCTGATGAGGCCCCTAATTTGAGCTCTTTGCCATTTTCACAATGTTTGAGATGGCTGCAATGTTTCCTACAAGTGAAGTATATTCCTATATGCTAGAGTTTAAAATTTAATTTTTTGTATTACTTTTTTTTTAGTGTCCAGTAAGTATTTTTATTGAATGAAAATTTAATGTAGATTTTTAAAAAATAAAATCTTCTTTAAATTAGAAAGACCAGAAAATATCCGCTTTCTTGGGGCAAAGAGAAAAAGTATCAATATTTTAAAAAACAAAGCCCATGAAGCTGTTTTCCAGATCTAGGTGACCTGGGTCTCTTACTTCACTGAAACATTTCCTCTGGTGATTCACCTTTGTGATGAGAAGGAGAATAAATACAGTGGCAAAGAAATGTGACTGACACTGTGACCTGAAATCAGTGAGTGACTAAATCTTTCTGATCCTACTTGAAATGATATTCCAGACTTCATAGGTTGCATTGAGAAATTGCTGTTATCAATTAGTGACCTTTTTAGCAATCACAGTGGGCAGACTAATTAATGACACTGGATTGCTTAGATTTGGGGGATGAGTAGGAAATGGATATAGCATAATTAAACTATTTTTGAAGTCTCAGTTTTGAACTACTGCTTCTAAAAAAAGTTGGATGATATCAAAGTTAATATCTATTCATGGCTGTATCTTGCATCAACTTAACTTTTGGAGCACAATCTGAGATACAGCCTGGTGTTAGATGCTGGATTTGGATGTTTGTTCTGTGTACTTAGTGGTAAGCAGCATTTTGCACAGCCATTAACCCACAGAGTAGAATGGAAATGAAGTCACCCAGCCAGGGTGTCCCAGTCTGTCTTTTACTGGGTGCAACTGTAACCTGGGGCCTCACCAGTGGTCAGTAAAATTAACTTAAGTACCAGGTTCTAAACTTCATCCTTCAGCTTGCGTACGACCATGAGCTGCAATGACCTAGACCATCCACACAGTAAAGCTGAGATATTCTTCAGACAGGTTTATAAGTCCTTTTCCAACATCACTCAAATTATTACAGAACCTCAACCTCTTGGAGGGCTAACGCACCACTCCATTTATCTTTGTAATGATATTGTTTCCTATTAATCAATCTTAAATTTCAGCTAATAGTACTGATGGTCCTTTTTTTGTTGTTGTTTTCAGTCAGCATGTGAAGTAAAGAAAAAGAAGATCAGTTAAAAGATTTATAGGAGTAAATGCTACTATTGTGGAGTGTCTTATTTACTGATTCAGGATGTTGCTGCTTGGAGGTAGTAAATAAGCAGGTCAATACCCTTACCTTAGCAGACATGGTATTATGTTTAGCTGATTTGTTCTGGCTGTTTGTTTTTTAATTTCTTCTCTTGTTGGGCTAGAGGATTAAGCTAATTATGCTGGGTGGAAGATTATAAATTTCCTTGCATTTTTGAAGGTACATAGGCTTTGTAGTTTGCTTGGTCACAAAATGGAAGCTATATCAGTTTCTAGGAAAGATAATGTGCGTTTAAAAGAAATATTATCTCTAAAAATATGTATTAAAGCACCACCTGCCCATAGCTTAGACAATGTTAGTGTTCTTATTCCAAATCACTGGCTTCAGGGGGTTCAATATATTATGCCAAACATTAAGTTTATCTGTGAGATGGTATCTTGCCTGACCGCACAAGGATAAACAAATGAGGATTTTTAGGAGGAGTAGTAAGAGGAAAATGAAAAAAAGAAAAAGACTAAGAGAGAAAGCTCTTTAGCAAGAAAGGCCATGCTAATTGGGAAATATCCTCACCTGTTGCCTTCTAAGCAAGCAAAGTTTAATTTTCAGTCCTGAGTCTTCAAAAATCAAGAAGAATTCTGAACCATCAACCTAGAAAATGTTAAGGAAGCTGAAGGTGTTTGTAGTTGCTGGAAGGGAACCTTGGACATAGAAGGAGCCACAAAACGCTGCAAGGAAGCTGCTATCTTAATTCCCAAGTTTATGGGGTGAGTGAAAATCATCCAAGCTTGCAAAGAAGGATGAAAATTCAGGGGAAAAGTGATAAAATTGGCCTGTGGATGCCGCATGAACAAATACTGGGTGGATACTGGGAATCTACATAGATAGGAAAGTCATTAAACACATCCACCAAAGATTACAATAAACAGAGATAAAAGTAAGTATAACTTATGCTTTGAACCATAATGCCCATCTTTTTGATTAACTCTTTGATTAAAACTTTTGAGGTTAGAAGATAAGTATAAGACCTAATTCTTTTACAGCCACTTGATTGTTCCAGTAGCTCTGCAGTCTGGTCACTTATACCATGGGAATTGCACTGCATGCAGGAGAGCTCTTAGACAAAAGTACTGCCTTAGAGCAGTTCCTGGGTGAGGAAAGCAGTACACTCAGCCAAAATGTGCTTACAACAAAATTCCCCATGTTTCAGCACAAATTTGAGACATGCTGTGCACAAACATACTTTTCTAACATGTAGTCTATCTCAGAAATGCCAATGATATTGGGTAGAAGCATATGATACAACTCCAAACATTTCACATGCCTGGTATTTTATAATGGCTTTTATCAAGCAGTCTGGAGCTGCAGACAGCCCATCAATAAACTAACCATGTGACGAGCCTAGAGGCGACTCCAGAGCTGCCAGGGGAGGCTGCCAAGGAGCCAGATGTCACTAGGACTGTTACTGTCACTACTTAGCTTCTGGGTCCTGTAGCTGCCACCAAACCAGGAAGGAGTGGGATAATGCGTTGCCTTACTTTTCATAGGCTAGTGACCTCTACAGTAAAATTCTGTTTATCCTTATATTTTCATTGGGTACTGTTCACCCTTGTGCTGTAGATAAATAGCCTAAACTTCACTGACCTAGCAAGCAGTGCAATCTGAAACCATCAGTTCAGAGAGAGGTCTGGGCTGATATACCCTCAATATTTCAGACTTGCCTTTAGGCCTTACAAAGCTTTTGTGCTTTTGGGGCACACGTGGGTGAGACTCAGCAGACAACACAAGAGGTATTTCTGTCCTTTCAGTTAAACACAGGCCTGAGCTTGCTCTGAAGAGAAGGGGTCTTTCTACCTAGGTCGATGGTCATAGGTAGGACCATGAGAGATCTTCTTAAGAGGTCCTGTCCAGGTGCGGGCCAGGCTCTGCTGCGCATGGCGAGGTAAGGAGCCAGGTGAGCTGGGTGAACAGGACAGGAACAGGAAACTTGATAAAAAGAGCATCTCAGGGCAAAACCACTCCTTCTTGGTGTCTCTCTCTCTTTCACTAACATGCTCTTCTGTTACTCCCTCTGCTACTTGATGACATACGTACTGAAATGTCTTCAAAAGCGGACACGAGAACTTCCTGTTCTGCCACTTGTCCTGTTGCCACACTGTGTGTTTCCTCCTATGCTGTTCACAGGCTATGTCTAATCGTAGGCAAATGTTTACAGTGCCAGATACACTTTGCACTTCCCCAGGCAGGGATTTTTATCACTATTTTTTTTTATGAAAGGCACTGCTTAGATAAAGTTAACCAAGAAACTGCAATCATTATGTTGACTGTATCGTCCTAGACAAGCAAAAGAGAAGTAACCTTTTTCTTATTATTGCTTTGACTTGGGTAAGGTAAAGTGCATTTGGGGGGGGGGTTGTTTTCTTTTCTTTTAAATTTACAACCCAAAAGTGAAGGCTAATACTTACAGAGAAGATGGGGCAAATGCAGTATTTGTATATCTGAGGTTTTATTTCTAATTTCTTGGCCAATCCTGTCCATTTGGACAGGTCAAGGTCTGCCTTCTAGCCCAGTGCAGTAGAAGATGGCTTCTTATCAGACACCATTCTATTACCTCTGGCTTCCTGAGCCTCAATCTAGAAGTGGAAGGTGAGAACTTTCTGAAAAGCAATAGGCAATTTAAGATTCCCAAGTGAATTAAACTAAGGCCTTTGGGTTTAGGTTAATTACAGAAAGTGAACAAGCCCCTAATTTGCCAAAGAAATTGCCCTGTCACCCCAGCAGAGTGAATAGATTCTTCCCATCATGGGACTGTAAATTTGTCTCATTCCTTTCCTTGAGGGATTTCTACGTCTAAAATTTTAATCAAGAAGAGAAGGATGGGCTGGGATGACCAACAGTGGTGCTGACCATCAAGACACGGAGGTGCAAGAAAAAAATAGACTGATATTGGTAATTTCTATAAGTCCACAAGAGTCTCAAGGTATCAGAGATCCCCTCTGATCTGGGTGCTGATTCCTGAGCATATTTCACATCTCCTGAACCATGTCTTTCCCCCATATCTTTTAGAGCTGTATCGTGAATTTTAAAACCATAAAAACTATAAAACTTTTTTTTATCAGAATTTGTGTTTTGTTGGTTTTAAAGACAAGTTGCTGGAGAAACAGATGCAGAACAGCAGTCCTCTTCTCCTCTTCCTTTTTCTTTCTTCTAAATCCCTATTTTTCATGCACTAGGATATGGACAAGTATCTTGAAAACCGAGGCGGCTCCAGAGAATGTGCTTCTACCCTTTCCTGAGGCTGGTTCATGTTTCTCTGCTTCAATCTCAAACTACTGTTCCTCTGATTTTTGTCTCACAGGGTGCTCCTCTGCCACTAAAATACAAAGTGATTAAATTTCAAGGGCCCTGATGCTTCTGGGGGAAGAATTTGTAGTGCATAGGCAGCTGTTTTTTCTACCTCTACAGCATCTGTCCTCTGCCTCTAAGGTTATTAGTCTGTGGTTATCAGACTGACATATCAGCATCTGTAGCTCCTTTCTCTCCTTTTACATGGGTTCTCTGTTGAAGAAAACATGAACATTTGTTTATGCTGGCTTAGCAAGAATACCTTTTCAGATTGAAAGGCAAGAAATCAATTTTTTTCCTTTAAAGTAAACACAAGCATTTTCAAATAAAGGGAGAAAAAAGCCAGTAATTCTGATTCATCTTGTTTCTTAAACTGACTGTCATTTTGGTTTTACATATGGAGGCAAAGAAAGAGAGGAAATTCATTCCCTATGAGCAGAGGAAAATAAGTAGGATAAATATAGATACAGCAAAAGAAATAACTTCATTTGCTTTAAATATTCTTTATCAAGTTTTTCTTATTGTTTGTTTGGGGGGTTATGTGGCTGTATTTAGTATTCCTCATCCTTTGTTTCAAAGATTTTTGAGTCTTTGTTGTTCCTAAGAGACAGTATCACTTTTCCATATGCTATTAAACATACGTTGTTTAATACTCACTAGAATATTTTTGGACCGGCTAAGTATCAGTCAAATCCTTTTATCATAAAAGAATATTCTGGAAAGTTCACCTTATTCTAAGGTTACTAAAATGAAAGCAAGAGCCTGGCATATTACACTCTTTTCTTCCAAAAGATTTCCATTTTCTTCTCCAGACCTGCCACTTTACTAGCTAGTTGTATTATGAAAAGCTGTGCTTATAGCAGACCTATTGTAGAGCGAAAAAGAAAATGCTTTGCTACAAGGCAGCAGCTAATTCACTATTCTTCAGGGACTGATATTCATCTATCCTTCAATAAAAGCTAATGGTTAAATAGACCCAATGCACTCAGCTAATCTAGGAAGCAGCTGATGGTTGGGGGTTGGGACTTAAAGTTCATGCAGGAGCACTGCTCCTAAAGACAAAGATATTCTTACATTGCCTTAGAAAAACATGACAATACTTCAAAAAATAGCAGATGTTTTTCATTCTCAAAAACATGTTTTTATGAAAAAGTACCCTGTGATTGCATCTGGAAAATGATATTTTATTAATTTTTAAGCATGTATTACTTCAGTATTTTTTTCCAATTAAAGGAGTATGAATAGGTAAACAAAGGGATTATGTTTTAAATAACTTTCTGACTAGTCTTTTGCTACTGCAATTCCATCACCCTTAGGAAGATGCAATGAATTTTTTCATGAAATGTAATTTTTGCAAAACCCTAGCAAGAAGGAGGGTAAATGACCAGAACATGTTTCCCTCTGTATAGTCTCCATTCCAGTTAAAGGTACTGCTGTGTTGTGCATATCAAGCAGCCCAGTGCAAGAAGGAAAGCTCTCTTGAGAAATCAGCAACAAAAACAAAAGTGCCCTAACACAGCAGGCTCCACAAGGGCAGATCAGATTCTTATAAGCAAGGTTATGGCTTCAGATACAACATAGAGCAGATCACATGGCTTCTGGACAGTTGCTGCATCTGCGTGTGAGGACATATGTGTAACCAATTCTTTTGATAGATAAGCATATTTCATGTGTGCTACGGGACACATAATATAGCCATACTGTGCACAAGACCAAAAACAATGACCTGAAAAGACGAATGTGTTATTTAACTGCATGGCAGAGCTTCTCGGTCTCAAAGGGTCTAATTTTGGTCACCCTACAAACAGTGGCAAAGCTCACACTGACTTCACCACGAACAGTAATTAGGTCTGGTACTGGAACTGGCAGTTTGTGTCCTTATTTTGGAACCTTCTCACAGCGAAGGAGAAGAAATTGTGCGTACTGCAACAAAATGTAACATTTCCGTACATTACCTGATCACTGGCAGAACTGCTATATTTTCTCGGAAATGGAGTGACAAGATTGGCTAAATGCCTTGTGAGAGGGCTAGAAGATTTGTGTCTTTCTGCAAAGCCAAAACTACAAATATTTCTTCCCTTTTTGCATCTTCTCCCTCATTATTTAGAAAAATACATATTTATACGTGTGTATGTATTTTATTTTGTAGGGTTTTGCACATTTTTTTCAGCATTGATACATCAATTTCTCCTTAAAAAGACGTTTGTCTATAGTGTATCGTCATTCTATCTGAGATTGTACTATACCCCTCATGTTTCCCCTGCAAAGTACTGTCATGCCATGACAGCTGCACTTCTTTCCCTTTGGCATGCACAAATGCTGAAGTTTTGGGATCAATCCAGTCTTGAAATAATCCAAAAACCATCTGGTTGCCTCAAAAAAAATCAAGAGAGGGGAATTCCTGTAGACTTTATATTGGTGGATTGAGCTTTCAGAGTTGCTTTAGGGATGGGATACATGAGTTCACTTACAGAACTCGCACACAGTTTTCATGCAGTGATTCGCAGGTCACTTGTGGTCTTTCAGGATGAGATTGTCATTCGTAGAGTCGATACCACAAGACTTCACCAGTAACCCCCCAGTAATGTGATGTCCATTTAATCAGTGTTGAAGACATATTGGAGTTTAACTCAAGCTGACAAAAGCCATATAGGTGGTTAAAGGACAACAGTTTTAATGAGCTGTCCAACAGCTTTCATATTATCAGGGAAACTCATGATAGTGGCATCATATATGAAGGGTGTTTTTTGACACCTGAGATGTATTTGCTTTGTGTTTCGGCTTTCATATCTCAACAGCCCTTTATAACAAGGGTCAATATCTGTTATCAAGGTAATTGGAGAGCTATTTATTTTACGTTCTTATACATTTAAATTAAATTAAATATAAAAGGCATATATTCTACACTTTTAGCTAGATCAAGCATACTTTTGGACCTTATAAATTTTTTTCTGGATTAATTTTTCCCTTGATATTATTGTAATGTGTTAGGCTAGTTTTTGTTTATAGCTATTAAAATTTGACAAAAGTAGATTTGCTTTAGCAGCTTGCAGATGGCTGGGTACCTTTGTGAGTATTTGCTATGACACCAAGCACTAACAATGCAATCGAGTGTAGACCAGTGGTACTCCTCTTAACTATTTGGACAGGCTCTGGCTGTTTCTGCTGTCGTGTCTTAAAAAGTAAATCTGGACAGATATAGTTGGCATGGTGTCGATGGTACCTGGGACCTGTCAATGCTGGTAGTGTAGGATGGTTACTTCCTATTTAACCACACTCACATTCTCATCTCTTTGCTCTGGCAGGACAATAAATCTCCTGGAGGTGGAGATAGTGAAATCATGACATCCTATCTCACATGTATTATCACTGTAGTCACACTGACACATGTTTCTAATCCTATCATTGAAAAGCACATCCACTTCTTTTTAATTGCCCATTACTTTTTAATTAGTTGTTTATTAAATGATAATATTTTATTCTGCTATAGCATTCTTGTTGCTCTGACAGACTTGCAGGAGGAGGTATTGGCAGACTCAGCATGGGTAATATGGAGAACCTAGATTTCTGCTTCAAATTGCTAACAGAGACTCGTCTATCAATTTTTCTGAAAAGAGATTTTTTTAAGTTGTTGGAAGTGAGAGATCTTCCCCTTCTGTTTGTTGGCATTCAGAAAGTCAATTCCATTGAGTCTATCTGTGACACAGGCTTGGCTAGAGACTAATCACTGACAGCTGCGATTGATCTCTATCACACAGTTAGCGATTTGTGAGTATGTGTCATTTCATTTTCCCTGAGCATCATTTTTTTTTTGCTAAATTTAAGCACCCTGAAGAATTAAAATATAGGAAGGGTTCTCTGACTTTGTCTTTTCAATCAATTACACTGAATGATTACAAGCAGAAAGGCCATGGCTGTTTTCCGCTGCAGAAACACTGCAACATGCAGATGAGGCATTTGACATGAGACGAAGGGGTCCCAGTCATCCTGAAAACAGAACCAGGAGTACAAAGCAGTCATAATATAAGGAGAATACATGGTACAAAACTATTTCTTTCTGTAAATTCATATTATATTTCTCTTTGCCTCTTCTGATTTTGTAGAAGCTACCTCCTCTGCTTTTTAAATGTCATCCATATTTATCAGACTGCATGGTTCTTGACATTTAGGAATATTTTTTCATCAAACTATAACTGAAGCTTTGACAAAGGGAGCTAATTATCAAGGGACTGATATTTTTTTCCATTTTTCTCTTTTTTTAAGGAACAGCAGGCTATAGAGAAAGTGTGAATTGTCAGCCACTTCTAATGCTCTTGTAGCAGTTTCTCTTCCCTTAGTATAGTTAGAAATTTGAATTTAAATGATTGCTGAAGCATGTACGAAATGCAGTGGGAGTTGAATAATAGTGGATTCTAAATGACAGAGAAGTCACTAGGTTGCTTGCTCAAGTAAAAAGTTAGCACCTGCTATAAGCTACATACAATCTCTCCTGCGGTAAATTTTGTATTATTTTTTCTTTATTGTAAGTGCTGACTGAAAATCCTGATTCCCTGCCAATGATGATGTCACTGCCTATGTGGGTCTCAGCCTGTACAATGTCAGAATATGGCAAAAGGGAGTATAAAAATTTGTTTGAGAAAATGTTCTGTTGCTAAATAAAAGGCTGCATTTTAAAAAATGTCCATGAACATAGTGATGTTGATCAACAAAAGTTGCTCATGTTAGAAATAATCTATTTGCTTGTCTTTATTGATGGTAAAGTAATACAGGACTCTGATCAGAAACATAAAGACCTTTTTACAGATCCCTTTCATGATTCTCCAAATGAAGGCTAATTTAGGCATAAAAATATACTTCTGAAATCAGTTATTCATCCATTTTCAGTTGCCTAGCAATGGCACAATTGCAAAAGAAGGAACAGTTTGTGGTGTGTAATGCATTTTTTATTGTCATCAATAATCTTGTGTCCATATAGTTCTCCTTCATGTCTGCTACCATATATGAATAATTTGATTTCCGTAGTTTGTCAAATCCAGCCCACTTAGCTTGAAGTGAGATCTTTAACTATGGAAGGAATGCAAGATCATTCTCATTACAAAATCAATTTTAATTTAGTTACTATATCAAAGCCCGCTTTGAATATGCGCTCCATGAATTCAGCTGTGCTAATAGCAATGCATAGGTCAGACTATCTGAATCAATTCGATAAAAATTCAAGGCTAAGCACAACTTTTATATCTGGAGCAGCCTTGTGTTAATTTCATTAGTTTTATGCCCAGCTGTTTATCTAACTCTACCTTCGAAGTAAAGAATGAGGGCAGTCCAACTGAACATTTACCCTCGGGGGGAGACCCGTTCAAGTAGTCACCTGTGACAGCAGAAAAGAAATATAGAAATATAAGTATTCCTAAGACTCAGCACTTTCTACACATAAGAGCTTTAGTTATTTTCATTCCTTTCTGTCTTATGCATAATTCTTATTAATATTTTCATGTTACAGCTTTATTAATTCATCATATATTTATGAAGCAGAAAGAGAAGGAAATAAATATACAACTATCCTGGCATGGCCCTTTATATGATTTTGCACATTATTTTTCCTTTCTGAGAAATACCTTCCCATACTGACCTAAAGCAAACAAACAGAAAGTCTTAACCAAAACCCAATTCTACTTTTTTTTTTTTTTTTTTTTTTTTTTTTTTTTTTGTAGGCTACTGAAAACTAAAGCATTCTTGGCTGTAGCATCCCTCTCATAGATTTGTGTCTCTGAAAAATATCAACATAGTTTTGGCTTATCACTTTTAGCTGCATGTAAATCTGGTGCTCTTCCTCTCCTCAGTTCCCCCCATTCAACATTAATTCACAGAAACCTTGTGGACTTCAGTGGATCAAGGGGAAAGCTCTGTGCAGCCTCCTGACATTAAGATTCCTAATTCAAAGCTTATTGCATTTGTTTCCCTTGGAACTTTCCTGATTAAAAATGTACCGACTGAGAAGAGCACCTCCATATTACATTTAGCAGAAAATCCTGAAAGTGGGGAGGAGGAAGCAACATTATGAAGGGCAAACATCTGTTGGGCTTTTCAGCTGATGGATTTCAAGTTTTGCAGAATATTTGGAAGAATGAATTGTGGTTCAATACAGAATGAATAGTTTACTGAGGTGATGCTTTGACCCCCTTTCCCTGTGGGGCAGTAGAAAGGATGATTTGATCCTCCTTCCTTCATGGAAAATTGGGTCATGACTTTTGCAGTTTTCTAATAGTTAGAAAACTGAGAAACTGACCTTTCTCTTCTCAAAGATTTTAGCATTCTGGTATAGAACAGTTAGAGAAATTTTCCTATCAATCATGAGAAAGGTTTAAGGAACTGCCATACTAAGTACTGAATACATGTAGCAAATTTCAGTAGGATTTGGCTCATTGGTGTCCTGTATGTGTGTATACAGATGACTGGGTTTGCTTGCTTTCCTGCATGGTGTACAGTTCTCAAGCTTTTCCAGGAAAGCTCTCAATTATCTTTTGGAAAAACTTCTTTCCAACCAAAACTTCTTCTGACCACCCATGTTTCAGTCTCCAGCCTGTGTCCATACTGGACAGCCATGCGTTTTTCTCCAGGCGTTTAGTGGATGTTAGAAGTTCACTATTTGACTAAGATCCTATTTCATTCAGAACAGGCTAACGTATATTCAGGAATAAGCAACTATATCAATAATCAACATTTTTCATGATAAGAAAAAATCTACATTGTATTAATTCTGTGGTAGGACTCCTGAGTAAGGTTCATGTACTTGAGATGGTATCATTTCTGTAGCCAACAGGTGTGTCAGATAAAACATATATCCCTTTTAATTCCCCCACTCTATTTTTGTTTTTTTTTTTTTTTTTGGTCTGCCAGGTAAATTACACAAACTTCACTATGGAGAACATACAGCCTTCAGCAAACACAGCACCTAAAAATCATCGAAGGATTGAGTAAATAGGAGAAAGAGGAGAAGTAAGCAGGGGCAAAAAGTTGCAAACCTTCTGGGGGAAACTATTGCCTGGTAATTTAAAGTCATTTCCATTTTTAAGTAGTCCTTGTGAAGAAGAGCAAAAATCATTTTCAGTCTAGTACTTGAATGCGAAACTAATAGCGAGATGATTTTTTTTTTTCCCAGAAAGATATTTTTATGCTCTGTATTTACACTACATTTGTGTTAGAACTACTTGAGTCTATTTTTAGGTAAGCCAAGATCTCATTTAGTCTTGTGGTATTTTCAAGCTTCACCAGGAAGCAGTGACAGTATGAAGATATCAAAATTATAACACCCTAGTGAATAGCAACTACCGGGAAGAAGGAAATAGGTAAATACAGACTTGACTTAAAAGCTAGTGTCTTAAGAAAAGATATACCACTGGCAATTTGGCCTCCCTACTGCTTACAGTACTTGTTAATCTCCCATATGAAATATTTGAATATGCCAAGGGAGGGTATGGAAGCACCGAGGGAATCATCTGCCTTAAATTGAGTGTCTGGCAATGGTAAGAGTGATTTTTGTCCCTCTGTCTCTGAGCTACCTCCTCTAGAGGTTGGTCACATGCCATAGAAAACTTGGCCCAGGCCTGTTTTCACAATCTGATTGCAATGCCGAGGCATACTTGTCTATAATTGTACATTTTTGTGGTTTGCACTTGGTAGCGTTTAAAATGAAGCAATGTATCTATAGGCTGGTGATGGGAATATACGTTGTATGCCCTGAGTCCTGTCTCAATAGTAGGGGAAGGGCAGTACTTGGCAGGGAAAGACTTGAGGTGGTTTCCAGGTTTTTGAAGGCTGAGGAAGACACATCTGGCAGGATGTCATCCTCATTGCCTTTGGGGAGTAAGGCTGGTAAGCAGCTATCAGAGCTGCATTTGGGTTTTGTCTCTTGGGCTGTGGAAACTTACTCCAAGCGGAAACTTACTCCAAGGAGAACTGAGAGAACAAGACTGCACCAGCCATGTGGATGGTCAGAGCCCAGAGACAAACTGGAAACCTACATTATGTGCACAAGTAAATATATTCCAAAATAAGCCAGATATCTCACTTGCTGGTGCCTTGTTTGCATTTCTTACGTCTAAATTTTTGACCTTAGAATTGCTGTAAGATGAAGCCGCCCTACATCTTCCAGTAATTTTATAGTAGTATTATTGTCCCAGTAACAATATTATGCTTACAATATAGGGCTAAATTGTAGATTCAGAGAAAACAAAGTGTAAAAAAAAAAAGATATTTAAGGTACTCTGCTATGGAATTTTACTAGAAAAATCTGTGACCTCAGTAGCACACTCATAGTTGCACATAGTCTGCGTCTGATTAGGAAAAGAAAATTTCCTAAAGATTCCAAGAAAATTCCAAGAAAATACTGCCCTTTTTGGCTAACTGTAAAAACTAAAACAGAACCAGGTCAATAATTCAGTTCCTGTTTAGACCAAACAGCTCACTTTTTTACTGCTTTTAACCCTTTAAATTTTGTCTAATAAAACTGCTATGGTACTTACTTATAATATATGAGAACTGCTTATATTTTTAGATGCACTTAAGCACCCCGAAAAATTAAAAGGACCTTGTTAAATTTATATAAAAAAGAAAACCTGAGAGTGTGGAAGTTATATTTTACAAGTTGGTTTCATTAGTCTCAGTGCACAAGCTGCTTTTGCCTGGGTCAATGCACGGTCTAGCAGTAACATTGTGAGGTTTGGCACGAGAGCTAAAATGAAGCTTTTCTGGAAAATGTCTGTATTTCTAATTTTTTTTTAAAGTGTGACAAAATAGCTTCCTGTTCTATTTCTATTCTTTCAATTCTATCTCTTTTATACAAAATTAAATATATATTACATAAATTTAAAATATTTTTAATTTTAATAAATATATATATATATATTTTGGTATACAGGGAGAGCTACTGCACCTATTTTTTCTTACCAATGGACTGTAAGGCAGCTTTGCCCTCACCAGAGGTTCAGAAATATTACACTTATCCCGAAGGACTATATCACGCACACAAGAACTGCTGCAGGAACACCCAGTCCAGCACAGGTCAGCCTCTCACTGCACATTTGTAGAGCAGGGAGAGAAGTTACAAACCACAATAGGGAAGGGCTACCAAGATGCTTAAATGGGTGACACAGGTGATTACAGTCAGTGACAAAAAATGTTGTCTTTCTGGAGAGAAGGCTGAAGGCGATTATGATCAAATTGCTGCTGCTGAGTAAGGTGAATGTGGACTGTTATTCAACAGATCCTGCAGTCCAAGAACTGGAGGGTACTCAATGAAATTAATAGAAAAACAGTAAAAAGAGAATTATTCTTTACACAGTGGATAGGGACCTTCGGTAATTACTTCCTCAACAGGTGGTAGAAACAGCATGAATAGATTCATAAAGAGATTGAAGAAATTCATGGTCAAAAATCCATAGATACTAAAGGGGGGAATAGACACGGACATACGTTCTAACATCACCATGGACTGCGAATGCTAGGTGAAATACAGAGGAAAGGACCTCAGAAGACGTCCACAGCTGCATGCTCTTCCTAACTCTTCCTAACTTCTCACAATTCCAGGCAGAACAGAAGGATAGGCTGACTGTTGGCTGGATGTACTGTATTTCTTATGTTCTTTACCAGTAGAAAAAGAGGTCTATGTGGCATTAAAGAGCAGAATTAAAGCTCCAACTTTGCTCAAAGGGCAAGCCAAACTATGGCTTGGCAGATTTATCCCACTAAGTAGTCTAGGTTGGTGTCAGCTAGGCTGGCTTCAGGGCAGATGAAAATTCATGAAGCTGTAAATCATTGTTTCTGGTGCATATATACACAAAGAGCACACTGCCTGACATGTTGGTATCTGCTGAATCGCTGCTATGTGTAAACCCGGAGCCAAAAATTCCAACGAAGCTTTCTAGTGCTACTTCTGTCTATGTATATCTGTGTTAAGACAGTGAATTTATAAAGTGTGCATCTGTAGGAGCTATGGAGTCGGCTCCATTAGTATGGGTTATTCTGCTAAACATACTGTGGTATTCTGTAATACCATAAATGCAGCAAAAGTTCTTTTAGGTTCATCTAAGTAGCACTTCTGAGAGTTTAGACAGACCATAACTTTTTCTATTCCTCTCCAATCTGTAAAATGGAAACTATAAGACTTGCAGAAGTTATAATGTGTTATTAATGTTTGTATAGTGTTCAGACAGTAGCCAGCATACAAAGGCAGGATCTTATTGCTTTAATAAAAGTTCTCAGCCCTGTCTTATCTTATTTATTCCTATCTGACCTTTGAAATGGGTGAATCCTGAACTTTTTATTGTTCTTAAATATCATTTCAGGTCTCCTGATTTAGAATCTTTTTCTCTTGCTTTAGCTCTAGTCATCAATAATGGCCAAAGCAAAAGCATCCCACCTGATGCTTTAAAGTTGAGAATTAGATATTAATAATAATAATGATGGCTAGGAAATAGCTATACTTTAGCATTAATTTTGTTGGACCACAGAGCTTACAATAACTGGGTTTTGAAACACTAACTAACTCCAGCAAACTCCTATAGTATTTAATAATTCAAGAGTAACACTTTCCTAGCTTGACATCCCTTCCAGTCTATTCTTGAGTAGTCAACAGAACTGATCTAGAGAAGCAAAGAAGTTAGATAGGAGGTCTTGGATATGGCTATGCATGTATGTACTATCTGCATGCTCTCATAGCTGAATAATGACACAGCTATTCCCAAAATAGAAAAAGTCTGTCACAAAGGCATAGCTCTTCTAATAAGATACAGTATGTTCTGTGGGCTGGGACTTCAGCAGATGCAATCATTAATAACTGCAACCTGTTAAATTTCTAGAATACTATGTTGCTTGAAGATAAGCGGTTATCTGGCAGTGCAGAAGTTTGGTTCTCAGTAAGAAGTTAGATAAGCGGAATATTTAGTCTGCGTGATTTCTTTTTAAAAGCAAAGGGATGATGATAGAGGAAGTTTTCTTTTGACTTGTAAAGAAACTAGCATAAACAGTTCTGACATCGCAAGACAACTTCAATAACGTTAGATACATCAGCATGACCATTTTTAACAGACTAACATGACCTTTTTTGATATGACTAAAAAGTGAATTTCAGGAGTGCGTGCTGGCTATGTAAATCCTTAATGGTTTATAAAACTGTATTCAGATACATTAAATATATATCATATTATATATATATTTACATATTCAAAGGACTCAAGGATGGAAACAGTTTAGGTAAAATGTTTAAAGAAATATTTTGCTGATAGCATTTTTGGCAGAATAACTGATGGGTGTCATTACTATATTGTCCATTTCAGAAAGAATGCTGGGTGACATTGCCTTAGAATACTTAGAATAAATATTACTCAAAGTTCTGGTAAATATATGAGAGAAGTTTCTTCTTCTGGAGACTTCACCTGTGTAAAAGTCATGGCATCTTGCCTATAGAACTCACTGACAACTGTGTTTAATTTATGCTTCAGTATAATTGAACTACTCTGTCATTCCTTCCTGTTTGGACAGTTATGGGCACTTAGGAATTTTACATTACTTTTAACCTTGGATGATACTGATTTTTCCTTTTGATTGTCCCTGGACCAAGGAACTACCACTTTGGCCTGCTCTCAGAACAGTTTTGTTTTCAGTGTCTGTGTCTTACTTTAGTTCATTTATGTATTTCTCCATTTTTTCAATATAAATTCAATTAATAAAGATAATGTAAAAACTTCATGCTCTTGATTACTATTCTCTTTTCCTATTAAAATGTTTTTAAATTTTGCCATAGTTTTTTCCATGCCAACACTCATTTGTCACTGATAGCTATCACATTATCTCTTTATAGTCTCAGCTTTGGCCCCTATCTTTTCATATCTGTTGAGAATATAAATGCATTGTAAAGTTTCTATCTACTGCAGTATATCACAGCATTTATGTGCTACAGAATATCTTTTAGGCTTATCTGGTTGTTGATGTCTCAGGGTATTCATCATACTATAGGTTTGTAAGACCATTTAGAAGAAGACCAGAGCTCATGTTAAATCCACTAAGCCAAGAAAGACAATCTCAGCTCTCATCCCAGTATTGGGTAGGCAGTTTCCAACGTGCTGAGCTCTCATGAGGTCTTCTGGGTGCTGAGACATAAACAGTAATAAAAAAGACTGGACCTTATGGAAGGGAAGAAATGTCATGGTTTCATAAATATGTATAGGAATTGTATAAATATTCAGGTTATTATGTGTTCATCCAGCTTGAGCTATTGAAATTTTGAAAATTATCAGTAAGTGATCTTGGCTGACTGACTTGGTGGATGAGGAGAGAACAGTGGTTGTTGCTACCCTGACTTTAGCGAGAATTTTTACACATCTCGTAACATCTTGATAGACAAGCTGATGAAGTATGGGAAGTGGATAAGTATGAATACGTACATAGTGAGGTTAATTGAAAACTGACTGGATGCCATAATTCAGGGGGTTGTGAAGTCCAGCTAGAGGCCAGTCACTGGTGGTGTCCACCTGTGGTATATTTTGTATCCTATACATCTTCATTATTGACCTCGATGATGGGACGGAGTGCAGCCTCCGCAAGTTTTCTGATGATGCAAGACTGTAAGAAGTGACTGATGCACCAGATGATTGTGTTACCATTCAGAAGGATCTTGACAGGCTGGAGCAATGGGCCAGAGGTGTCCCTGTGAAATTCAAAAAAGTGAAATGCAAAGTTCTGCAGCTGGGGATAAATAACAGGTGGGCAATCATATCCCGCTGGCAAGGAGTTGAACAGGAGCCAGCAATGTGCCCTTGCAGAAAAGGCATCCTGGGCTGCATTGGGCAGAGTGTTGCTAATAGTTTCAGGGAGGTGATCCTTCCTTGCCTTCTCAGCACTGGCCATATCTGTAGTACTGTGTCCGCTGCTGGGCTCCACAGTACAAGACAGACATGGATTTACTGGAGTGAGTCCAGCAAAGAGCCAAAATGATGGTGAAGGGATTGGAACATCTGTCATACAGGGTGAAGATGAGAGAGCTGAGACTGTTAAGCCTGGAGAAGAGAAGGGTCTGGGGGATCTTGGGAACAGCACCTATGTGTAAAGAAAGAAGAAACAGGCTCTTCTTGGGGGTGCCCAGTGACAGAGCAAGAAACAACTGACACAAACTGAAACAGAGAAAATTACATCTGAACATAACATTTCAATATGAGGGTGGTCAAACGCTGCAGCAGTTGCCCAGAGAGGTCGTGGAGTCTCCATCCTCCGAGACATTGAAACCTGATTTGTCCCAGTCCTGGGCCACCTGCTGACCCTGCTTGAGCAGGGGAGATGGACCAGGTGGTCTCCAGGCATCCCTTTCAGTGCCAGGAATTCTATGTGATTTTGTGATAAACAGGAATCTTTGTGCATCTAGATTTAAAAAAGTCCTCACATACCAAAATAGATGAAAGAAAAAGGATCAGGAAAAGAAAAGAAGGAAAGAATGTCACATAGAGAGGAAGAAGCTTTTGTGATCAAAATAAAATTGTTAGCTCTTATTTGGCAGATACAGCCTGGGAAAGACGCCTATTCACTAGCATTGTAACTCAGCTGTTTAGTGGCATGTTCAAGACTGATCATTAGCATTCCCAAGCATGTATCAATTTGAAAATGCCTTTCTTTTAACTCGTCAATATGGAAGTCCCAAAGTGCACTTTATTTGTGTAATAGCTTCCTTCAAGAAGTTCAAAATCAGTTGTGGCTATTCTGGTTATGTTCAAGTGAAATCCACTCAAAGACAAAAAAGTTTCTTTTTGTTAAATAATAAAGGCAGAGGGAGCAAAGAAAAAAAAATGTTTTCCAGACTGGCTGCTTTAAACACTGACAAGAAACACATGGTATTCACTGATGGTAATATATTAGGCAATAGTGTCATCTTAATTGCAAAACACAGATTCTTACTGAATCTGGTTCCCAAGTTGACCACATAGCCCCAAGAAAAGCACACTTATATATAGTATTAAATTATATTGTTTGCTGAGAAGAGGTATTCAAGTGACCAAAATGACCAGTTTGAATAAGTTTGTCAACCAAACTTGCAATCAATCCAGAGTCAAATGAGTCCAATTCTATTTAGAGCACAAAAAAAACCCTCCAAATGTTACTTTTAACATTCTTATTTTTAATTCTACCTATTCTACCTAATTCTATCTATTCTTGTTTTTATATGCTACCACAAGTTGTAAAGGCCTCGCAAAGTATACATTATCTGTATAAAAGGATAAAAATTCAACACATGCAATTTCAATACACCTACATTTGTACCCCACTTGTTCTGTTGTGTTCTGATCCTACCCATGTTCTTTTATCTTGCATCATATACTTACCAAGAGTTAGGGAAAAAAAAATGGATACCTGTTTACCAGCAAGTCAGTCTTTCTCAGCAAGAGGATAAAATCTCTTTGGTCAATGAGAATTGAGAATAACCCAACTATAGCAGGTTTCCATAGTGGAGTCCTTCGTAAGTTTTACCAGAAAAACTATTCACCAAAATGGCAAAGCATTGGTTACACAGTTAAAGTTCAGTAGCCTATTAGCCTGTAAAACAGAACTATAAGCAACTAGAGCATAAATTGTGCATTGTAAGATGCAGTCCCAGCATATCACTGCTTAATCTGCTTTCACTTGATGGGTTAAAGGCTTTTTTTAAATATATATAACACAATGGAATTCATCCTCTTCTGCCTCAGATTCCTGTAAGCAGCAATATTCGTATACCTTCCAGGGCTGTTGCAAAGATTCATTAATTAGATATAGATTGGTTTGTAAATGTGGTGACTCAACCACTTCTCTCTCTCTCTCTACTTGCGTGTAGGGCAGGGTCAGAGCACAGGGCTTCTCCTGCAGGAAAGCCATGCTGAGGAGGTGAAGCAACGCTATGAGATTTTGCTGCATGCTCTGAAGTATTTCAAGTGAGTCGCTAGATTGTTCAGCAAGAGCACAACAAGGCAAACGTGGAAGGACTGTGCTCAGAGCTGGTATCATAGGTGTCTGCACCACACACATTCGTATTTGCATGAGGTCAAAGTGAACGTCATCTGAAAAGATCTACAGGTAAGAGTAGTTTTTTTAGCTCTTTCTTTCTTTCTTTCTTTCCTTCTTTGACAGTGAAGTAAGCAGGTAAGGTTAGGACGCGTTTTCATCCAACCTTGTATTTTCATGCTCTCTGCTAGCTTCTTAAGAGCATTTGCTTAACCCATTCTGAGGTATATTGCAACAGCTTTTCGAGGGCAATGCTTAGCTGTGCAGAAGATGTTGTTCCCTTACACCTTCAGAGCATTAAAAAAAAAAAAGGCCAGTGAAATCTCTGTTGTTTGGGATAGAACAAAGGAAATCTCAGAGAGGGAGCCCTTTGGAGACAAGTTTAAACTGCACAGTCTGGTCCTTTTCTAGCAAATTTATTCTTACATATCTGAGTTATTCATTACAAAGCTTAATTAAACAGAGGGAAACAGTCTTTAATTTTATAGAGAAAAAAGAAAACAGTTTTCCATACCTTAGCCATCTGCAAAGCTATTCCTTCTCAAAGGTGGACACAAAAGGAAATAACTCCTACAGTTTTAGAACTGCATGTTTGCACAGTTGTGAATCATTCCTGTCTTCAACACTTGACAGCATGTAAAGTAGATGGACTGTATTTTGCTCATATTCACTACATATCTGCATCCTCCTGACAATACAGTTTTGGCTTCATAATAAATCCTTGCTGCAAATCATCTTAAGAATTCTTGTCCCATAACTCAGCAAAAGCTTTTTGACCTTGTTAGTTGCAGATTTTAGAGCAGAAGTTTGAAATAAACGTCAGTCTTGCTGATGCTGCCTTATTGTTTTCTCCCAAGAAAATAGCTTAATATGTTTAGACCACTAGAAGTGACAAGCCTTCATAAAATTCAAGAACTATCATTAGTTTATTTTAATAATGAAAAGCAAAACAGATTGTGACAATAACCTTTGTCCTGTTCTCACATACTAATGAAGTGCTAAGATCTGTAATGAAATGCTTTTAAGGATGAAAGGAGGTGCCAGAAGAAATGGTTGACTAGTGATGTGGGATCCATCAGACTGTCATTGCTAAGGTTAGTGTAAAAAAGCAGAACTTGACAACAACAAAGGGAAATGTATTTCTGCTTTCACTGCTGCTAACCTGGAAAAAAAAAGTGGTGTGTGCTTTCAGAGTTGCTTCACTGAAGGTCTACTTTTCGCCTGCTGAAATCATTGGGCAAATTGCTGGTCTAATCAATAGCAGCAAGAAGGTGCTATACTGAAGGCTTTATAGTAATCAGACTTGAATAATGATAGGGGTCAAACATATACTAAGACCTGTTATTTTTTGCATTCATGTATGCCATTAGTGAAACAAAATATTATAGGAGAGGATATTTTTCTTTCTTCTACACCTTTTTTTTTTAGGGGTAATATACATATAAGTAGGAGAATCTGCGTCTTGGAAAGCATGAAAGTACCTGGAGTGTTCAGTACTGAAATAATCAGCATCAGCTACATCCTACAGCTACTCTCACAGGGCAGTTGCAAAGCTGCATAGGACCTTACTGATAAAAAATGAGATAAGACTCCAAGTACTAGAGTTCCTTTTAGATGGGTAGTACTTACAAATATATATATATATTTCTCCAACCGTACATACAAGCCTGTTGACTGCATGAGAAATCTCTAGAAAAAAATCTCTGAGTGTGGCTGTATATTATGGAATATAACATTCCATAATGCGCGATCTTGTGGAAGAAGGGCCAGGACACATGGGAAGAATATAGGAATACTGTCAGAGAATGCAGGGATGCAATGAGGAAGGCCAAGGCCTGTTTGGAATTAGAATTAGCGAGAGATGTCTGGGGCAACAGGAAGGGCTTCTATAAATACATAAGTAGCAAGAGGAAGACTGGGGAAAATGTTAGTCCCCTGCTGCATGGGGAAGGCTCTTCTCCATAGTGGCCAGTGACAGGACGAGGGGTAACGGGGGTAAAATGAAACACAGGAAGCTTAATCTCCACATGAGGAAGAACTTATTTCCTGTGAGGGTGACAGAGCCCTGGAACAGGCTGCCCAGAGAGGCTGTGGAGTCTCCTTCTCTGGAGATCTTCCAAACCC
>NW_010583313.1:137385-170942 GCF_000705375.1 Tinamus guttatus
CACGTGCTCTGGGTGTCCCTGCTGGTGCAGAGGGGTTGGACTAGATGATCTCTAGAGGTCCCTTCCAACCTCAACCATTCTGTGATTCTGTGATTCTGTGATTCTGTGATTCTGTGATAATGTATTATAATAATATAACAGGGGAGGATAAGAAGACCCCTTATTAATAAGACTTATGATTTTTAGGGGTCTGTAAGTGGTTTTGATGCCCAGCTGGAGGCAGTACACCTGGAACTTGCTAGGGAAGTAGCAAGGGCTGGCCAACCGAGCTCCATGAGATCAGCTCTGCTGAAACCCTCTTTGTCCTTCTCACACTCTTTGAAAGACCAGTCTCCAAGCATGATGCTGAGCAGAGTCTCTCCCCACAAGATTTCAGTGTGTGTGGCTTTTTTTTTTTCCTGAAGGATTTAAAAGGAATCTAAATGAATTAATGCTTGCCAAGGTGTCTCACTCCTTTCTAGAAGCAATTTCATGCGAGCTAAGCTGTGTCACTTGTTAAGTGAAAGAGATTCATGATGCATTGAAATGGAAATATAAAAGAATTTGCTACTGAATTTAATGCTCATGAGAGCAAATGACCTTAAGTGAAGCATGATGCAAACAGGAGCAAGACTGAGCAAACTATCCCAGTAAGTTCTGGCTATCCTCCATGTCCTTGAAATACAACTTCTATACAGTTTGCCTTAAGTTTGTCTTGAATAAGTCCAGCCTATGTCTGCATTTGCCATGGCTACAGAAGAGGGATTATATTCACTGTTTCTGTACCATCTCTTTAATGAATTTAAACCTGTTTCTTTCCTGTTTGATTTGCATCAGTGCATTCAGAGGCACAGAGTTAACAGAATTGATTTTACAACTGAATTTAACTGAACCATGCCATCTTCAAGCTTAGACAAAGCCTACTTAACATCTATAGGTAAAGGAAAGCATGGTAAGTGTATCATTAACACACACATTTCTTGAGGACATATGACGAGCATTTTAACACTTACTCTTCTGACCATAACTTTCTAGAGAGAGAGTTGTTGTAGCAGCATTTGATTCTGGGAAGTTTTCACAAGTTCACTCCATCCTTCTAAATACTGCTGGGTAGGTCTGTGATGCTCAGATAGACACTTGTGATTCTGGGAAATTTTCACAAGTTCACTCCATCCTTCTAGGTCTGTGATGCTCAGATAGACACTTGCCTTATCCCCTACAGGACCCGTACGTACAGCAGCAGGCAAGAGCTGCTTATTTTCTGTGTCTAAGCTAGGTAGCATCAGTCAGGTGGCCACAAGAACAAATAAAGATGATGATGGCAGTTCAACTTTTCTGATTTCTCCTTGAAGCCTAAAAATTACCTCATAGTTGAAGATATACAGTGTTTATATATGGATCTTTTCTTTCAATTTGCTGCTACAGTGAGCATGGAACAATGCAGCTTTCCTTTTGTGCAAAATAAATGGTGACAGCATGTAATTTTATTCTTTGTAGCTCTTGCTTTAATTTCCTTTCTTTTAAGCAAGAGAGTAGTCATTTTGATAAAACCTACTCCATTAGTTTTGTCACCATCTTGTTATTTGTATCTAACTGTTGTATGACTAAAGAGGTTTGGAGAGGTGCAGTTCACAATTGTTTGGTGCATAAGGTAAGCATTTCCCAAGAACGCCTTATGGAATAATTCACTGCAACATATAAAGGCAAGAGGAAGCAGATGCAAATTTTAGCAGGATTCACTGAGAAAAAGCCTGCTCTTCTGCATGATAGCTTGAATTAGGCAGGGTTGTTGTGGTTTTTCATCATTCTGTCTTATTTTCTTTGATGCCTCCCTCTCTTCTTGTCTTTCTTTTTCTTAGCATCTTTGTCTTCCCTTATTTTTATCTAACCACTTGATACCATTTGACCGTGCTTGTCATTCCTAATAGGCTGCTATACAACATCACACCTCTGTGATGTAAAAGTGGGATGCTGCAGTGGCCGATAAGGATAAACTGGAATAAATGACCCTTGTTCAGATAATATTCCTTTGTTGTCAAGAAGCAGACAGCTGCTATTGCCTCCTTCAAGTGAAAGGATAGTAGTCTTCAGCCTAAAGAAAATGGATTGAGAGAAGGAAATTGGGCTGATTTATTCTTTCTTAGTCATAGGCTGTCTTGCTTTGAAGATGTCTGCAATAATAAAATAGCCTTACAATTTGGAAGGTTGCAACAAATGAATCTCTAGCCAGAAAAGGGAACACATTCAGTTCAGAAACATATACCAATACTTTAAATACTCCAGGAAAATGTCAGTTTTCTCCAAATTTTTTGCTGACTTTAAAAATAATTAATTATGGATATTCATTAATTTGCCATTTCAAATCAGAAATGTTTTTTTCTTCTTGATTTCCCAATGGCCCTTAAGACAGTTTTTATTCCTTTTGTGTACTGGTTCCTTAGGATTTCAAATGCATTGCAGATAAGTTTTGATAATGGATTTCTGTTCTAGCTCTGATTTGGAAGGATACAAAAATATTTAATTTTATTCTGTTGCTACATAAACGTTGACTAACTTTGGCAACTCCATAAGTAGCAGCAGGGGATGTTCACGTAGAGCCCTCGAGGCATTTCCCAAAGTGTTATGGCTCTTTTCAAGACATGAGAGGAAGTTCTGCATATTGGGAGTATATCTTTAAGATGGCAAAACACAAAAGATCTTCTCTTAAAAGCCCACATCAAACTAAAGAGTACTGTTTTTTAGAGAAATGCATACAGTTATTGCTGCTTTTAAAAATAAAGCATACTAGGCCAGCGATGTCGCTTTTGGCTGTGGGAGTAAATAAACTCTGTCCTTCAGATGGCTAAGGCAGAAAAATTGTTCCACCCAGTATTCACTTATGCGAACTCTGAAAGGAAACAGAAATGAAAGTGGACATTGCTAAATGCAAAATCCATCAATAGCAAGATAATGATACACACCAGCGAAGAAAGATTGATCTCTGGGGTCCCCACCCCATGCTGAGACTTAAATTTACAGTTTGCTAACATACTGATTAGATGACAGGTGGAATCCAACCAGCGATTCACTCTGAAACTGTATTTTGATTGAAAAACAGTGTATGATTTAGCCTATGATATAAACGCCCAGTCTTTGAGCATGAATCCACCTGTGGATTCAATAGAAATTCTAACTGCAAATAAAGAATTTGGTCCCAGCTATAATCAGTCTCTTAAAAAGCACACAAAAACTCCTCCCTTCTAATACAACAATTTGAAAATGCTATGAACTATATCAAATTGTGAACGGAGGTGGTAATCCTCTAAGTTTAATTACAGAGTTCACTAATCTTGCTAGAACATAAAGCAATTTTAATGCAAGATTCTTTGTTAAAGTAAAGCTTGCCTCGCATCCTGAAATATCTCTGATTTCTATTGGCTGTCTAAACAAAATATGCCCGAGGATTCTGACTGGAAAGTACCAAGAGATAAGCTCCTCATCAGCAGCTAGACCTTTTGAGACCAATAATTTGTTTTGTTTGCTTTTTTGTTCCAATTACTTTATTGCATTAGGGGCTATAAATAAAAAAGGTTGCATTTCCTAGACAGATTATAAATGAGATGAAACCACAGCTGTGTCCATCTCATCTACAGCAACCTAGAGACAGCTCCTCCTTCCCCAAAGAAGACTCTGCTTCCTTTCTCCCCAGCACACTCTCTGAGACCCACCTCACTCCCAAGAGGCAGGATCTTCTACACTGACAGCTCCTGCCTTTAGCTAGGGGCTGGATCCAACACAAGGGTTGAAACAGCCACCTCTGCTTTAGGTCATTATTCACGGGAGTTAAAGCAAGCTGAAGATGGTGAAACAGCCAAGCAAACAAATCTTTGCAAAGCAACATGCAGCGTGACGTTCGATTCAACTTTCTTGGCAGTGTAAAATACGCCCTGAGGAAATCTATACATTTAGCAAAAACTAACCACAAAACTTAATGGTGATTATTCTTTTGTTTTGTGCCAACATTGAACTAAATATAAAGCCTGAAACACAAAGCATTCATATAGTTCATTCATATATAATATGAATATATATATAATATAGCATTTGTAAGAGTTTGCTTCTGGTTTATGATCCATAAGGGAATTGGTATTTCTTATTGGCTGAAGACTATGTGCAAGGGAGATCTTTGAAATACAGCAACAACCATTTTCTTCTGGCAGACACTGGATATTTATACAAAGGGATCATAGCAGGGCTCTTTGTGAATTTTAATCCAGTTTGCATCCTATAAAAATAGCAGAGCTATTACAAAGCTTAGCTGTATTGTGCTGCTAGTATAGACTATGCTGTGGAGGAGGAGGTTTAAAAAGAACCATTTAGTGCAACTGGAAAGAGAAATGTGTTCACTCTGATCTGAGGACAAGAACAACTTGAAGACAGAAGAATATAGTCAGAAAAGGGAACTGGAAGTGACTAAGGGAATTATGAATATTCACTCTCCCAAAGGAACAGCTAAACATGCATTTTTTCTATATATTTATTTTTACAATATTGCAGCATTTTACTATTAAAGCAATTACTTTGCCTTATAAACTGCAAACAGAAATTAAATTACCTGCCACATAAAAAGATATATTTAGACGGAAGCACTGTCTGCCTGATAATTTTTAAGACAGGAGGAAGTTGAGTAACTAATACTAAAAAATGTGAGAAAATTGAGCTTTGACAGCACAGCTGTTGATGCTGATTAAACTTAAGGGAAGCTATGTTGTTTGCAAGTAATGAAAAACAGATATGTACTAAAAGCTGATGACAAATATAAAAGGTATACTAAGAAAAGTATGCTATAAAGTACATGACATATAATATCTTTGCTATACAACACTAAAAATTGAAAAACTTCTCAGTCACTTTTCCTTGTAAGTCAAAAGATTTTGGTATTATGGTAGACAGATACCAGTTTTGAGCACACAGAAATCTTGAGTCATGTTCCCAAAAGTGATTGCTCTCCCTACCTTGCAAAGGTTTTTAGTATTTTTCTCCCATTAGAATATTTCATTTTAAATTAATATGTGTGTATCCGTATGCCGTCCTTTGTTCTTCAAGGTGACACAAATCAGGAAAAACACTTCCAGTAACAAATGTTACATATATGTTTCCATAGTCTGCTACTTTTTTTACAGTATCATAAAGTCATTGACATTTCTGAGGTCACGCGATCAGTGAAGTTACAGATCAGTGACAATTTAATAAACTAATGACAACTTTTAGTTAAAGAAACACTAGGATAAAGCAAATCAGTGGAGGGTCACCAAGGTAGTCAGGGGCCTGGAGCACTTGATGTATGAGGTGAAGCTGAGAAAACTTTTTCAGTCCAGCCTGGAGAAGAGAAGGCCACAGAAACACAGTGCTACTTACAGCTAGAACAAGGAGATGGGTACAACTGAGCCAGAGCTGCATGATGAAAAAGGAGAAGGAATGGATGCAAACTGCAGCAAGCAAATTATGAATAGATACAAAGAAAAAAAATCTTCAGTGGGAACTGATAAACACTGAAGGATGTTGTCTGGACAGGCTATAGAACCACCATCAGAAATGTTCAAAACTCATCTGGACGAGACCTGGAGTAACCTAATATAGCTTTAAAGTTGGCCGTATTTAAATAGGAGGATGGACAAGACAGCCTCCAGAGGTCCTTTCCTACGCTGACTATTTTACAGTTCTACGATTACTTAAGGCTTGAAATTTGAGAAGACTAAAGGTGCAGATATTTTTGTGTGAGAGGTGTTGTGTGTTGATTGTTTCAACACCGTATTTATGTATGCTTCATAACTGCTTAATCTATTTTCAAATCTTAAAGTTTGTTAATTTTTATATTTTCACTAGTTTTTCAAATGTGCTGGAAAAAAAAGATCTTCCTATGGAAACAAAATTTGAACGTACATGAAAAGCTGTTAAATATTGAATCCTTTATACACAAGTAACAAATTGCAATTACTTTCAGTACACATGCAAGAATTTTATAAACCCTGTAGAAAAACAAGGACCTATTAAATTGCACTGAAATTGTTCATTAGTTTCCAACAAAAAATGGGAGCTCTTGACAAGCTCTAAGTTACATATTTGAGGGCAGTAGAAATATACAGTTCATAGAAAGTTGCATAAGATGCTAAAGCAAAGTGTATTTTTCCTAAAATTTCTCTTAAACAAAAATACTTTTCCTTCTTCCCTTGCAACTTGTGTATGACAACCAAGAAAGAGTCATTCAGGCCTGACATCACCGCAGTCACACTTTGACCAAAGCTCTTTGATGAATTACGGTACCTCCTAATGCTGAGTGAATGACAAATATACAATATACATTCCTGCCACAAAGTGTAGCCTAAAAGTAAAGTTGGAGCACCAAATTGCAGCCAAATAGTAGTCGTAGCGTGCTCTCCCAGGTAATGCAGTTTAGACTTGCAGTAGCTGAAAAGGAAATTCTTAGATCAGCTCAACCAAAAGAAAACATTTCAATTCAGGTAGGAATACCAAAATATTTTATTCCATTGTAAAAAATTTTTTAGTATCTTTAAGTCATTGAACATTCAGTCTTGGTCTAAGATATAGCCATAAACTGGTTGCAATAAAATGCAGGATTGTAATGGAAGCAGTTCACACTGATGATCACATGGTCACACAAACATTTACCATGGACAAAAAATGACAAATTAGCACCGCAGTTCAGAAGGAGGAATCTCCTACAATGAAACAGCACAAGTATCTCCTTTAAGTGCAAGAGGACCGCCTCTCTCAAAACCAAAATCTTTATCCAAAGTAAAGGTATTTTTAGAGGGACTTTTTTTCAGTAACTGCCAACCAAAAATATTGAAAGTAGCATAATAATGAGTTCATTTCTATGGAAATGGTCTTGTTATTATTTAATCAGGCCAGCATCTAAGTGATTCATGAACTGCAGGTTGAAATTCAATATGCAGTTCATGAATCTCTGAGTTGAAGAAATCTGAAGGAAAGAAAAAGGAGAAGAAAGAAACCCCTTCCCCAAAGGACTTAGTAAACACTCTGTCAATGATGAATGCTTTCTAATTTACTTCAGCAGTTAAAAGCTGCTCAGTTCCTTAGCTTATTCAGTGTTCACTTGTAGGAACACCATAGTGAGTACCCATGATGCATTAACCTAAGCACTGCATAAAACCACAGCAAAAAGAGAGAGAACCAGTAGCTTAAAGAAATTAGTCACTCAGAGCACTTGTGAGCGAAGTTAATTGAAATTTGGAAGCATTGTAAACAGGTCAGAAATTTCCTTCTACAAAGGGAATAAAGCAGTCACAAGCTTCCAGAATCTTCAAATTCCTGATCTCAAGACGAGGAAAAAATGCCCCTTACTGTTTTCCTTATGAGATATGTGTCAGCTTATATAGTTATGTGTGTAAACATACAATGCATGCAAAACATACGCTCACATATGCATTATGGTTACACACACTGCACACAAGAGTCTACATTCACCTTAAAAATATCTTGTTGTCAAAATTCTAAGCTAAAAACTATTTTTATAGTGTTTCCACAGGATAATCATAGTAAGACTATTGAGATTTTGTAACTAGCTGAAGCTTAAAATAAGCAAATGGAGGAAAAAATTTGCACTGCATGTTGATTTAATGTGCAGAATGAGCCCAGACAGCTACAGCATCCTGATGTGTACAATAGTGATACTCATTTTCCAGAGGACTAAAATGCTGTGCCCACCTTTCCTCACTGCCTTTCATTGCCTAATCTCCCACCTAGTCAAGGTAAATGGAAAAAGAAGACAGATGAAGAGGGTAGGTGGTGAGAATACTGCTGGAGCAAATGACGCAGCTCAAATTCTCCTTATTTTCTCTTCCTGCCTTAGAGATGTGCATGGATTTTTTAAATAAAAAAGTGCCATCTTTATAGAGCACCTGATTGCTTTGCTCTTAAGTAGCGTCATTTTTTTTCTGCCTGCTTTCATCTACTTTTTGTACTTCAGATATAAAAGTGATTCCATCACTTTATCAGACACAGAGAGCTCCTAGTGATATTTTATCAAGACAAAAAACCTATAAAATCCAAAATACATTTTCCGTATTATCACTGGAATCTTAATAATAGTAAGAGCACAATATTGTTCGACAGAATTTCAAGAAAAAGGAGTGTTTTTCTTCCAGAGCATTGTGTAACTATGCTTGCTGCAGGGGCATGTGAAACTTTGGAACATATGTGTTTTGCTCAGTAAGGATGCTTATAGTGCTGCTAGTATTGATATGACTTTAAAAGGTGCTGACAAAGTGTTGATAGTGAATAAAAAATAAAAGGATAAAAGCAACTATGTAGCAGGGAGCAAGAATAAAATGAAAAATAAATATCATGTGGAAAATCACTTGTCTCCCTTCAGTAAAATCATGTTTACTATTGATTGAAATCACCAAGTGCTCACTGTTTACTTGGAGTTTAATAGAACATGGAGATCATCCAATATAATATTTCTTCACTTTGGAAAATCTTCGGATTGCATCACTGATCACCATTATATGCAAGTGCATTAACTGCTGATAATTACAGGCGCTCCCAAGGGTTTTAGACAGTTCTATAGAAAAGAGCCCACTTCACATCTGCAGGATCATTTTTTGATGATTTCAGAATATCTGCACAGTGAGAGAATATAAACTGACAGTTTCAGATGAGATGATACAAATTCAGCTGTTCATCAAGAAAGAAAGAAAGGAAGCGAGCTAGGCCTGTTTAGTCTGGAGAAGAGAAGACTGAGAGAGGCCGATTGATCAACATGTAAAAGTACCTTAGGCGTGAATGTAGGGAGGACCCGCCTGGATGCAACCCTGTGCCACGTGCTCTGGATGACCCTGCGTGTGCAGGGTGGTTGGACTAAATGATGTCTGGAAGTCCCTTCCAACCTTAACCGTTCTGTGATTCTGTGATCTTCTTATGTCACCCAGATCCGGTCACTGGTCCTTGACTGTAGAGCTGATAAAAGGCAAGTATAGATTTAGTGTCTAGCCATATCCATGAGATTAGAAGCATTCTAAGTGGAGAGGGTATTTTAGGATAAATTTTCAACTGTGGGTTAGAGAGAACAAGCCAGCTGAGAAATCAAGAGAGGAGAATTCAGAGAAGTCACGAGAATGGCCTAGCTACAAAGGCCCAGGGCTGGAAATGCAAAGGATTTGCTCAGAGGAACTTCTGACCAAAATCATTTGGTGTGAAGCTAAGAATAAGTATGGATAAATATTGAGAGAAATGTGAACAACTGAAAGAATTCTAGTTCTGCGAAGGCTCTTCTATAACCCTGAAAGCAAAGGTCAGGTGTCTTCATGACTGGACTAAGAACAGCATTTTGTAGCACTAGTAGAGCCATTCTAGAGCAGAAGACGTACCTAGACTCTGCACAGATATGGTTTTCTCACAGCCTCATCAACAAATCATCGCAAGATAGTTTCTCCAAAAGAAACACCTAGCAGAAAGTATGTTCTCTCTCAGGGGGAACATGTTTTTGCAAAGCTGTGGAAGCTTTGTGTATGAATATATACATATATACATATATATATATACACATAGTATTTTTACCTCTCAACTTCTAATATTTTAGGGATAGTAAACAGAACTGGTCAGCTATTATTTGCATCCAGGCAGGTCTTTTATTGCATTATAATGAGAATGCAACTGATTGTGTAAAGATATTAATTAACACTAAAGTGCAAGCTGGAGCTGCTAACTATTTGACTACAACAACAGATAGTTTTGTTGAGACAGGAAATAAAATGTTTAATGCCAAAGAAAAAGATGTTGAGATATGTGTGATTTAGCTCTGTGGTAGTGTAGGAGATGAAAGCTTGAAAATTCTTGCTCAAACAGAGCTTGCAAGGTTTAGATTTTGATTTTTTGGATAGATCTCTGCCTGTTTTAGAGTTACACTTAGTTCATTGGTTCGACCAAAGGATTAGGGTCTAAATTTGACAAAAGTGGAAAGGGTATAAGAGGAAAAATAGACAACTCAGTAATTTACTTTATTAATTATTAATTTGACATTATTAGACACATGAGCAGCATGGTGGAAGGTAGTAAGCACAAAAACTTCCCCAGGAAAAAAGTTTTCTGAAGACAGGTAGCTAGCAAAGCCAAAAAGAGGAGGTAGTCTATTCCAAGTCTGGAATTAAAATGAAAAATAAGTTGGATTATAAAAAAAAGGACTTACTGGGCTTCAAGGGATGGGAAGCTCTGCCTGAGAGAACTGCTGCCTGAGAGATAATGTAATAGAAGGGGAGACAAGATGTGTGCAAGAGTGATGCTGTTCAGAACCTTAAAAGTGATGATGAAGTGTATGCCAATCACTTACACGAAAAGCTGTAACCTATTTTCCTTATCATATTCAAAAAAAAAAAAAAAGTGGAAACTTCATATTTTGCACTCTCCAAAATCAAACTTATTATACGGGGACTGTCACACTGAATAAATCTGAGCTGTTTAAGACCCTGCAGGCTGTTCACACAACTCACACAACACGGCCACCTGCACGTGTTTTTGGTGCCTTTCAATGACTTGCTGCAACATAGTATTCCCTAGGCCAGCAGCTGTAAGGTTCTGCGAGTGGCTGCCCTCACTTACATGCAGTGGCAGTCAGATTACATTACTGCTCACACAGCGGCCTTGCAGGCCCTCAACCAATACATGTTTTCTGGAGATAGCAGCTCGACATTCTGGGACACTGCATTTATAAGGCAGCCACTTATTCCACACACAGTTTTACATAAGAATATATAATCCAAGAGAGAAAAGAGAACAGTGAAACTGTTTAAAAGCTGTTGTAGGAAAGAGAATCTGTGCCAGACGCAGAAGCAGGGTGGCTTCCGCATCTATGCTTCTGAAGGTTTCACCATGAACTTGTAACCTACCCTTGGATAGGGTGCATGTCTTTAACAGCACTGCCCAGAAGTAGGACAGAAACGGCTTATTTCCTAGCTATGTATTCCCACTATTGAAATTAACTCTACAGGAGAGAGACATTTAGGCTATGTTTTCACCAAAAACCCCAAAGAGTGATCATACTGCTAATTGCGACACCAAAAGAAGTAAATGACTATGTGACAGTCCCCTGAAGTGCAAACCAAGTTGGGTTAAAACACAATCACCTTTAAAGGAAGGATTTCTACATGCAGCTCCGGAGTTGAGTTCAGTTGTAAGTCAACACTCAACCTGGGGCAAAAGAGAGGGCCCAACCCACGCTAATGGTTTTTTTTGCAGAACAGGTTGCTATCAGTTTTCATTCATTTGTGCTACTCCCCGAGGCAGGGGAATCAGCTCAAGGATCCTGGGAATAATCTTACTTTTTGGGTGAGCAACTGAGCTCACATCTCATGAGAAACAGTCATTTGAACTCTGTGCAGCCTGAAACCGTAAAAAACATTTGTATTTAAATCAAAGCGACCCTTTCCTACTGAACAATTTAGCATGAAGGGGAGGGTTCCAGAATTAAGAAAGTTGTAACATGTAAAGTTTGGTAATTTGGAAGGAAAAACAAGGAGTACATTTATATCTAGCCTGAGAATTTCATGGTAAGTGCTAAAGATTAAGTACTATTGGCATATGTTACATCAATATCCTTATTAAAATATCTAACTGATCTTTATTTTTGTTCAGTATGATCTGATACGAGTTTTGGGTCTTGGTACATATGTTATGGGCTTTACTGGCACGATAAAACTGGCAATGGGATCTAGTTAGATTCATAAGCAGTGTCTTTCTTACTCCCGAGCATCTGTAAACTGTGGGCAGACTGTTCAAAGAACATGTAAACTGCTTATGCATCCAAACGGGAAGTGATATCCATGCCAGTTCAGCATGTGGCTTGTGAAATGCAAATGAAGTAAAAGGTTGAGGATGCAGGCTTCTGCATCCTGCCGAATGCAAAGATGCAGGAATATCACTGAGGTCTGAAAGGGACCTCTCTGCCGTGCCATTTTAGCAATCATATCACCTAGCCCTGGTAGGTGCATAGTGCTCCATTCTCTTGGGAGGAAAGCTCTTCTAGATCCTTCCTGCTCTATTCTTATCCTGTTTCTTTTTTTTTTCTTCCTTTTTTTTTCCCCCAGAATCTTTCTGTTCTGAAAAAAATCAGAAAATTTCAACTTGTTGCTGCTACTGCTGTAATTAAACAAGCTCTCAGATAAAATTAGAGCCTTGGAAATGTCACTGTTGACTTCCCTCCAGCCTAGAAAACCCAGTAGTTGAAAAGACTTCCATCTCCCTCAAATCAGTCTTTCCCATTTCCCTACCAAAGGCTGCCCCCTCCAATTGCAAATTGACAATTTTCTATTTGACTCAGGACACAATACCTCACCAATAAACACAGTTAAGGTCCTCTGTGTTGATGCTGTCTAGAAAATGTATTATCAGACTACTCTTGTACAATCTACCTTTCAAATTTCTTGTTATATTTCATCAATTTTCTCATACTTTCCTTGTCTCTAATGAGCTTTCATTCACTGTTTATTCTAATACCTTAAATGCAGGCAAAATAACAAGCTGGTGCTTGCCTGAATCACATTTATTCTCTACTGAAATATTGGTGCTGCTTTTTTCCTATTCTCCAGTCACGTAGTAACACTTCTTACAGAAAGGATTTATTAAAAACACACACTATCAAATTTGCAAGCTCATATGGCTTTTCTTCCAAAATTCTCTGGTGGAAAACATATAATACCCATTTTCTGGTTTGAACATATATAGCTGTTCAAATTACTCTTCCTCATTTGCATTATCCTCTTGCTTTTGCCCTACTGTTTAATATCACAGCCTGTTTTGAAAATAACAAATTATTTGTGCTACTGCAGGTATCACATCAAAGCCCTCATTTTCACCCTACTGTATGAAATCCTGGATATTTTTCTTTTTACTGATATCACTGAAGGACATCTTATTATTTTAATATTTTCTGCACATCCTATCCTCTCCCTGAACTTCTTGACCTCCTAAACAAATATTTCTTTACTCATGAGTCTGTGCTCCTTCTTGCATAGGCTTGCTGCTTGTTCTGAAATACCTTTCATGAAGGAGTCAATCTGCCAAGCATATCCGTATCCTGCAAATTCTTTAAGATCTGTATTGTTTGGGATGTTACAGACCACCTTGCCTCCATTATCTGGAAGAAATTCGACTCTTCCTTCATGTGCAAGCCCTGGAGTCTTTAGCGCATTTAGGTCCATACTAGACGATTCTGGCAGTTTTTCAAAGCTTACTCATGTTGGTCAAGAATATCTTTTTTTTTTTTCAAAACTTAAATTTTGTATTTTTTTGCAAAATTTACCTTTTTTTCCCCATTCATTTCTCTTATCTCTGCATAGAAAGTAACTCATCAAGATTATTTTCCAGGGCCAGCTTTTCCACAAGAGCCTTGCTGCTTACCAGTTCTCAAAACCCCTCTTGATTAGGGGCTTGTTTGCCCACCAATATTAAGGGATCTGAATCAGCTTTCATCTTCAGTGTCATCTGGGAGGTTTGGCAAAGCAAACGGCCGGTTCGCAGGTGGCTCCGCAGCATGTTTTAATGTGGAAGGGAACCATGAAATGAGAGGAGTGACTCAGCAGTTAGAGTCAAGAACTCTATTTTCTAGGCCATTTGCTGGAGCTTATTATTTCTAATAGGGCACTGTACATCAGGCGTTTTCTTGTTCGAAGCAGAGAATGTGTCAGTTTGCTTTTTTTTTTCTCTGCAGAGATTTAAAAGCTGAAAATGCCTGTTTTGAAAAGGCTGTAGCAATTTCAGTCTTTCAACATTCAAAATGGAATCACCCCATTTTTGTGAAAACCAAAATTAAATTTCATTAAATAAGTTATTATTATCTGTGGGCTTGGTAGGCTAAAATCTTTCTGAAATACTGTTGAAATTTTATTTGACAAAAGCATCTTGTTATAAAGTGACACACTGTTAAAAGCAGTGATTTAAAATGGCAATAAAATATATTAAGAAAACTTTATTCTAGGTTTTAAGTGTTCAAAAACTTTTATGAAAATATTACTAGAAAAACATATCTGTAACATTTCAATCCACTCTAGTTCACAGAAATTCATCTAAGACCTTGTTTGCAAATTCCTGATACAGTTGGTATCAGAAAATACCAAATATTTCCTAAGATGTCAGTTTAAATAAGATGAGCACAGGTCATCTCAGAGAATCTCAATTATGTAAATACAAAATACCATTCAACTTCTTTGCTGATGTTGAACTTGCTTGGCTATTCCACTCATCTTTTTATCTGGAATCCAGGACACACACATAGGTAAGTTACGACAAACTAATTTTATGGAAGTTAAAATCACACCTTTATTTTCTACTGAAAAAAAAAAGAAGGCTTCTGTAAACTGCATATGGGAGGTTACTGAGGTCTGATCCTTCAAAGCTTTCTTTGGTGTAGCTGTTCAGAACAGGCGTAAAGAAGTACGAAACCAGCACGATAAATTTAGTATTCCCTTTGCTCTCTCTGCACAGTTGATCCTCCCCAGATGTAAAGATTTAGATAATGTGAGTTCTAGGATATCGAGCTGAGTTAAAAAGGTATCTTGTTCAGTGAGGAGAGTGAAAATAAAGCAGAGCCTGAAAGATAAAAATGAAGTTTTCTTAAAAGCTGAGTAACCAGCCACTGCCAGACAGTGTCACACACTCCTCTCATGCATTTTTGGCAACAGGATGGAAGCAAATCCATAAAGCAAAATAGAATGAAAAAATAAAATCAAAAAGAAAATGGAAAGTTAAGGAAAACTTACTGAACCTCAGACAATCTTCTGGCTGAGTGGAAGGTCTGTTAATGTGGGCATGAACTTTGCTTTCTTACTGTGCTTGGCATGAGGAGAAAACACAGGCAGTGCTGGGCTAAATATGATCCTTCTATTTCTGCAGTCCTCCTCCCCTTTCCCTTCCAAGCATGCCTGTTAGGCAGTACTGGAGCTGAAGGTAATCAGTTTAGCACAGGAATAAGATTTGATTATTTTTGTTTTACATAGGCTATAAACCTGTCCAATCTGTTTTAGAAATCCTTTTGCTGTTCTTTTCACTCAGACTTCACCAAACTGAATTCCCTGCATGAAATATTGCAAGCAAGTTGCGGAGGAGTAGAACAGGGGCGTCCTTTTTGCTTTTTTAACTTTTAAATGCAAACCCCTCTTACTTCCAGGGAATAATTCTTCATCAGCAAGATGGGGCCTCGGTACACAGTGTATTTGTTTCCTCTCGGTGTGGTCCTTGAGATTTTTAATCAGGACCTTTTAATCATTTGATCTAAGATTATCTTGGTGGACTGTGCAAGATACTCTTCTTCTTTACAGCTCGGCTGCGATCTCTGGCTGGCTGGCACTGGTTTGGCAGCTGGTTCAGTTCAAGCAGTCAGTAACTGGCAGGCAGTGCATACATCATAAAATGGGCCAAAAGCATCAGGGGATCCCTAAACAAGAGCAGGCTCTCTTGCAAAAGAGGCAGTCTCTAAATAAGCTCTAAAATGTTTCTAGCAGCCGGGATGCAAGGGGAAGCTGTCTTCCCTTGGAAGTTTACATAATCATTTAATTTAAACCTTCCTGCAGTGTTTCCCAGCCACTGCTTTACTTCTTTGATCATAATATGCTAGGACAAATGTCAGGAAATATGAGTCTACAAAGTGATGTAAATCTTGTTCCCTATCGGAGATGTGACTACGAACATTATCTTCATGATATTCTCTTTTTCATGTGTTTATTTCTGCTCTGTTTTTCCAGTTCTATGATGACAGAGAAAAGAAATCACTTTCAAGCTAAAAAATGAAGTTATCTAGTGTTCCAGCCCTGGTTATAAGGGTACAGTAGCTTGCATTTTAAAGGGGGGAAAAGCCGTATTGGGCAGAATATCCTCTGTAAGCTATGGAGTATTGTGGTATTTATAATGAACTGTGGCTTTTGACTTTTGGTTTTCACATTGTTTGCACTCACTTCAGCTCTGTTATTGGTATGTGTGATGAGACTTACATTTATGTTTCTGTCTCATAGCAGTCAAAAACCATCAGTCAAACGCTGCTGTGTCTTCTCCTACCTTTCAGTAGCTCCGGCTATTATGAATTAGAGCGAATGAAAAAGAAATCGTAAAAATGATAGATTCATATCAACAAATCCAGAAAACAGCATCAAATAAAATTTGGACTTAAAGACTGTTTTGTTTTTTTGAGGTTTGTATTCACTATTAAAAAAAAAAAAGAAAGAAAGAAAGAGGGAGAGAAAGGAGCTGGGAAGCACTCTATCACTGTGGTGCCATATATTTTATACCCATTTGACATTTCATGTGATTACATAGCACAATTGAAGTCTTTATACCAAAGGAAAAATAATGCTGAACTGTAGAGGACATGGAACCAATGAAGAAAATATGTTGTTACTGCTAATATTTTGAGTTTACTAGGTAAGAACTTTTTCTTTTGTGAGTCAAGTCCTGGCTTGCTTTTAATTAATGCCACATTACTCTTTTTAATAACATCTATTTAAGACATTAAGTCTCTAACATTAATTTAATGGAAGCATTCCAATAGCATCTATTATATGCTCCCAGTTAAATTAGTATGATGGTCTTTTAATGGATGTTTTAATAGACATTATTAAGCAGAATATTATAAAATTAAAAATGAATTCATGGGTTCTTTGAGTTCCTATTGTCATATTCCATGAAGTCATTGATTCTGAAAAATAACAGCCTATATATTTTTTAATTTAATTAATTGACATTTGGAAAGAACTAAAACATGAACATCTATTAATGTGGTAGAAGCAAAGACAAATGTTTACTAGATTAAGATTAAACTATCTGGTATTTTAACTATGCTGGTCAAAACTCTTTAAGAAGAGGTTCTTTATAAAGCATGTGCGTGCCAGCAGCCGTGATCACTTTTTTATCGCCTGCTGATAAATTTGATGCACTGGATTTCCTGTTGAAAATAATTGGGAGCCCATTTCTTCACAGAAAGAAGCACTCTTTTTATAAGCTATTATTTCCCCCATTTTCTCCTGTTAGTTTAACAAACTACACAGTAGGTATGCCGTACACTTGACACTTGCACACTGGAATCAGGCAGCCTCCACTAGACTGCTCAATAGTGCAGTAGGCTTCTATACTGGCCATTTTGTAAAGAATGTTGTACTCAGGTGGCAGAATTTGAAGCTTTTCCTAATTGAATTATTCTTTGTTAGCCAAATTGATGAAAGTATGTATTTCATTCATGGAAAACATCATTGTTCTCTTTCTCATCAATGAAGTCAGTTGGTCATCATCTTTTCATCTCCACAGCAATTATGATAAATTCCCATTTTCTCTTCTGATTTGTTTTATTCTGTTGTGGCGATGTGGGAGAAAAGACACCTGTCATACATTTAAGAACCTCTGATAAAAGAAGTGGCTCGTATCATCAATTAGTGGACATTTTGAACATGTCATTCTTTCTTACATTTGGGTAGACTTTTTCTGGTCAGAAAATCTTCTGATTTCTGAGCGCTATATAACAAGCTATCCACAAACCATTTTATAACATCTCAGAGTTTGCTAAGATCTTTTCTTTTAACTAAGTGATTTAAATACAGTATTTTCTTTGAAATCTTAATGGTTTTGCTTGCATTGACATCTGTCATTTCACAGAACAGATAAAAGTGGCAGGCATAAGATGAATTTCCCATTGGATGTGTTTGTGAGTGTGGATCCAGACGCTGAAGAAGGACTAACCAAATCCTTTCCCATCTCTCTGATAGACTTGTCAAAAAGTGTGAATGAAAATACCTACTCTTCACATAGCTCTTCTTCTACACGACTATACCTGTCTGACACTTTGTGATAAGGTCATGTCCATATGCTGATTCCAGGTGAACAAATGGTATTTGTGTGTTGATATGTGCAATACGTGCAAAATATGTGCAATAACAAGCAACAAGCAAATGAACTTAGAGGAAATGGCAAAACAAACATATACATTAAGAAAATAAAATAGTTTCTTTTTTTTTTTTTCATTTTAAAAACTCAGTCTTTTAAAGATATGTCTTAAACTAATGTGCCTAAAATATTATTTTGGTATGTGGAATGGGAGGAACATTTTTTTTTTTAGCAGTGAACTTTACACTGTATTGTGCAGAGACACATTTGTTAAAAGAACCTGCCCAAAGGTTCTTTCAAGAACAGAAGATGCTTTTATTTATAATCTACAGAATTCCCATAATGCAATGGGATGCAAACATACTTGAAAGCAGATTTTATAATAATATGAGAAGAGGATGTGAATGCCTGCTGTGCTGAGCTAGTTTGATTATACTGTAAACCCCTTTAAAACTGAGTTTAACAGGTCTTTTGGGAAAGAAAAGGAAAGTTAAAATAGGGCTTCATAATAGGCCCAGTATGAGATAGGAAGAGCTGGTTGCTACTCATTCTGTTTACCTCTGCTTTTTCTTTCAGTTTGGATGAAAACAGCTCACACTTGTAAATCCAGGGAGACTATGAAGTAAACATAGAGTTCAATATTTCAAATAGATGAAAAACTTCTAAATTTCTATTTACCAGGCTTTCCCCTTAAGAAAAGCTGCTTAAAAATTGCTTCGGGCAAGCCCTCTGCCACTCTTATCTGAGGACAAGGCTTCTTCCTTCTTTTCATCTTCTACTTGGGAATTGAGGCTCGAACCTGGGAATTGAGGCTAGGAGTAAGATTAGAGTAGGCATCCAGGGAGAATGGGCCGCCTGCCTCTTCTCAATTCCCTCACCATGTTTCTTGGCTCTATCTCCAGGACAAGGCAGAACATTTCTGCAGTGTCAGAGTCAGTGATGACCCAAGGTTTAACAGAAGTACTAGCTGGAATATAAAAATCCTGTTTAATGAGGCTTTTCATGTTATTTACTTACCAGAAAGGAATTGGTTTTTTGAAATGGAGAGACAGTTCCTGGAATGGTCCCATGGCTTAGGATGGTCAAAAAAATGAGGGGGTCCAGGTGCAATTGCTTGTTCTGTGCAACATGAAAGGAGCCGAATATCTCCCTTTTTGGGTTTATGTAAATGAAATATATTCATGGGATAAGGGATGCTGATGTCTTGGCTTGCCGAGCAGGACATTTGCCTGAAATGCAGATGACCCAGATCCAATTTTGAGTTTCAATTCCAGTTCCAAATTGGACAGAGCAGGGACTTGAACTTACAGTCTCAATTCCTGAGTGAGCACCACTAACCTAAAATCTAGTAGGCAGAAGAGCTCCTGGATTTTTTTTTTTTAATTTTGTTACTGGGACTCCAAATTGGAGCCCATAATTGCTTCCAGCTGTAGTTTCATTGAAACAAATACATTCACATAGAATTTGATTTAAAATGAATCAGCATTTCCTGCCAATATCACTGAATCAAGAATATTTTGAGGAGCTAGAGAAAGCAAACTAGAGAAAGATATTTAAAAGAAGACCAATGGGAAGGATAAAAGAAGAAAATGGCAGTGGATTGGAGGAAAAAGAATTAGATGAGTCAAAATAAAGTCCAGCTTGGAAAGCAAACGGAAACTTGACTTCTCTTCTAAAAAGCATCCCCAAAACATTCCTGGTTTGTTGCCTCTCCTAGGTGCAATTACAAGGCCAACAGACTTTCTGCTCACTAATAACTGTCAGGTCAGAAAAGGAATGATTTACTAATTCAATGTGCTATTAACCTCACTTTTGAATGCAGGCCGCCTTACTCATAGCCATACTCATAACCATCTTCAGAGAACAATTTAGACTAAAGATCCTACAATGCTTAATACCTATTGTAAGCAGTGTGGCTTTCTTTTCTACCTTCTTACATTTTAAGAAATAAAGTCTTTTTATGTAAAAACCCTTTTTTATATTTCCCTTAAGCAGAACAGGATTTTATTGTTTTTGCATTAGAATAATTTTACCCAGAAGTTTCAAAATCATTCTGCAATGAGTCAAAACTCCTGCCTTGCTCCTTTGAGCAGATATGTGGATGCATTTGCTTTCCTGAGAACATCTGATTTATTCCATTGAGCAAATCACCTGATTTGAGGGAAGAAATCTGCATTCCATTAGTTTCACACTTAACAAGGTTAAATTTGTTAATAATGAGGTAACATTATTTGGTTAGATTGAAGGGAGGCAATCCCAAAAGGTATTAGAGCTATTTTTTTTCTCCTCTTCTACTTAATTCACCTACCAAATCATGCAAATGCTTAATCTCATCTGTCTTCCAGCTCCGCAGTTTTGTGAATTTGATGTCAAACTGGTTTCTCATTAGATCTTACAGGACTGCAGTCATGATCCACTCCCATTGCAAGCTGCGAATTATTTTTGCTAAACAAATGTGAGGGTTCTTTTATCCGCAGAAGATGGGTAGCGTTCAGTTTAACTCTGACACAACTTGTAACAGAGTGAAATGATGGCATGAGAATCACAGATTAAGAACCATCACAGTTCATCCTAAGGACCTGAAAACATTTATAGTCTTGGGGTTTTCTTTGTTTGTGTCTCTGTTTGTTTTTGTTTGTTTATGTAGACTTCTTAATAGTGTATGAATTTTAGAAGCAATTAACATGACATTAACCCTCATGATTAGAATAAATAATTGAAAGTGTAAAGAAAAAAAAAGCTGGAAAAGCCCCGGAGTTCTGAAACACCTGAAAGTAGACAGTTTTATTGTGATGTAATAGGAAAAGGTGTAGATGAAATCTTTACACAAGAGCGGATAGTTAGCTCAGTGGAAACAGAAAAATAGGCCTATCTACCCATGCAAAGAAATCTTACCAGCCCAGCATCAGCCAGAACACACGGTAGGTTCACACAAAACTAGCAAATTCCACCAAGGAACCTTGACACCTGAGCAATCCCAGCATATGCTAGTGCTAGATGATGCTTCAGATAGAGGTAGATAAGGTGCCCTGGGAAGACCTCCTAGGAGATTCCCAGAATATACATAGTCATCCTGAAGATTATCAGAGGAAATCCTCTTATTTAAATGGTGATTCACTCTAAGCTAAAGTACCTGTTCCATACTATTAGCTTTGCCTCTATGGGTTAATATTTGGGGAAGAAGAGAGTATTTTTCTGAGTGATTGAGGCAGATGATACCACTGTTTTTTTCTACCAGTCCTGTTTTATTTAGAAGTCACTGTATCTTTTATTAAGGTCTTGGAATGCTATGTGATCAGTGTTTATCTTGAAATGATGAATACCAGTGAGGAGGAAAAGGGGATTCTGAGTCTTTGGGCATAGCTTTGAATGACTTCTTTGTTGTTGTTGTTCATCTTGTTTTTTATTCCTGATAATGATTTTTAATAGTTCAGTAAATACAAATTTCTATGTATTGGTATTGCTAGATACTGCTTACTGACTGGATTGAAAGGGATTTGAGGATCTTTAGTATTGCCAACTACAACTATTCAAACAAACAGAGCCAAGCCCTAAATCCCCAAAGACTGACTTGAAAATGAAATTAAAAAAAAAAAAAAAAGAATTTGTAAATCATATTTGTTCCTGTCTTATCTGGGGCTTGAATACTGCTTTTTCAGGCTTTACTGAATAATGTTTTTAAGCTGGTCACAAATGTAAAGCAAGTAAAAATAAATCTGAAACTTTCATGAAAAACCTGAGACTCAGAGTGAAGCTGTAGGAAGAGTGCTGAATGTCAAGAGAAGTTGAGCTCACTGAAACAAAATTTTGATTTCCTGTTCCTATTTTTACTAGGGGTAAATTACAACACTCTTTTTAAAAAACTGTGCCTTTGAAATGTGACACACAAATCAAATGCAGTGTATTCATTTTGGAGATAATGATTTATTAATTATTTGGAATGTACTTTAAATTGTATGACTCATGCCCTGTTGCACCATTCTACATAATTTATTTCCAAAACAACTTATTTTTTCAAATGATAGTATGCATGTTGGCCTGATCTTCTGTGGGGGAAACAATCATAATTGAACTGGCTTGCAAGTTTTGACTGGGAAAAAAAGGGGGTATCTGAATTCTGTAAAGTAATGTCCTTTTGCTTAAATTCCAGCTATATTAGACTGATTCTGCCATTTCTTCTGAGTTGAAAGAGAAAGATCTGCTTTAAAAGATAAGCAGACTGGCTTTCAAACTGCCAGCTATGAATTATTTAAAAATAAGAATGGCAGAAGAGAAGATTGAAATCATGGTGGAATCAGAGGGAAGGCACAATGCAAAACAAACACCAGTAACATATGGATGCCAATGCAAAACAGTCATGCTAAATGTGTTCGAGTGATATAACATGACTGGCATTTTAATAACAGAAAACATCTGAGAGTTAGTGGATGAGCACAGTGTTATATGATTCTAGCCCAACCCAAGAGCTATTGACAGATGTTGAGAGAGGCTTCATGCAAATCAGTTTTTAAAACTCTGAATCTTTTCTGATTGGTATTCATGTTATATCCATTTTGACAGACATCGTTTGAGAAAATTCATTAAGTTGGCGGGTTCTAGAAGAGCTGACACAGCCCTGATGCAAATGTGATTTCCAAGCCTCCCGCCCAGTACCTCAGTTGACGCAATGAGGTTAGGCTTGCTCTCCCAAGCCCAGAGCCAGCAGGATATTACTTTAACTGGAGTGCTGCCTTCGCCCCACAAACCCAGTCTAGCAAGATTGTCCTGGACAGGGCATCCTGCAGCAGATATAACCTCAGCCTTGGGCTAAAGCATAAAACTTGAATGTACAGTGTCTTTATTGCTCTCTTTCACCTCCTGTCATCTTATGTTCCCATGGCAGTACCACTGGGAATCTGCCATTTCCAGACGAGCTATCTTTCTTAAACTGTTTGGCTAGTGATCCTCAATAATCGCACCATGGATCTCAGTTCTTAGGTAAATTCACTTCTATATAAAAGTGTGTTTCTGTTTCTCACTGTATGATGACCTTCCCGCAAATAATGGCTTTATGTTTGGAACATGGGTTCCAACTCTTTCTTAGTTTTAATTGCCAACTGGTTCTATGAAGAAAACCAGAAACCTCAAGACATGAAAACAAGCAAAAGCATTTTTGGAAGCTGAGAGGTTTTTGGTGCTACAGGCAATGCTTTTGAGCTTATCTACATTCGGGCTTCTTTGGACTTAAAAAAAAAATAGTGGTAAATTTACTTTAAAGCAAATTATAATGATGCGGGCATAACTTTTTTTTTTTTTTTAGTGTTCACTGCAACCATTAACCAATGCTTACACAGGATGACGCAACAGGAATCTATCAAAGGAATACTTAATGGACCAAAATATATAAAGGAAATTTCTAAAAAGAAACAGATTGAGCAAAGGGTCAGTATCTTCAGAGTCAATGCCAACAAGCGAATCTGTAAAGAACCAGAAGCCAATTAAGCCATTTAAGTAAAAAAAAAGTAGAATATGCAAAGTTAGCACAGTGAAAAATCAAACTGGCTTCACCCTTTTAAATTAGTTCTAAATTAGACTTGCAGATTCTATTAAACTAGCCAAGACAAATAAAATTATTAAAATGAAAAAATACAAGGAGAAATCCCAAAATTGTCAGTCATCTTGTAAGTGTTACATTTTCGAGGGATTTAATAACCGAAAATGTGGAAAATTTGCGCTAAATCATGCAACCTGTATGGAGTGACATTTCTTTCCTGCACTAACACTGCATGTAATATTTATCTTGCTTTTGAACTAGGCTTAGCATATTATTCCTGTATAGGAGCAGGAAAGAAATGGAGGAGGAAATTTTAGAGAACTGAGAATAAATGATGAACTTAAATACAAACTATACATAACATTAAAAAAAATAAAGCTAAACACATCTCTCACAGTGAAGAATAAGGGCTAAAACAGATTTGAAGCACACAGATACCTTCACTTAAATGACAATACCCTCATCTACATATCAAAAATAGATGTGGATTAAGTTATGAGGTAGTGAGAAGAGAACTGGTCACGAACATTCTCAGAGTTTAAATTATCTGGTCCCTTTCATCATGAGCACCACTGCAAATATTCTAAGTCACAGAAGTCCTAGATCCTTGTCATATCTGTACAGAGATCTTTGTACACCACTATCAGCAGAGTAGCATGCCAGTGCAATTGATTACATGACCCAAACCAGAATATACTTCTGGAAACCTTCCCAGGAGTTTACTGCTGCAGATTCTGACTCTTCTAAATTAGGACTATAATATTATACTGTGCATTAGAGGTTGAAAGCACAGAGCAAAGAGAAGTTTTAATTACAGTTCCTGTGTGGAACATTGATAAATATTATGGCAAGGATACAGAAGTCAAGATAAGAAACCAAAAAAATGAAAAAAACTGATTTAGGAAATCACATCAGAAATGACATCCTGAGGCAGAAGATATTGATGAATAGTAATAATAATATTCAACCTCAGATGGTGCTGATGGTTCCAGCAAGAGCTGCAGAGATTGTTTATCATGATATACTCACTTCTCTATGGCTTATTAGGAGAATTTTAATTCAGTCTGTTCTCTAGTACTAAACTCTGGCTCAAATGGTGTGATCTGCAAATAAGGATATATAGTAAAAGCTGTTTCACAAGCATGTATTCTTTGCTGGTTTGAGACAGAAGGACGTAGAAAAGCAGTAAAATGTATTGTCATCTGTTGGCACAAATATTATGTCTGTTTTAACTTATTCTCATGGAACAATCCATTTCATTCTTTTTTCCCCCACTGGAAGAACAAATATACACTGTTCTCTGGGGAAAAAGTGCTGTAAGGGGAACTTACTGAAATTAGATATTAAAATCATAGTTCTAGAAAGTGAAAGACTGTTGCATGCATTAAGGTTGCTTCTGGGAATTTCAGCAACCCCTTGAATAAGTAAGATTAGAAAGACCCTTTTACATCTTTTTCCAGGTAGCACATGACCCTTTTCAATTCCAAAACAAGTTTTAAAGGCACAGGATGTTCTCCATGCCATTAGAACAGTCTCTTCTTTTACCATGTCAGGAGAATTCATTGTGTCACTTATCTGCCTGTTTTGCCTCACCCAGTTTGGTGGAGTGGTGAACGTACCATTACCCAGACAGAAGAACAGGCCCCCTAATGCACAGCACAGCAATATGCAGCTGGATCTGGATCCTCTCCCAGGGCAGAGGAGCAGCCCAGGATATCCTCTGTGCACATGAAACACAAAGGAGCAGAGGTAGATGGGGGTTAACTTTCCTTCATAGGGAGATTTGCTTAATAAAAAAAACGAAAAAAAAAAGAAGGTTGCAATCATATCACAGGGATGTGATGAAAGGAAATAACAGTTCTGTAAGAAAGATGTTTATAAGACCCCCACAGCCCATTTTTATTCTCAGTGTGCATGATGTAATTTAAAACCGCATGCATGGCTAGAAAAGCAGAGTAAAGCTGAGCTTAGGGCCTGTTTTGTGCCCAGGTACACAATGCAGCTTCAGACACCTAGGAAGGATTATTTCCCCTGATATATATGCACATACTAAATGGTGTGCGTGGGCGCAGTGAGCCAGTCTCATTGTCCAGGTTGTGAGGTGTTTTATTGCCAGACAGAAGTGTCAGGCTGCCAAGCTGGCTCCTGCTATCTCTTCTTTCCTAAAGAGGATATAGGATCTTATATAGATGATTATCCCCTAGTTTCCACTCCTACTGTTGAGGAGGTTAGGAGAAGAACAAATGAGACTTTTCCAGAGCTTTCTGTTGTTCCTGCAGTGCCATCTCCTCCTGAATCTGTTAATGCTGGCAGCCTGAAGCAACCACATTTGTCCGAGAATTCTGATCCTCTTCAGTCAGCAGCATGTCCATATCAATATGATGTCTGACGTACTAGTCCCTTTAGCAGATGATGTCACTGCAGTAAGAGGGTCTTGCAGGATGGTGACAGCAGCAAGGTGCAGGCACAGGATGACTGCAGGTTCCTCCCCTTGGGTCCCAGCAGCTGCAAGCCCTCAGGCCTGACTCTGCATTCTGGCAAGCTGGTTTGGAGCCCTCGCCATGAACAGGGATGGTTATTGGCTTTTAGAGGTTTGCTCATGGCCTCCCTGACACAGACTTCATGAGCAGGTGTGGAAGCCACCACAATTTTGGCTGCTTCTGTTCATGCATGGTCATGCACATGCACAGCCTTTGGGTGCTTTGGTTTCACAGCATATCAAGAGCCAGCTCGATAACCATGACTAGGAGACATGAACATGAGTCATCAGTGTGTCCTGGAAGCAAAGACGAAGAGCAAAGGACAAACTACCTATTTGGCTGTGCTATCAAGAGAAAGGCCAGCTGGTCAAGGGAAGCTCTCCTTCCCCTCTATTGAGTACTTGCAGAGCCACATCTGAAGTACTTGTGTTCAGCTTTGGACTCTGCAGTACAATAAAAATACTGATATCCTGGAATGAATCCAACAGAGGCTCAGCTAGATGCTCAGGGCCTGGAAAACACCTGAAGAATGAGGAGAGGCTGATAGAGTGAAGTTTGTTCTCTTCTCTGGAAAGGAGAAGGCTGTATTAGGACCCCATCCCCATCTAGTTTAGCTGTTGGTGTTCAAGTTTGCCAGGAAGAGCTGCTGTGAAGTAAGAGGCTTCAGTGAGGGCTCCCTTCAGTGAGTTGCTTTCAAGCTGAGGACCTTGTCCTGTTCCCCTCCTGAGCTACACTGCATTTACATCTGCACCAGTCTCTCACCTGGCTGATTCTTACCCTGATGACTGACTTGATGGTTTTCTGGATTGACCTTGGACCTGCCTTATCATTAAGGATTTACTGGGTGACCACTGGACTGTCACTGAACATGATTCTGATCAGATCTTGCTGACTCAGTTTCCTAGCTCCTTGAAAATGATACTGTCTCTGCCTGCGTTGCTTTGATTGCCTCTCTCCTTGTGTGAGCTCTCTAAGGCTTGTCTTTCCTTGCAACCTGCCCTTGCTGCTCCCTGAGAGGCTAAGGCAAAATCTCACTTTCTGGGATCCTTTCAGAGGATTATATGTTGGCCAGATGTGGAAAGACTGCATAAACACTGAAAACACATAAAAGACACCAAAAGCACCAACTACTCCCTGGACTCATGCCAGGAGATGCCTCTTGTAGGACAGACCCCACAATGTGTTCACCAACATAATGGCAGTACAGAAATTAATGCTCAATTAATGCTCAGCAGCAAGACTGAGACTTCAAAAAGAAAAGAAAATATGGAACCCCCCACAATATTCTATCTATTTAAGACATGGTTTGAGGACTGATATGTTTGATCAGAACTTTCTTCATGTTGTGATCAGCCCTAGAGAGTCACTAAACTGCATTTTTTTGGGGAACATGAGGCTGTCCAATCCCAGATGAGGGTCAATCTATCGCCATCATGACCTCTATAGTCTACTTCAGCTCAGCTTGCAGAGCGGAGTGCGTCACTGTAAAGGAGACATTCGATTGTAATTAAATCGGCAATTAAACTGTAAATAACTTCAGCAAATAACCTCTTTTACCCAAAGAAATCTGTTCGGGATTCTTCAGGCAAAGAAACTGCAAATCAAACAAGTTCCACTTAGAGTACAAGACAAAACAAACTAATATAAATCTTTTTGAAAAAGTCAAACGTAGACATTTTTATGAACTTATGTAACACAGAAATGGCATGACCAGTTTCCTTAAGAGATCAATTTGGTCTGAGATGAAGCTTAATAATTTTCAGAGGGAAGCCAAAATGAAGAGCTAACTAATAAAAAGTCTGAGTATTGAATGGGTCTTTTTAAACTTAGAAGGCATGACTGTTGCTCTAATAAACCCCTGAAGCTACTCTGCAGATACCTTCAGTTTATGAAGGAATATGATGTATGAAGGAATAATGATTGTAATGACTTTCTGTGATTAGGGCATGAAAAGTGTGGGTCACAGACTCCAGAAGAAGGAAAAAACTTAAAGGATGAAGGAATCCATTGTAAATCTCTGAATAACTTAATCTAGGCTCTCATCTTTCTAAAGAATACTTAATTCAGAGTTTCTATATCAAAGGTCATCTGAAATCACCATTTCTTTGCAAACTGACACGTAACGACAAGAAGATACTGGCCTAAATCCTTAAACTAATTAGTACTAAATACTCTTCTGGACCGAACTTTTTCCTAGCATCAAATTATTGGGTTCTTAAGCTAGCAAGTTCTTAGTGTGATTTCAGTCTAGGGAAGGATGAGCTTTTAGTGATGAGAGCCTTTATACTTCATTATATCTGTCCTAAATCATTTTCAGTCTGTTTTTATCCTTTTCATTTTTTTTCTTTTATCTGTTGAGTATCATTCCTGACTTGCTATTTCTGCTCACACACAAGAATTAAAAACAAACTAAAAACTTACTGAGTTTTCCATTACTCAGCAGGGAACACTTCATTATTATACTTAGAGCAGAGAAGGAAATCATAACTCTTACTGCCTTCTATCCTTAAGAGAGAAGCATCAATCCTGCTTCTACAGAAACAGGCCCATCTGTCCATTGTCTCAAAGCAAATGAAATTTTAGGAAGATGCTGGAGATGGGGAGATAAATTTCTTTTCTCCTGATGGAAGGAGAAAGCAAGAGGAGCTTTACAGATAGTGATGGGCTTCCTCCTGCCTCTTTTCACTGCTTCGTTCTTATTGCACACTAGGATGTTCCTCATGGCTGAGATGTCCCCCAAAAAAGCGTAGATTTATCTCTGGAGGTGCACGTGGAGCTCAGAGCATGATCACATGTTGAGCTGACATTGGAGCATTTAATTTCTTGGTTTAGTGTCCAGGATGAAGAAGACAATTTTGATTGTCCAGATCATTTCTTCACTACGAGTAGCAGAATTATCACAAAACATATTCCCAGATGAACAGGTAGTATGGAGGAAAAGGAAGGTAGAAAGAACAGTAACTAATGCAGAGGTCAAAACCAAAACCCAGGGAAGAGTTGGATGGATTCTGATTAGGGACTGATAATGTTCACCACTGCTTCAGATTTGGCAAGCACTACTGAGGAAGGAAGAAACTTTATCTCCCATGTGCAATTGGAGTCTCCCTTTCCTAAAAACTTCCTATGTAAGCTCTGGACTTGCGTTAAAATTATTCATTGGTACATTGAGTCTCTAAGATAGCTTGATTTATGGAAGATAGTATTCATGGAGACTGTGCTTTTAAGGCAGCAGATCTTTACTAGAGATTTATACCTGTGTAATTGCTTGGAAAAATAGGTTCAATGAGTAGGATTACTTTTCTTTCTTTTTTTTTAAGCTTTTTTAAAGAAGTTAACCTACTGTAATGATTAAAAATTCAATTCTGACTTGGAAAAATATCTACCAAGTTTTTTGGAAGTGCCATTTCCAGTGACCTTATCATCTTAACAATAGTTAGAGTCACAGATGTCTTTTCTTATGGTCATGTCATTTGAAGGATATGGCCTATGCTATAGAAAAAGCAGTACAGGAAACAAAGCAAGTCTTTTAGTCTGCAAACAAAATGGTGCTGACAGGCAGAATTGCTAGAAGTAATTATTTTACTGTATTGCACATAGGCTAAAACTTAGCTATGTAGGAACTGCAATTAAAGATACTTCTCTCCGAAATATGTTAATGACATGATTTCTAGCTCATTTTGCTAGTTTTTCAAGCTTTTAGGCACCAACAGTAGTCTAAAGATAGTAATTGTACAGTGACCACCTTTTTGTAAGGGAAATATATACACTAAAAAAGGACAGAAAATATTATGAGATGGTGACTGCCATACAAAAAAAATCCTGACACTTTTATGGTTGGCATTTTAAATATAAATACTAGGGAAATTTCTCTGTGCCTTTGAAAAAAAAAAAAAAAGACTGTGTGATCTATATGCAAACCAATTCCTTTAAAAATTATTTATCCAAGCCTTTCTGATATTCAGAAATACTGACTTCTGAAAACTAAAGCACATTTACTGTTTTTTTTTCCCAAAAACTTTATCCCATTTTTTATTCACATGGATGTCTTTGGCCTACTTTGCGTACTTAAATGATAGAACTTGTCATCTTTCACTCTTGAGCGGGCCTTTTTGTGATCCTCATTGAATGTCTGTCTGCAGCATGACGAAGGTTTTCTGGAGCTCTCAAATTAGAGACCTGAAATGCAGAAAGTCCAGAGCTTTAAGTTTTTATCTACATCTCAGCCTGAGTTAATGATGCCTTCTAATATATATTCACCCTCACTGCTTTCAAGGCGGTGTTGGTAAAAGCACATTTTACACTTACACACGCAATTCATCTGAGGCTAGCAAAACTGAACTAATGTCATCCCTATTTTATAGCTAACGGAGACAATGGAATGACAAGGATGTCTCTTATGTGTAGTGTGACAATCGTGTATCCATTTTGAAAAGACCTTGTTTAACTCTTGACCCTCTCCTCAGAGGTAACATTGACTGTCATTATAGAGATCTTCTTTGTGCTTTGTGAAGGTCAGCATCACAAAATTAAATTAGAAATCCCTCTTTCCATTCTTTTTATTACACAGTCATCCATATGATATATATGGTCACCAGTGATTAGAAATTTTACACTGGGGAAGCCATAATATTTATCACAATACAGTGAGATTGGAGATTAATAGTATCTGGGCATGGCTAGAATCCATGGTTCAGTAGTTCTTCATTTTATAGGAGATTTTGCCTGAAAAGAAAACCAAAACTTCGGTTCACATTGTCCTACCCACTACAAAAATGCTGTTTTCCTGCAGTACAAGTCTTTCTCTTTTTCTGGAGAAAGCTGATTTCCAAAGCAAAGAGGAAGATTAGGAAAATACAGTTGTCAACCCAAAACAGAATCCCTGAACTAGGGGCACCATCTACAGGGGAAGAGACTGACACTGACTCAGATATATCCCTGCAATACACAGCTGACATCTGTGCAAAACGTACACAGGTTGGTTTGACTATACCTGACCACCCTCCCACAAAAGAGGGCTTCCTTTTCCATTTCCATTTATACTACCACAATGTCCAGGAGCTCTGGGCACAAAGTAGGGCTCTGTGTGAGGCACTACACAAACGCAGGCTAGAAGAAGCCATCTCTGCCTAAGAAACTTATAAGCAGCAGCAGATGTGTAGAGATGCAAGGAAACAAAAAAATAAAAATGACACATTGAGATAAGTATCAGTAGACTAATAAGAAGTCTCGTTCTTTGATTTTACCCTTTGATTTCTAACTAGAATGAAAAAAACAAAACACTTTTCTCCACTCCCGCTGTCCAACTCATCTCATACATTGCTCCAAAAATCATCTTCAAAGACAGACATTATACTTGCTTTTGTTAGCTGTGTACAGCTGAACAGCTACTCCAGTGTTTGTTTGTTTTAAGGAAGGTTAATTCTCACTTTTGGGACTTAGCTTACTCTCTTTGATTTCAACTGTTTCATGTTCTCCTGATGTAGACTTGCCTTTCTGACTAAGAACGTGCCTTCTAAATACATCATTGTCACTTGAAACTGAAATCAGTGATGAGATTATAGTAGAACGGAATGGAACCCCAAAATTCTAGCTTTCAGCTGTACATACCAGTGCTGGGATACCCACCAAACTGAAAAGAGTGGATATTCCATTTCATTTCATTTCATAAAATTGAGAGTTTTAGAAACACCTACGCTCACATAATCAGAGCTTCTTTTTAAATACCGTCCCATCTACCTAATCAAAAGTGAACTCAAAAAAAAAAAAAAAAAAAAAGCCAACAGGGAAAGGTGATGATGAAGAACAAAATAAAAGCCTCTTATAAAATTACATACCTGTGAACTTTGACAACACAAGGCTGGTGAATAATTTGATCATGATGATAGTCATAGTTCAATCCTTTTTAGTTTACATCTCAAAGTTTAAATTAAAATCAAGAGATATGATATAAATTGGTAACTAATCTTTATTCACACTTTACAAGATTCCTTCTTTAGGAAGACACCATTTAATATCCTCTTTTGAGGCACTAATGAGCATTATAAAAACAGAACATAAATAATTTCTTCTGGCACTGAAGATTTCTTCTTTATTCTCATCATAGGACATCTTCTCTACCCCTGAACACAACTGTGGAAGACACAACAATAATAATAACAATAAATGCAATAATCTGTACTTTGTGAGTTAAGCAATTAGCACTTGACTAGCCCTTGAAACATTCATCTAACAGCTCCTGAGCTTGTCGAGAACTTCTTTGCCCTTTCAGGACATGTATGTTCTTCTACAGATTTCACAGCTTATGTTTAGCTGAACACTATGGTTGAACTGCACATTTCCTGAGGATTCAGTGCTAAAGTAAAACTTATTTATAAGTCTACAGACCTCTTTCTATATGAAAAAGCTTCTGAAAGCTGTTCTGAAAGGGATCAAAGCAGGTAGAGTTCATATGCTAAAGAGAATGAATTTTCTGCAGCATTTTTTCCCAGTCCAAATGACCAGTCTTAGAAAGGAGATGAGATGAAATGTCTCCCATGCAGACTATGGTCTCCAACAGATGATGGGTGGGAAAGGGGCAGTCTACAGGCTGCTGGGCTACTGCTAGACTGCATTTCTGCTGTCCTTACTGTCTGTACCCAAGGAGAGGGTCACAGGGCCTAAATAACATACTTTTTCTATGTTCCAACACTAAGAGACGGAATGATGAAGTATCATGCCCTGTGACTGCAACGCTCTCTCAGGCTTCTGCCTGTGCAGCTCTTGGGAACACAGTATCAGGTCCATACAGTTGCAGCACCAAAACAGCTGTGCGGTTTTCTTCTTACACTGACCAGATAAATGAGCCTAGAGAAAACAATCGCAGAGATCTGTTGTACTGGGAGAGGAACTGTGATTTATCAGAGGCAAACACCAGCACAAATGCCTAGGTAGGGAACAGCAGGATGGTGTTTTGTGGAAGTAGCTTAGTTCTGGATGCCCCTGGGAGCTAGAAGGCTTCTCCACTGGCTGCTCACACGGCATGCTGAAGGACAGCCTCTTTTTGCCCCTATTTGCTATGCATCATATTAAACTGTACTTTAGGTAATTTCATGTTAACTTCTTGTGTGCTAAGTGAAACCACGTAAATAGTTATGAAATATATTGCTACTTATTACAGACTTCTTAGAAAACTGTAATTCAGTAGCATCCTGACTTGCTGCACATCAGCATAGGTTGGAACCTCTACATTTGGTCCCCTAGGCCAATTAAAGGTTAAATGAAAAATACTATGTAAAATATCACAGTATTACTCTTAGAAATACGTAAATAAAAGTGTATCTATGTACTGTGGCTTCGAGAGCTTGCAGGCAACACCACCAAGCAAAGAACAAAGAACTTCAGCCTGCTGTACCTTTAAAAGCTAAACTTAACATCTAAATCTATTCCCATTTCCCTCTGGATCCCGAGCAGCTCTTTATGTTATATTAAACATTAGACAAATAGGATAGATCTAATTAAAAGTTGAAGAAATGTGCCTCTGTTAATTGAATTTGTTACAGTTACATTTCGAGACCAGCGTTAATCAAAGCTCCGGCTCGGGGTGGAAGGACCTGGGGAATCCAGTTAACCCTTACATTTCCTTACCTGAAAAAGAGCGAGAAAACCTGCTCTCGGGTAACACGACGCCGCCCGAGACGCCGCCCGGC
>NW_010583313.1:197401-221365 GCF_000705375.1 Tinamus guttatus
CTGGTGAGCGAATGGTAAGCGAGTAGTAAGAAGGGAGAAGAGCTCCAAGACTTTATGCATAAACATATTCTAATCAGCAAGGTTTTGTTGGTATCTTAAGCTTTGATTCACCAAAGAGCCAATTCCAAATAAATTGCTGCATAAATACATTTTTATGGAAGAGCAATTTGCCTGGTGAAGAGGGGAAGGGAATTTTCTTGTGGCGCTGTGCAAAGTGGCAAAATAAATTAATTGTATTTGTTTCTTAAAATTTGAGGCTTTTTATGTATTCTTCAGAATCAGTTATAATAATGATATAATTTGCTGGCCAAGTTTTACATCAACATTTAGGAAACATGATTGAGAGTTCTAATCCAACTAAAACATATGCTCTGCTACTGTTAGGTTTTACTGAAATAATTAAAGTGATCAGAATGGGGGTTAATTTAGGTCACATATAAAATGAAAAAAAGTATGTGCTCGTTTCTTCAGGCAAAGTAGCACATGCAAAGTTACTTTGTGTCAGCGTCTTCACAAAACCTTTCTTCTGTAGCCACGGTAGCTCATGTTTTAGGAGTACTTGTCTTTATCACTGAGGTATTTTTTTATTTGGAATATTATGCTAGTAGGAAAAAATACCAGTTAAAATAGTTTTTGACAATATTGATTAATCTTGGTTTTACTTCTAGAAAGGTGTTTTAAATTCCTAAAATACGAAACTTAAAAATTGCAGGAACCAGCAGGCTATTAATGTTTGTGGATAATTAGCAATCAACTTGAAGAGGGAACAAATGCATCTGGGAGCCCATTTGGGAGCGAGGGGAGAGGAGAAGCCTTATAATGAAATGCTTTAGACATGCACATCCCACTGTGCTTCCCAAAATATACTATGAGATATTGTGAGATATAAACAACTTCTATAATTTTTCTGCCCAAGGATGATTTTCTTTTTGAAAGTGTAGTAAAGTATCAGAATAATTAAAACTTACAGTATAAAAGATTAAGCAACACAAGATTCCAGATTAGTTCCAGTTGTTCCGATTTCAACATCAATAACCCCAAGTAATATTTGACTGTTCTAAAGATGAAGAATATCCTCTGAAAAATATCATAACAGAATTACTCAATTGGAAAAACATTAAACCAGAGATAATTCTGGTTGCTATTTTTCACTTTGGTTCAGAATGCTGATGGCTTGCTGGCATCAGGGGACTGGAGCAGGGAGGCAGAGGGAGTTGTTAAGCTGCATCCATGTTCAGTCAAGTGTTTTTACATATTAGGCAGAATTTTATTCACATTTATACTAATCAAGAAGTACTTTCTAAAACAACTGTGCCATCCATGGAAAGGTTTGTAATTATGAAATGTATTAATCAACAGCTCTGATCTGTCTGATTAGTAATTCTTAGTCATAAGAAAAGTAGAAGAAAACATAGATGTATTGTAAATAAGAGTAATTTAACTTCTTATTCTGGGCTGTATTCAGATGTATGCAGGAAAAACAATCAGCATTAGCTAGACCTAGATCAAAGAGTACTTTGTAGTTCACATGTGTGGTTTTTTTTCCTCCTTTTTCTTTCTTTCTTTCTTTTTTTTTTTTTTAATGAGGTAGTCCTGTGAGCCTGTCTCTGTCAGCCCCTTTTCAGCGCTACTTTGTTACTATCTGGTGCTGTACACTTCTCTCTCAAGACTTCAATAGCCCATTAAAGTGGTGCCAAAATTAGGTAGGCGTGCCTTTTTTTTTTTTTTTTCCCCTTGGATATTGGAAGCCATAATCTCCTTAAACCCTGTCTTCTCCAGTTAAAACACCCGTTTTGAATGACCTTAGTCTCTTTTCCAGATGATTTTTTCCTTTCCTTTCCTTTTTTTCCTTTCCTTTATTAACAGTTTAGCTTGTTTCAATGAGTGCATGTTCCATCTGGTAACAGAATTCATGTATTCCTCCAATAAAAGGAATGGTTTTAATTTTAGTGGTTGAATCTGTTACAGCACCTTACATGCTTTAATTAATCTAAAATGAAGGGAAATTGATAATAGCTATCAACAAAAGATGATGCAATTAATATATTTGCTTTCTTCGTCCCTTGGACCTAAAGGATACTACCTTAATTTGCAGCATAGAAGATGCAAATGTGATGCTAGAAAAAAATTCCTAATTGAAGGGACAGTAAGTATTGGAGTGATGTAGGAAAATCTTAAATATCCAGGAGGTTACAGTTGGGACAAATTTCTGTAGAACATTTTATATAGTCTATAAACACACCATTTTTATTTGGATTAAATGGTGACTAGAAATATTTAGGTTAAATCTTTAAAATATCTGTTTGAGGTTGCACTAGGTTTGTGTTCTGTGTGCCATCATATTATCTTCTAGCTAGTCTTTCCAGAAGGAAACACCTCTTTTTCAATGTAAATCACTTGGCCAATAAGTATGAAGAGAAATTTTTTTTCCCTCCTGATTTAGTAGATTAGCTGTATGTTCTTCATTTTCTATTTTCCCTAAATATTCCCATGATGCATGAGTCATGCACAGGAGGGAACTAAAAATCAAATATGATACGTCTACTTACTTTAAAAATATATAATGCTGTAAGAAAGTTAAAACTTTATATTTATTCATTTCTCTAGAATGCTGTGAAAACAGAATTTATGCTAATCCAAGGAAATAGTCATCAAGTTAAACAGTGATCAAAGCTATCTTCACTAAATCTTCACTTCACTAAATATACTTGTGTGATGTTAAGGATGTAGTCCTGGTATTAATTTTGAGGAAGTATTTTTGCCACAGATGAGTCTTGACTACCTTTGAGACATCTTCCTTCTTCTCTAACACCCAGTTCCAAGATGTCCTTTCTCACAGTCTCCGAGACCATCAATGAATTTGACTTGGTGTTTGTGTGACATTGAAGGGGGATCTCTTCTTCCTAAAACTCCAGTGTTCCGTTTGGCCAAGTTCTTCTCCAGCACAGTGATACGTGGGGGTTGTGTTACAGCGGTTGTAAGGGTTAACCTACTTTCACATCTCTCTCTAGGTAAGCTCCTATTTTCAAGAAGTAATTCTCCATTCCCAAATATTCAATTTGAAATGGCTCTTGAGATCTTGCTATGCTTTTGTGGGCACAAAAGAGAATGTGTCTCTTCCTGATAACACCCTTATGTTCAATTACAGTTTTTTCACATGCTTGTAAAATAACAAAATAAAGGCCTTATCTAATCCCTTTGAAGACAATGAATTTCACTGAATTCAGTGCAAGTAGGAGAACAGTACTCAGGTTTTGACCAAAACAAGTATCAGAATAGCTGGAGAAGAAATTTTCAAACAAATTCGGATCACTGAGTTCTTTTGTTATGTATCTATATGGCATATTTTGTAACCTGACGGGCAGATTTTGTAACTGACTACCTTAATCATCCACCTGACTTAACTTGAGGCAAGATATGTAGATTTAAGAACAAATATGATGGTCGATGGTGTGAAAATGCCTTAATGTCCATGTTCTTGATAAATACACTGCAACTGCATAGGAAAATAATCTTAAGTACATAGTACACCAAGCTACTCTTAAACCATGCAGTGTAACTACAGTCTTCTTTCCCTTCAGCCTTTTATGTAAACGTTATTTCCTTAGAACTTTACGCAGTGCTTTTTGGGTTTAAAGCCCTTTATGCAAATTATTTTAATTAGTTTTCCCATCCCCTCTGAGAGAGGTCAGTAAATATCATTACCATCATTTTTACAGACAGAGCCTCTCTAGATGAGAGGCTAAGTAACTTGCCCAAGGCCACAAGGGGAAGTGCTGCCATAGTGAGTCCTGGATACTCGAGAGCTCTGATGTTCCCCCTCTTGCTTTGCTTTCCATGTCAGCTTAAACTTGAGCTGCGAATAGTTGCTTCTGAGCTTCAGGTGTCTGTTCTCTACCCTTTGGTCTAAGCAAGGGAACAAATCAAGGAACAAATCAATATTTTGTAGCTAAATTATAATATAGCAATACAGCCCCCTTCAGCAGAGTGTCAGTTAGCTTCCTGTTATGCCTCTAATTTGGTGTGTAAGGTGGTAGACACTACTTGTTAGATTTTTTTTTTTTTCTCATGGTATTCTGCACAGCTAAAAGTCACCTCAAAGCTGGAATGTAATGAAGTAAATACTGCCGTGTGAAATCTCTATACCTGCAATTTGTCAGTTCAAGGCATGTGCACTAACAGCTCAGGCTTATGGGAGAGGCTAAAAATGCAGCTTGCCGAGATTTTTTTCCAAGCCATGCATTTGTTGGACCTCAAAAATATGTATACTGATAGTATCTGTTTTTAACAGAGCTTTTATGTAAGAACCATACAGAAGGATAGGTAGATTTGTAATTAAGAACTTTTTTTTGTTGTTGTTATTCTGAATTGAAGAAAATTGTATTGCACATATGAAAAAAAGATTGTGATTCTGTCTGTTTGGTCTAGTCTTGACCTAGAGGATGTCTAAGGAAGAGAATTTGTTGTTGGAATTTTCTGTTTCTAAAACTTTGAGAGAAAGTTGATAACAGTCTAAGGAATCTAAGTGACTAAGAATATTGCTCAGTATTACATTTTAAAAAGATAGCTAATGGAAAAGAACAGAAAGAAATTTTGATATTTTCCAAATGCATCTTGTGTCTCTAGTAGCAAAATCACAGAAAAGAGATGTAGCTGAGATATGTTTGTAAATCTACTACAGCTAGTGATTCTCATTCTCCGTAGAGAGCCACGGCGTTTACACTGTGCTAACATTAATTACGTTACAGCATAGAGCTTAAGGTACCAATAAACAGGGAAATAGCCAGTATTTTTGAGTGAATGTTTGAGGCTGTCTTGTCAGACCCAGAAGAGAGGAAGACAAACGTGGAGAGGAAGGTCTTCTAGGGAAGATGCCCTCTGATAGTAGCTCTAACGATGAGGGAGAGAGCTCAGACTTGGTTCATGCTCCTTGCTGTCCTAGAGGAGGCAGCCCTTTGCCGGCTTGAGTTGGAATTATTGTGATATTTTCAGCTTGTTTTTCTTGTTTCACGAGATGACAGATGTAGGAGGGATGTTGAACTTGATACAGAGGCATGTGCTTCCTTCTGAGACGTCTTGGGTTGTGTGGGTTTTCTTTGTGGGGCTGGCCGCTGTAATGTAAGGCCTGTCCAAAATCCACACCCTGCTGCAGTGCCAGAGTGTCTCAATTGGCTCTGAATGCCTCGACACACGTCTCTGTAAACAGAGTCCTAGAAGTTCTGCAAAACAGGCCTAAGGCAATGGTGAAAGCGGTTTATAATCCTCGCAGAGACTTGCAAGATCACTTGCAGATTGGGAAGATGAAAAAGTGGAAAGAAACCACCTAAGAGAGTGGCATAATGCTTTGCAAATACAAGCGAAGGAAAAAAAAAATGCCGTGCATTCTGGAAGCTCTTTGCTTGTCTTGTGTCCCATAAGGGAGGTTTGTTCAATTACCAATGGGTGGCAAAACTAATCATCAATTGAAACGTCAGATAATTCTACATGATAATGATCAGACTAACTGGAGTTTCTAGGGATGGTTAATACATAAAGTTTGAAAATCTGAATTGTCATTGGCAAGCATGCTATACCCACCCCCCTTTCCCTCCAAACACATGCTCTCTTTTGTTTTGACATGCATTATTTTATCTCTATGTCCCCCCAAAAAATCTCTTCAGGAAAAATAAACTCACCTGTAACTGCTTATAGTAAGTTTTATTGAAAGCACCATCTTTAACAGCATCTCATTGTTTTGTTTTATAAGGTACCCATTTAAAAATACTTGCAAATGTCCTTTTTTATTAGCTATACTGAAAAATGCTTGTTTCCCCCTCCCCACCTTTTTTTTCAGTATATATGCAGTCAGTGATCAAGGATTATTTTAAATTGTTTGTGGGACCTTAACATTATCCTCAAAGTAAATAGTCTCTCTGTTATTGGGTTATACCAATTAAATGAGTTAACTGTGCATATTAATAATTAAAATTTCCCTATTTCCCACTAATTAAGTACTCCAGGTTTGGTTGCTTCTGCAACCTGATCAAGAAATTGTTAGTGAATTTCTGGTGGTACATACTTGATTTTAAAGGTACAAACTGAAGGCAGCTTTCACTCTGCTGCAGTTATTTGCATAGCTTTTATAAGGGATTACTGCAAAGCAGTTCGGATTTTTGATTTACCTTTTTTTTTGCAAACTCTTTAGAGTTGTTCAGATGATGAATATGCCTCAGCAAGCAAGAAGATGGAGATTTGTGTATTAGTGGTGAAGAGGTGAGAATGATGTAATGTTCTCCAAGTTCTGACCCTGGCTACATGTTGTCATAGAGAGTAGAAGCAGTGTTGTCAGCATCACACTCCCTAAACCCATGATTCTTCTTACTGCTAAAATCTATGAAAATTTCATTTTGTTGGAGTTTTGAAGCTTTGCATGAAAAAAATACCTGTCCTGTTCCCAAAGCTTATGTGAGCATTTAATGGGTAAAGAAATAACTACCTCTTTAATCTAGCCACCTATATTTATCAGTATGTTTGTCATGATATACATGCACATATGACAGATACTCTTCTAGGCCTAGTGAAAATGGCAGAGCAGAAAGGAAAATATGTATGTGATAAAAGTACAGATAGTTCAGGAAAATTTTGAAAGGAGTATTTTGGAAACAGGAAATCAAACTTACCTTATATTTACCTTAAAAAGAAGACAGAACTTAGAAACTAGGATCCTCATCCTCCCTGCTTTGAGCTTTTTGCAGGAAGGTAGGAAGGCGTGCTGGTTAGGCAAGGCAGCATCCAACTGCCAAATTCACGGGATGGATGTGAATTGGATTGGAAAGAGCAGCGGAGAAACCAGAGCCAATGCTGGTTGTAGCATGATTGGGAATCCTGGGTGATGGAGGCACAAGTGAAAGCAGAGCAGGAGATGATCTGTAATCAAGTCAGATACCTATACAGAAAAAGAGACTGGAATTAAAGCAAGGAACAAGATGGTGAACTCTCCTAATTTGGAAGGCATCTTCCATGTGGCAGCCTGCCGACTCCTTGGGTAGATCCACTTGCACAAAGAGATGTCAAAATTGTTTGGCAGCCGATTCTCCCCCAAATAGGCAACGATTTATTGTTTAGCCTTGATGTGTTAGCCTTTAAAAATTGTAGTGGCAGAAGAAATTCTTTCAAGCTTGCATAAAAGAGAAATTTGTCTACAAAGCCCAGTTCTGTGCTGCTGTGGAAGAAACTGAACAAATGCTGAGAAACAAACAAAAATATTTTCAATGTTTTTCTTTCCAAAGCAAATACTGTATAGGACAAATAACTAAGGAGAGCAACCAGACACTACTGAATAAAAACACTGCCATTTTCAATCCTCGATTCATTTCTCACCGGAGCATCATGTTCCTGCAATTTTCATTGTTGAAATTTCACTAAAAGACTTGCCAAGAAAGAGAAAGAATTATTTAAATCTGCAAGTCTTCTTTATTATGCTTCCTGAGTAAAAAAAAAAAAAAAAAAAAGGCTTTAAAGGTTAATAGATTGTAAGCTACACAAAGGGTAATTTTAATTAGTTTTTAGTGCCTGGATGTTCTTGGCATAGTAAACGAATCTATCCTCCAGGTGACATTTTCTTGGAAGGTAATACTTGAATAAAAGGTAAAGCAAGCTAACCTGACTCCAGAGTTATTGTAATCATCTTCCCTTTAGCTAAGGTCACTTGATTCTAGTTTAACTGACTTTTTTCATCTCAGATTAGCTGAAGGAGGCCTTACTCCTTCAACTGCCTTGCCTCAAAGGAAAAGATGGCCCTCCAAATTATTTTCCCATATATGGGAATAATAGTCCAGCTAGGTCCTTCTAAAACCTGATGTCCAAATACCTTGAAGTCCTGAAGCAGGCAGTTTTTTTTTTTTTTTCCTAATAATTTTAATGAGGAATGGATCAAACTTCAAATGAATTATTTCAGAGCAAGGAAAGATCTTTACATCTATTATGCAATATATACTAAACCTACAAAAGCCAATCTTGTCGCAACAAAAGTGGGGGCAATGATTGTCAAGCAAGTCCTGATACCAGGAATAAACCCATTAGGCTGATGGGTCTACTTCATAAACGTAAGTCCCCCTTCTCCCTTTCCTAGTAAGGTGAGGAAAACAGGAAGAAAACTGAGTAGTGTTTTGAGTAATATTCTCTTAATTTTTTTCACATAAAAACTTAATTTGGTTTTCATTATAGATGAAGTCTTACCTGCCACAGGAATGTTATCTTATGGTTCTGTTGAATGATAATTGCACTACTCGTAACCTTATAGCGTTTACCATTTGGTTTATTACTCTTGCTGTCAAAACCTTGTCTTGTAGCATTTGCTACATTAACATTTTATACGCATAGGAAAAAAAAAAGACACAAAGGGTTTGCAGGGTTTGGTTTTATAACCTTTTGCTGCATTAAATAAAAATGCTCGGTTGAGAACATGGAGCAACTTACTATAACATGGAGCAACTTACTGTTTGAATAGTGAAGTGAAAGAGTACAGTCTTCAGTGTTGCCTTTAAGATTAAATAAAGCAGAGTTCACATTTCACTCTGGTGGACAACTTAGGCATCATTTTGTAAAAGCAATTTACAAGCTTTTGTTGATCTCGAGTTGTTTCCACAAATATAGGATATATGTGTATATATGGAATAATTCTGTGAAGTAGACTAATGTTAAAACCGAAGCCATGCAGTAAAACCTGGGAAATGCTAATCATAGTGTTGCCCAGGCAGCTTTTATTTGTTGTCTTTTCATGTCATGATAGCTTCCTTTTCCACCTCTTTCCCACCCCCACAGTCATATAGCAATGTAAAAGCTATTTTTTTTCTAGATTCTTGATCAGCATCTCTAATCCCCAAAGACCATCCTCAGCTCTCTGGGAGTCCTCAGGGTTGTTTACTACCCCTATCATCATCCATCTGGAAGCTTAATGTGCAATAAAGACTTGCAAGAGGTCTAGATTAAGGTTGCTTCAATCTTGTTCTGTAAAGTGCAAAACATTATGTGTGAACTGGAGGAGATGGGCATAAAATGTATTTTCATCCTCATTTTCAGACCAGCTTTCTGTAGCAAAAAGTCAGTTCGTCCATAGTGAGCAATTTTTAACAATTTCAGCCAGGCCAAATTGATATATATATTCATGGCTCAGCACTTTTGGCTTCTTTCTTACCTATTCACCCTTTCATATTTTAAACAAAGCTAACATACCCAAACCAGTGCGAGGAAGAGGTGCTGGAAGGTGCAGAACATGTAGAAATATGCCTATTTAGTCCTTACTTCTTGAAAACTTGTGTTTTACTCTAAAAGCTTGTTTCCTTCCCAAGGACTGCCTGAGTAGAGGATGAAGCATGTATTGTTTTAGACCCATACTTCAGTTTGTTAAAGCTACATTTACCTTAACAATACCATTGACTAATCAAAAAGTATTAGGTAAATTTATTGTTATCAACTCTGTTTTTATCACTGATAATTTAAGTATATTTCATACTCAAGCAACTGAAGAACCTGTTCTTCCAAGAATGAATGTCAAAAGGAGGAGAGTAACATAGACCCATTTAAGCCAAACCTAAAAAAGTATTACTTCAGGGGAAAAAAAGGAAATTAAATGCGAGCTGTGATTATTTTGGAAGTCATGGAAAATTGCTTATGTGACCTTACAAGGCATTTAATTATTGGCAACACTAGAGAGCAGTAAATGTGATTATTGATCGAACATTAGTAACTTAGTTTCAACATACTGCATTTAGAGCTGATTCATGTTGCGTTACAGTGGAATTTTTCCAATAATATGCGTGAAACTATCTGTATAGTTTAGGAATACTTGATTTTAGTGTGGTTATTGCAGTGCTATTTATTAGGTGAAAAGATCACTTTAACTCCAGTGCGTGTCTTATTGAAGTGCGGACAAAGAGGAGAGCAGTTTGAGAGAGCTGCTGCTTAGTCACATGAAAATGCAGTTTAACTTTTTTAGTCAGATGTATTAGCAAAACAGCAAATGCTGAAGACCTTTTAAGAGATAAGACTTGGATCTTCTTACTGTCGGCCACTTTGTCAATCTAATGTGGCAAGGAAAGGCCGAGAAAAGAGGGGGGCAAAATTCAGAGGTACAAAACACTCTTGCAAAGTTTAAAGGAAGGTGCACGTAAGGGAAAGGAGAAAGAGGAGAGTGGAGGAGCAACATTGGCAATGGCTGAAGGAAGTAAGCATTGCCTGCTCGTATTAATGGAATAGATAGTACAAGTTTGCTTTATTTATTTTTTTTTCTTTGTGATATATTTTTAAATAAAAGGTCTTATCCAGACTTTGAAGAGGGGACTAGGTGGACCTTTTGACTCTTACAACATTGATCATTTTCCCTATATTTGCAAAACTGGGAAGCTCTGAAATTTCCTCCTAAAGTACAAGGCCGAAACTGTGAGGTGTCTGTGAGAAACCCCAAGAAGAGTGAGGGAAGCCGTGCAAGCACCACTGTTATAAATCTCTGGTGTTTCGGGAATTTGGACCAGGCTTTAAATGGTTATGACTGCCTGGGCAAAATTAAGCCTGACTAAATGAATTCCAAATGCAATCCCAAATCACAATATATAACTGGAGAATCTGCCATCCAGGTAGGAAATTCAGACCTTAGTACCATTGCATTTCCAGACAGAGCAGATGAAATTGGTTACAGTATGTCGCTGGAGCTAAAGAGCTGTTGTTTAAAACTATTTCTAGACAAGATAATCCACCTGACTATGAAATGTAATAGCAGCTGTGATTTCTAATAATATATATATTTTTTTCCCCGTACACCAGAACATTTGTGTTGACATTTAAGTATTGCTCAGCTAAGATGAAGGAGAGGAAAATTTTCACTTCTTCAGCATCTGATGATTCTTTTTTCTGAGTGACTGACTTTGACAATCGGGAAGGGAGAATGACTGAGTAGCAGAAGGGTCACTGAAGGATAAAAGTTACAGTACTATGGCCTCTCTCGGGTGCCATTTTCCATTTGAATTTTGAGGGTGTTCTCTTCTCACGTTCTTAGTACTCTGCCCCGTCCGAATCCTCCTCTATGCTAGTGCCTTCCCCCATCCTCCAACATCATTTGAGTCATGCGAAGGACCAGCGCCAGCAATCAGTGCACTTTATTGAGATGCCAGATGCCAGTTGATACTGGTGGGTATGGGCAAAGGGAAAAAATGGAGTACAAACTTGGTTAATCTGACCTATCACAGACTCTTTCTGAATATATGGCACCATGCTGGCCATATTTCCAGCTTCCAGAAGTCATTTTACAGGAGCAAAGGAGTGGCTGGAATGATGCAGCCTGTGTGAACTGCTCAAAGAACAAGTACCCTGTTCATTACAGTGAGTTACTGCATTTGTAAGCCTTTTTTTTTTTTTTTCCTTGGGATAACAGCTCATGGTGGCATCTGAAACTCATCTCGATTTCTTCAGTGCGATCATCACAAACTTTAAGAGACAAACCTACAGCACCTTTCTGCTATGTACGCTGACGTACGTACATTATGGCTTTCTTCCATATTAGCAGTTGCAGTGTGGGGTGGGAACATCCCCAAGGCAGTGCCTAGTAAAAGTATAAATGCCTCCTTTTTATTTTATTTTTGTTCAACTGAGGTGATTTTTTTTTTTTCAAAATGGAAGCAGGAGGAATGAGGAGCACTTGCTCTTGTGCATTGGGACAGAGAGGTTTTGTCGCCCCTATGTGACAGCTGCTTCACAAAGCCTAAGAAGTGAAACTGCTGCCGTTTAGTTGTCAAGAATTTGAAACAACTGTAGTCTCAGGTCTAGTTAGCTCACAAAGTTTATCAGTGATCTTAACGTAACTTACACTAAGGTTCCACTTTCTGGGGAGCTGCCAGCCGCAGTGTTTCCAAATGTGCCCAGTACATGGGGAGCAGTCTGTTTATGATGCCTTCGTCGTCTGTGTGTTCTGTGAGCACTCGTGTAGTGTAGCAGGAGACACCGGGCACTTCTCAGTCTGTCAGTGAGAGCCTCCGTTAATCCAAATCTCTACCTCCCCATGCTGCAGCAGAGCTGTAGTTTCATGTGCTCCCGCCTGAATAGCACAGATTTTCTAGGCACAAAATAGCATTTTGCAGGGCAGACAGCTGTGAGGCATCACTTCTGTCACGTGTCCCGCTTAGCGGCACGTATGTCATGTGGTGCATGCCTGCCACATACACACAGCCCTCCTTCCTTCCCTTCCTCTTCTTGTGTGCACGAGCTCTTTAGCAGAGTCTCTCATCACACTTCTAGGAAAGTGGAAGGGCTGTGAAAGGGTGAGCTTGTTTCTTCATGAATGGTTTCCAGAAAAAGTGTCTAGGCTACTGTAACAAAGACTGTGCTGACTTCTCAGATAAAAAATACCCCTATTTCAAATACTCTTTTTTTTTTTTTTTTTTTTTGTAAGCCTATAAGTCCCAAGCAGGTAGTGAACAGGCTCACAAATACTCTTTATTTTCAGCTGTCTTCAAGTAACATTTACAGTGTGAATTAAGATGTCTTGAAAAGCTTTGAGTTTCTGACAGTTGAGAGGAATAAGTAGACAGTCTTAGGAACATTGGTTCTTTCTTGGAAATGAGCAGTTGTGCTGTTATTACAGGGGAATTCACCAAAACTGCTGAGTAAAATTTTGGTGCATCTTCAGGAACACGGTGGTAGAACGTGCTAATAAGGAGACATATTTCTCATCATCCTTCTACCACATTTGCATTCTCAGAAGTCACTAATATTTTTGTGCTCTTTTCTTTTCTTTCTAAAAGTGTAAACAAACAGGTGCAGCCTAATACTAAGGGGTTTATTATTTAATAATCTCCCTGATTTAATAGTTTATTGTTTGTCCCTCATGACTTATACCCCTAAATGACTATCTTACCTTAAATAACTTTTTTTAAAGTATTTCTAAAGTTCTGAAGCAGAGTATACTATATGAGTATATGAAGAGATTATTTTCTAAATGATATCTCTGTAAATGGTCTTTTTTTTTTTATTAAGCAAAATAAAGTCTGGATTAGTGAGAGCTTTTCAACCACAAGGAGGAATAGATCATCTCCTAATTAAAACTCATTTTGTATAAAATGGGGCAACACTGAGTTTCTACCTTCTGAGCTATGTTGACCTAGGCTACAGGAAGCACACTTTCATTGTACCCAGTAAGTATGTTACAGAGTAGAAAAATCCTAGGAATCTTGCTTGCGAATCTCGCATTCCCCAGCACGTGGCCACACTTCCCTTTGCAGACTACTTCTCTGCACTGTGATTTGGAACTAGCGTGAAACACTCATTCTTGACTCTGCACTCCAATAAAACCCAGAAGGAAAGTGTTACTGCCTAAGAAGTATTTCCACATACTTTTGGTGAGATTTGGGAGAGTGAAGCGGGGAGGTAGGGCTACCATGTGTTGTTACCTTGCCCTGTGGTGTCTAGGTAATACAGCCCATATGGTCTCCTCTCAGGAGCTCGGCTAGCAGTGGGAGAGCACACGTGCCATATGTTCTGCTCTACCTAGTCACTCACAGCAAGTTAAGGATGATGTGGCGGTTTTAACTTATAATTTCCTTTTATTGGTGTGTGTCTCAATTTTAATGTCCTCATTTGCATAAGTTTAAATAACTGCGTGAATTATAGCTTTGAAACTGACATATGGTATTTTATGTGCACATCTATCCTCTAATGTATACTTAAGGAATACAACACTTTGACTAATGGAGCCAAAATGCTACACTAGAGAGATGGTGCTGGCTTCTATCGTTTCTACGTTTTATGCCTGAAAAAAAAAAAGTCCTTTTTATTCAGGACAGTTATATTATGTAGGAGGCAGTTGGGTCTATCTGGAATTCAGACAGAACAGAGTGTAGCGCAAGCAGCGTGTCACACAGAAGGCTAATGTGTTTATGAAGCCAACTTATTTAGATTTTTAATGCCGAGGTGAAAGTAGGATTTCTAGTGCCCGAGCTGTTAAGGTGCTTATTGACACAGAGTGATTATTTCAGCACCCTGGACAGGGCTTTAGTTTGTCATGGATCTTCCGCGCTTCTGAAATCACCGGAGACTCCACTGCTACTGACGGCTGCTACACGGTTGCATGCGGCTTTTCCTGTGCAACAGTGAGTTGTGGTAAGGTGGCTTCCACGATACTTGGTTGATGCAACTGCCATTGTGCCTTTTGAACTGGAAACTATTATGTTTAGGATCTATGGAACAGTTTGTGCTGTTTAAGAGATGTGTTAATGTCATCCACTTGATTTTTTTATTGTTCACAGCCTATAACATGGGTAGCTTATGAGTAAGAAGGAAAAAGAAAGTACATATGAGAGCTGTATTTTATATTCTAATGTTACAGCATTTCACTTTTTTTCCCCACATATTGTGCTATCATTGTTTGCTCTGTCACCTCCTAAAAGTGCAGCTGCTGAGTATGCTACTTGCTAATCAGAGAAATAATGGTGAATTCTGTGCATGGCTCATACTGGTGCTGATAGCAACGTTCACAAAGCCGCGGTCCCTCCCTTGTCCCCATTATCCAGCTGACTTGCTGTAGGCTTCCCAGATTTTCAGCTAGCTGGGAATTCTGTCATTCTCTAACCCCAGATTGCAGCTGATTGCATCCATCTTCCTGATTAATTTCCTTCCTGAAATCCTTCCGGGAATCAATGCAGATTGATGTTTTCTCCTCAAACTCATCTGCTTCTATCTTAATCAGCATATTTTTAAACTAAAATAAAGATCCTTCTGTTTCTTGGAGACAAATATGTGTCTCTGTTAGACACGGCATAACTTCATGTATTGATTGAACAGTTAATAGTTCCTCCACTCAGTGCTCTCCCTCTGTCTCCCTTCAGAGACTAGGGTGATTCCAGCTAATTCATTGCCAGCAATACGGTAAATTTCTCTTCATCCCTGCTTTTTCTTTTCTCCACATTCCCAGTGCTTATCTTGGAATGGATATGGTACTCACCAAGAGCTGTTTCAGCTTACTCATTGCACAGAAAACTAGCAGAGGCAAAAAAGCAAATACCCCTTGGTCCTGTTAGCAGAGCCAAGGTAGGCTGTAAAAACCGAGGTCCAAAGGGGATGCAGAAGGAGGAGAGAGGGCAGGTGGTCAGGAGGAGGGGAAGGAAGCGCCCCCTCTCCTTTGGGGCCTGGGCTGTTAGATAGCTCTGTATTCGTGGAACTGTTTTGCTTCTGAGTGTGTGTTTCACTGTGGACTATCCTCTTGCATCGCACCTTTATAATTCTCTGCACATTAATAATTTTACTAAATGTAGTTGACAGAAGAAGTGATGGTAGTCAGCATCTTTGGGTCTTTGGGATGACATTGGATTTAGAATGACTGACACTCTGCATCTTTCTTTTCAGGGTGCCATGGCACACGGCTAATGACAAGGAAAGGAACAACTTGAAATATCTTCTTATGATCATCTTTCTCTTAGCTCTAATATAATTTGCCTAGCAGCTCCAGAACTGGCATGAATGAAAAATTGAGCTTTACACACCGCTTCTCTCAAGTGCTGTAGAAGTCCCAGTACAGTGAGGGATGTGCAGTACAGAATAAGTCAAAGAACTTTTCAGTGTTGCAATTAATCTGCTTGCAAGTTGAGAATCTTGTCTGAAATAACCAGCCACTAAGTTAATTAACATGGATATATTTTTTGTCCATCTTAATAAAAAATTTTAAACATACCTCAAATTTCCCAGAGTATGGGTGGCCAAAACAAATGGCGTTGATGCACAATGTTCAATCTCACTTGTATTTTTTGTTGCAGCACAGTTTTTTCCACTTCCTATGCCATACCTGGATTGTACTGTATACAGGGGAGTATGAAAGGAAAAGGATGGATGATGAGATTGATTAGAAGGGTGTCAATATGTTCCTTCACATCAGCAAAGCAACAGTAGCATTTTCTTCAAATTCATGCTAGTGTAGTTGAAATAGGGCTGGGTCAAGTTCTGTTTTCTGAGGTCTTTGAAATAATAGCATGAATATATCTACTTGAAAAATGAAGGCGAATTCAGGAAGCTCCCAAGAAACCTGAGCTGTTTTCTCTTTTGAGAGAAGACAGAGATCTGCCATCTTTTATTTCTTTAAGGGTAATTCTTCAAGGTTCTTCAAGGGTATTTCTTTAAGGTTCTTTAGGTGCCTTAGTTGATATGAGGATTTATATACCAAGAAATTTGAATGAACCAGAATTCTTCTCCCTGTAGACCACTGTGTTTCAAATAAGAATCTGTATTTAAGTTTTTAAAACCCAGATTATAACAACAACATGAAGTATATAATAAATGATTATTTTTACATTCCATAGATATTTTAAGGTGATTTGCCAGTCTATATTCAATGTGTATATCACTTCCAGATGTAAAAGTGGGATTTTAAATTGAGGGAGGGAAAGGGATGCTTGTTTTGCTCTTCTGCTTTTGTGATCTGTTTGTGTACCAGAGTGGGGCTCAGGAGACCTGAGTTGTAATCCAAACTCTGCCACTGGCCTGTGCTGACCCTGAGCAAATTATTCATTGTCTTCATCTATATTATTGAGAAAATGATATTGCTCTCCTTGGTAAAATGCTTTTAAGATTAATGAGTGCCGCTGAAGAGTGAGGTGCTGCTACTGCTTCTGAGGTACCACACGTATTCTTGCCTTTGGAAAAGAATAGATAGTACAGCAAATGTGGTTTCTCAGAAATGCACTAGTGTTGTTTTCAGTGCTTCCTCCAATATTTATTGGACTGAAATATTACAGAATCAGTGGCATGATGCTTCATTAAGATGCCAAAAGAGATTGGTAGGTCAAGCCTGTACCCATCTAAATTATGATCAGAATTACATTGCTCTGTACTATACATCATCTAGATCATCTCTCTCCTTGCCCACCATCTTAAATATTTATTTTGCTTATCACACGAGAAGAAGAAGAGAGAAAAAAGGCTCGGATTTGCTTTCACTCACATAAATAACAGTATTCCTTGGATGAAGGCTGAAATGATCCTTAGCCAGTTAGGGAAGGAAATACACGGTCATCTCTTTTTGTCCTACCTGGAAGGGCACAGAGTCTTGTACTGCAATAGCCTATGGGCTGAAATGTCAGTTGCTGTAGGTAGCTGAACAGTACAGAAATACGGATTCACACGTTCCTCCACATCACTGACCTACTTGAAACAACCTCCCTGGGACATAACTAGCTGGGCTTTTGATGAACAGATGCTCTTTTCAACCATCTGACGCAGCAGATTATATATAAAGTGCAGGGAAGCAGCATGGATGCAGCATACCTGGGCAGATTTTACTCAATTTGTGCCTTCTGCGTTATAGAGTAGCCTGGTCTTTATTAGTTTTCCTTTTTTTTAATGTTTAAAATGAGCAGAACACACTGATTATGAACAAGCTTGATTAGTTGTGCCCATTTAGAAGCAATCAAAATGCTTTTAATTACTTCTATAACTATATGTTTGTTTGATAATATTCTTTCAAATTGAGGCTTTTAATTGCTACTTCAGTGGTTCATTTCTCTAGAAATGCCAGTCATATGAGTCTCTCCAATCCCTTCCTGCTGGTATATAAACTTACAAAGTGTGACTTCACTGTGACTTGTATTTATGCCTAAGTCAATATTTTTTTAATAGCACCAGCTTCTCCTATTATCTTTCCTTGACAATGATTATCGAAGCACACATTGAAAAGGGGAAAAAAAAACCATAAACACTTGCAAGACTGCGACTGTCCATTAAAGGCAGCTTGTCTAGGACATGCTGCTGCCAAATCTGTCTCATATTTTTTTTTCTTCTCTCTCCAGGGAAAACTCCTCTATGGAGCAACTGTTCTGTCTATTTAAAAAGGCAATGCCTTGTTTGTAAGCAATATTGTCCTTCTTAGTATTGCCAGGAAAAAAATCACCAGCACCACTATGTACCAAAAAACCTTGCAATTTATCAAATGGTACAGGAGTGAGATGATAGGTTCCTGTTATTCCAGTCCTGGAGTCAATATAAAAGGTGCCACAAGGAACCAGGAAATGAGCCCAACTAGCTGATTCCCACTGTTTTTTCACAGTATTTGGTAAAGATCACTTATCACATCACCATTTTGAAGTAACTGAGAAAAAAAATTTACCCAGCTGAGAACTGCACAAAGCAGAGCTCTCACTTCTCCATTCTCTTGAGTAGTCTTTCAGTAATATGAATGTGCAATGGTGCAAAATGGCTCCAGGTCTTGGATTTAGACAATTAGGAAAAAGAAATCTGAATCACTCAGTGTCAGGGATAGTTCATCCTGTATGCAAAATCCTGATACTTAACCAGCTTTAGGTCAATATATGAGTCTGTGTGTTTTTAGGAGGTATATACCAAAATATGCATGCCCCCTCTTTTTTTCTCTCCTCTCTGGTTTACTGTTGTTTTTTTCAGTCAATCTAGCACACTTAGTGTAGATTCCTTTATTATTATTTCACTAGAGATGCAGTGTGTGTATGTATTGCTCTGCTTCATCGCTCACTCATATCTTAAATAGATGGACATGTTCCAAACTGATTTCTAGCTCCATCCTTGGTTGAAGTGCTGTTGATGTTTGCCTTTCTGAGAGGAGGTGATGGATCTGAATTACATGCTATATAGTAGCATGGGCAAGAAGGCACAGCCATATTCTATTTCTCATAATAAAAATAGTGAAGCACACTAGAGTTCCTGTTCACTCTTTCTCTGCATTGTACCTGTACAAGTTTATAATTAACAAGAGCATTATTTACTCTGAAATTGTAAGCAGTAAAGGATAATTATTTTCTTGTAGATACTTGACTGAGAACTTAAAAGATTGAAGTACTGATTTTTAAGGAGATCGCAATATTAATATGAAGCCCTTGACTTCACTGCCCTCTCCTCTCAGATTTGGCCTTTCAAGGTTTAATGAGATGTGCACTATTTGTCATTACTCCAACACCTTTCTAGTTTCTATTATTCTCCATATATGTAGAAAGTTTCTACTAGAAACCCAGTTGTTGCTTGTTTTAATCTACTGAGATATTTGCGAATACTTAAATTAGGACAATAACTACAGGTATTTGCTTAAAACGTGTTCAGGATAGTTGGCACAATTTATTTTAGGTCACTTAGTCTCTTCAGGGACCACTTTTGACCATAATATGGGAAAAATACTGCTAGGTGGTTGCACACTAGTCCCATTTTGAATGTCACAAGGCCAATGTCAGGGGAAAGACCCTTAAATGTCCTTTCACCTTCATCAGAAACATGTAGAGGGGAAGGCAATAAACACTTTGTTCCTGTAGCGTAAGCATTTTATAAGTTATAAAACTTTATTTAGAACGATACAGGCAAGACACAACAATCACCACCAAATTTATTTGACACAAGTCTTAACAGGGAATTTTAATGAAAAATCTGTGCAGTGTCCAATACATTCATTGTCTTCTGTTTCAAAGACATTGAAACTATGTTATATTCTGGAGAAGAAGAAAGTGCAAGAAAAAAAGATCATCTTGGCACTGCCTCTCTCCTTTGCAATGCATAGCTCAGGTGTAGGTTAATAGTTCAAGAAGAAATCAAATGTGTGTAGTTTAGGTGTCCACTGTAAGTACTCAAAAGTACTTATTGTACTTTCCAATTTGTGTAGGACGGAGAGGGTGTTATCACATTTTCATGCTTAATCAGCCTCCCCCAAAAGCTTGATTAGCTCCTGAATACCTGGAGTATTTTCTTTTAGTCGTTTCTCACTAACAGCTTCACTCAGCTGTAACAATGATGGTTGTAGAGTAAGGAATACATTCAAAGATGGTGTCAAACATAAGAACTGAAAAAAGAAGAGGTTAAAAGTGAAGCAGGAAGAAATACTTCTTGTAAGGTGACAAAATAAGGAGGAGAAAGCAAGGCCTCTTAAAGAGCATGGCTGGGATATGACATGATGGAAGGGTTGGTGTATACTTTAAGTGAGAGAGAACAGTGAATCAATCAGTTCTAGCCTGGGAGAAGAGCAATTCAAAATTTTACTGAAGGCTGTTGATGAGCAGCCATCAAAACTTTCTTTCTTGTGGGGAAATATTTTACAATTAAATACATTTTACATAAGTAAATTGTATTTTAATTAAATAAAATATAAAGTTTTTTGAACTCACTCAGCTTTTCCACTTTGTTTCCGGTTAGACATCATATTTTGTTTTGGTAAGGAGAAGTGATGGCAAGTGTGTTTGGTTTACGTAGCAGTGTGGGTTCAGAGACAGTCGATATCTCTGGCAGCCAAAATACGGGCAACTGACTGCCCCTCTTGGTAGGCAGAATGACAGAAACTTGGGAGAGTGGAAGAAAGCAGGTAAAGTGCTGGCAGCAGCAAAACTGGCAATGAAAAATACAATATATTACATCATTACTGGGGCTTGGAATATGATTAGTGAAGTTAATGGAAAACAAAGCCACAGTGCCAAATGACTGTTGCAGGGTTAAAGGAGGCTAATTTGTGACATTATAATGAAATTAGGCATGCTGCCTTTGTTTCTGACACTAAACAGTAAAAAAACGTTGCATGGATTATGCCTTTCTGGGCCTTCAACTTTGCTGCCAGAGGTGAAAGTTGGAATGGTGCTGCTGGGCTCAAGCAACGGAGGTGTCCAGTGACTGTTGGGTTTTGGAAAGTAACTAGGGTAGATTTGTGCCCACGATGGGCACTGGACCAGTCTGCCCAGTACCAAGTTCTGGAAGATAAAATGAAGGGAATAATAAGAAATTTTCTCATCTGTACCCTATCCTTTCTGGGTGGTAGCTAGTCCTGTGGCAAATCATGGGGAAATATTTCTGTGTGTGTTTTTTTTTTTTTTTAAGCATGAATTAAATGAAAAATGCATTAGATTGATTTTTCCATATTATACAGTGTTACAAAAAATATATATACAAAATTCATAGTCTTTACAAAAACAGCAGAAGCAGCAAAAGTCTGCCTTTTCAACATAGGCCTCTGGAGTACTGTGAATTTAATATTGTAATATACTTAGATGGATAAATAGACATAATTCTATGAATCATATATATTTGTCTATTTAAATTTATGGCGACTAAAGTTAGATAGTGGCCAGTGCATACTTTTTGGTATTATTTTGCATGACTTTCTATGTAACCTTCCTCATATTTAAAGCTGCTTTTCTTAGCCATCACTTCCCCTGTTAATAATGAAAATGGCCTGCATGTTTTAAACAGTTTAAATATTTCATTAAACTTGAGTGATTATTTCAGTTGAACAGCGGAGGAAGCCGTTAAAGTCGAATAGCTCTTTGGCAACTTCTCTGAGAGAGTAATCACTTAACCCACTTGCACACTTTCTCTAACAAGCAAGTAGTAATGTTTTCCTAAAACATTTTGTCTCGTTAGTATATGCAGATGCTACTGGCTTCTGCTGGGCCAAAAACTATTTGTTTGCCTACTGGGTTATACAGGAAATGGGAATCATTCTCTTAACAGAGAGGCTGAAGCTAAGCAGATTTTAGGAAGGGGGTTATATCAGTGCTGAGGGCTAAGGAGACTGTCTGAGCTAGTCTCTCTTTATTGTCACATCTTTCAGTAATAAACTCCAGTTAAAAAAAAAAAAAGCATGAGTGTTGCATGGCAGAGAACTACATATGTATATGTGTATTTGAGAAATTTGGAAAAGATTTATGCATACACATGGCATGAAACAGAGAACACACTGCTGTTTTTCTGAGCTCTGTGCAGAAAAGGAGTGAGTGAGGATGCCAGGTGAGCCACATTATTGCTCAGCAGGGACAGCTCCAGAAACTTGCTGCCCTTAATGCCTCTCTGTAACTTACCCTAGTTTCTTCACCTTTTCCAGGCAGGCTTTTTTTACTCTAGCCCTGTCTTTACTGGACAGGCTATTGCCTAGGCAATGTTTCCACTCAGAAATTGCCACAAAAATACTTTGTGTCACCAGGATATAGTTTGCATAATTTTATTTATATCCTCACTCAAATATGTAATATTTTTGATTCGGTGTGTATCCCTGATGCTGAAGGTGGCACAGTACTATTTACTTTAGGGGGTTGATTCTCAGCTAGTGTGAATAAGAAAAAAGAAAAAAATAATAATTTTACTCTCAGAGAGAGCCACTTAAGGCTTATTAGTACATAGGTAAAAATGCCACTTCCTGCCTAGAGATGAAGGGTCTGCACCCTTGCTTGATAAGAGGAGGGCCAAAGGAAGGCGCAGAGCCCGGGGTATGTGGCTGGAGCCTCTCTGCCACTGGGGCAGCAGGAGAGGAGAGCGCGGATGCCGGGCCAGGAGGAAGGCCGGGCCGGGAGGAAGGCCAGGCCGCTTCGGGCAACGCCGCTTCCGTAGCGCGTGGCCTCTCGGAGCACCCACGTGCTGAGCAGCCCTGAAGGAGCCCGCGCTGGCAAGGGGAAGGGGCTGCGCCCCTCTCGGCAGCCCTTCGAGAAGGACGGGGGACTCGGGGTGTGACGACATGGGGAGACGCAGCCGATCGTGTGAGGCGTCTCCTATTATCATCTCCTCGCGTGTAATTAGTCTGTAAATAGAAGTGTAAATACAGGTTTGCTATACATAACAAAGCTATAAATACCAGCAATTAGCGCAACTGCTTATTATTTGTGGTATCTGGAGAAGCATAATTGTATATGTGACTGATTTGATAGGTACAAAATATTCCGTTTGACGACCTCGAGCCTGTGTTCCCTCATTGAAACACATTAGTTTAAATTTATGATTCACTCCACTTACCATGTAAGTGACAATGTAGGGTGAGTGCATTAAATTCAAAATGCACCTGGATTTCTACAGTGAATTTTTATTGTGCTTAGACATTCTTGGCATTTTCCTGTTCAATATATTGATAATTTCTATAACTTTGAGGATGTACTACTATCAAACTAGTTAGGAACTATCAAACTAAATTAAGAAAAGAATGGTTTCAGATTATTTTACTTGATGACTTGGTTAAAATATTCAGAAAAGATAGTAGAGTATGGTTAAATTCTCATTATAATCCATCTATTTCTTTTTCACTCATTGTTTTGCACAGTAAGACAAACCAAAAATCACAATTGGGTATTTTCTTGGCAGTTTCTTTGGTGAAAACACGGTTTTGTACCATTTATCCTAGAAAACTTCATTAAATAACATACAGTGTAAATTGCTTCTTTATAAATAAAAATAGAAGCATTATTATTTAAAAGCTAGTGGAAGGACTGACCAAAAAATCAGAAGCTTTCCAAGAAAAATAGCTCCTCTTTTGATAATTCTAATGAATTATGTTATGAATGGCTCTTCTTGCCATTTTTCACATTATTTTTTTTTTTAAATTGGAGGTTCATATTTTTTCCTTGGGAACTCAATAGCTAGCTATATGCATTTTTCAGTTCTCAATTAGTAGATTTTTGGACCACCATGAATTATGTCTTATGCCTAGATCTCTTGCTCTGTCACAGAGCTCTCTTGACACAAGGGTTCTTCACTGGACCAAAGTGGAAAAAGGTGGGCTTCTTTCTTGGGAGGAGTTAAAGTATTGTAATTGAAAAGCCCTAGTAGCTAAATTCTATATGCTTAAAATCATAGAATGGCCTTGGAAGTTGCCTTTGAAATCACTGACTTGTGTGGTCAGGATCCTGTGTTTAAGTATGCTAAATTGGTGGTGCTTTAGAGAAGCATGCCAATGACTACTGTTTAGAACCAAAATTTATACCCATATATGTTTGAATACTTTCATTTTAGTCTGTTTGTAACCAGTCTTTTTTTTAAGATATGGAACACTAAGGAAATCAGAGTAAGGCATAGATGCCGTGGCATAGAGACCATGAAGACTCAGATATCTGTAAAAACTAGACTTGTGTGGTCAGGATCCTGTGTTAAGTATGCTAAACTGGTGGTGCTTTAGAGAAGCATGCCGATGACTGCTGTTCAGAACCAAAATTTATACCCATATAGGTTTGAATACTTTCATTTTAGTCTGTT
>NW_010583314.1:6722-18929 GCF_000705375.1 Tinamus guttatus
AAGCGCGAGTTCTTCCAGGTGTTGGTGCGGATCCGGGCCGGCGCTGAGAATGTGGCTCCCAAGCCCAGCTTTATGGCCATGCTCATGATGGAGGTGGACCAGTTTGTCCTCACTGCCGTCACGCCTGACATGTTGGCGGCTGAGGATGCTGAGTCGCCCCCAGACTTACTGCTCTTCAACATCACCTCGCCCTTCGGCCCTGGCCAGGGGTACATGGTCAGCACCGATGACCGGAGCTTGCCCATTTCCTCCTTCAGCCAGCAGGATGTGAGGGAGCTGCGCATTGCCTACCAGCCACCCGCGGAGGACTCGGATCGGGAGCGGCTCTTTGAGCTTGAGCTGGAGGTGTTGGACCCTGAGGGTGCTGCCTCAGAGCCCTTTGCCTTTGTGATTGTGGTGAAGCCCATGAACACCCTGGCGCCTGTGGTGACTCGCAACACCGGCCTTGTGCTCTATGAAGGGCAGTCACGGCCTCTCTCAGGCCCTGGTCCCAGCCCCAACCTGGTTATCAGTGATGAGGATGACTTGGAGCAGGTGAAGGTGAGCGTGGTGGCAGGGCTCAGGCATGGCCACCTCACTCTGCTGGAGGATGCGCCGTTGTCTGCTGTCCCTCGTAAACACTTCACAGTGGCTGAACTGGCAGCCGGACGGGTCATTTACCAGCATGATGGCAGTGAATCTCCTCTCAGTGACAACCTAGTACTGCGACTGGAGGATGGTGGCTCCCGCCACCGTGTTGAGTTTCTTTTCCCCATTACCCTGATACCCACTGATGACCAGCCACCACTACTCAATGCTAACACGGGGCTGGTCGTGGCTGAGGGTGAAACGGTGCCCATTACCACTCGTGCTCTTAGTGCTACTGACATAGACTCACTGGATGCTGTCCTGCTCTTCACAGTGGAGTCTGGCCCAACTGCAGGGCAACTACTCCTCCGTCAAGCCCAGCCACCTCCTGATTGGGAGACGGAGGAGGAAGAAGATAAGGCTTTTTCCTGGAGGAGGGTGCCAGGTTTAACAGGGAGCTCCCTAGTCTATGAAAAGACAGTGAGGGAATGGCTGCAGCAGGACATTGTGGAAGGGCGTCTTTATTACCGCCACCTAGGACCTCACAGCCCTGGACCTGGAATTGTGTTGGACCAGTTCATCTTTAGGGTCCAGGATGACAATGATCCACCGAACCGCTCGGGCCCACAAACTTTTGTGATCCGAGTTCACCCCATAGACCGATTAGCCCCAGAGCTACATAGTGGCAGCAGTCTGCACTTAATCGTTGCAGAACAGCAGGTGACCCCACTGCGGAGGAAGCACTTGTGCTACACAGATCAGGATTCAGGGGACCGTGAGTTGCGCTACAGAATCATCCAGCCCCCCACTGACACTAACCACCCTCCAGATGTACTTGGATCCCGCCTTGGATCCCTCGTGCTGACTGAGGATCACTCTGTGGAAGTGTCCCGCTTCACCCAGGCCCAGATCAATCATCACAAGATCTCCTATCGTCCTCCGCAGGAGGAATTGGGGGTGGCCCCTCACTTGGTTCAGTTCCAGTATCAGGTAGAGGATGCAGCTGGCAATGCAGCTGAAGGGACTTTTACCATTTACCTGCAGCCTGTGGATAACCAGCCTCCTGAAATCACGAATACTGGCTTTACTGTGCCTGAGGGAGGCAGCCACGTGCTTAGTCAGGCAGAGTTGGATGCCAGTGATACAGATACTGAACTCGCCCATCTCCGCTTCATTCTGACCCAGGCTCCCCAGTATGGTCAGTTGCAGCTCTCTGGGTACGGTTTGATTCTAGGAACTGCCTTTGGCCTGGAGGATATCAGGCAAGGGAGGGTGGTATATGTACACAGCGGAGCAGAGGCCAACAGTGATACTTGCAGTCTCGATGTGAGCGATGGGGTTCACGTTGTGCCCATCACATTGAAAGTGAATGTGCAGCCCGTTGATGATGAGGTTCCTACCTTACGGTTGCCCCCAGGCACTGTTGGTTCCTACTTGGATGTGCTGGAAAATGGTGCCGCTGAAATCACTGCTAACGTCATCCAGGGCACAGATGAGGATACAGATGACTTAATGTTGACCTTCATTGTAGAGGATCCTCCTCAGCATGGGGACATCCTGGTGCAAGGGGTGCCTGCAGAGAGGTTTTCCCAGAGAGATCTGTTGGATGGGGCTGTGGTATATGCTCATACTGGTGGTGAAATAGGCCTTCTACCCAAAGAAGATGCTTTCAATCTTACCTTGTCTGACCTGTCAGAGCAGTGGAGCGTCAGAGGCAATGTTGTTCAGGGAGTCTCTGTCTTGGTGACTATTCTCCCTGTTGACAGTCAAGCTCCAGCGATTTTTGTGGGGCAGCAGTTCATGGTAACGGAAGGAGACAAACAGCTCATTACTCCTGCTCACCTAAGGGTTGAGGATGTGGATACTCCCTATGATGATATACTCTGTACCATTGTTGCTCAGCCCACGTCTGGATATGTAGAGAACATTTCTCCAGCCCCAGGCTCTGAAAGGTCCAGAGCAGGTACGGCTATAAGTGCGTTTACCTTGAAAGACCTCCGTCAAGGTCATATTTTTTACGTCCAAAGCATACATAGAGGTGTGGAGCCTGTTGAAGACAGATTCACTTTCCGCTGTTCTGATGGCATTAACTTTTCTCAGAGGCACTTCTTCCCCATTGTCATTACTCCATCCAATGATGAAGAGCCTGAAATCTTTATGCGTGAGTTTGTTGTGATGGAAGGCATGAGCCTCGTTATTGATACCCCTATCCTCAATGCCGTTGATGGGGACGTTGCTGCTGATAACTTAATGTTCACAATCACCAGGTTTCCCAGGCATGGCCACATTGTGAACCAGCTGGTCAATGGAACTGTCCTAGTGGAGAGCTTCTCCGTGGATCAGATAACGGAGAGCTCTAGCATCCTTTATGAACACGATGACTCTGAGACAAAGGAGGATGTTTTTGACGTGAAACTCACAGATGGTAAATACAGCGTAATGAAAAGGATATTCATCATGATTATTCCTGTAGATGATGAGACACCCAGAATGGCCATCAATGACGGTTTGGAGATCGAAATAGGGGAAACTAGAACTATTCATAACAGAATATTGAAGGCTACTGACTTAGACTCTGAAGACAAAACTTTGACATACATCATAAGATACGGGCCAGGACATGGCCTCTTACAGAGAATAAAACCTTCAGGAGGAGTTGAGAATATCACAGTGGGGATGAATTTCACCCAGGACGAGGTGGATAGAAACTTCATTCAGTATATGCATTTTGGACGAGAAGGAGTTCGTGACCTTATCAAATTTGATGTGACGGATGGAATAAATCCTCTCATTGACCGCTACTTTTATGTGACTGTAAGTAGCATTGACATTGTCTTCCCAGATGTAATCAGCAAAGGGGTTTCCTTGAAGGAAGGAGGTAAGGTAACCCTTACTACTGATTTGCTTAGCACGAGTGACTTGAATAGTCCAGATGAGAACTTAGTTTTCACCATTACCAGAGCACCTGTTCGTGGTCATCTTGAATGTACAGATCAGCCTGGGATGCCCATCTCCACTTTCACTCAGCTTTTGTTAGCAGGTAATAAAATTTACTACATTCACACTTCAGAAGATGAGGTGAAAATGGACAGCTTTGAGTTCGAGGTGACTGATGGCTATAACCCTGTTTTTCGTACTTTCAGAATTTCAATTAGTGACGTGGACAATAAGAAACCTGTGGTCACAGTGCATAAGCTGGTGGTGAGTGAAAATGAAAACAAACTGATAACCCCTTTTGAACTGACAGTAGAGGACAGAGATACACCTGATGCATTTCTAAAATTCATCATCACTCAAGTACCAGTTCATGGTCAAATCATGTTCAATAACTCCAAACCAGTCACCACCTTCACGAAACAAGATCTGAATGAAAATCTAATCAGCTACACCCATGATGGCACAGAATCAGTCGAGGATAGTTTCTCTTTCACTGTTACAGATGGCACTCATACTGATTTCTATGTCTTTCCCAACACTGTTTTTGAGACAAGGAAACCTCAGACTATGAAGATTCAGATAATGGCTGTGGACAACAATGTGCCTCAAATTGTAATAAACAAGGGTGCACTAACCCTCCGTATTCTGGCCACAGGTCACACAGGGTTTCTGATCACCAACAAGGTACTCAAAGTAGAAGACAGAGACAGTTTACACAATGCTCTCAAGATCAGAATCACAGAGGGTCCTCGCCATGGCTTCCTGATCCACCTGGGGAAAGGCAACCATAGCATCAGCCAGTTCACCCAAGGTATTGCAATACCACATGCTTTCTTTAGGTCACTGGAAACATTTTTGGTCGTGTTACACTCCTTAACAATTTATGGGAGAACACTTCCAAAAAGCAAGTACAACAGATGTATGTATGTGTATAAACTCTTTATGTATGTATGTGTTGTGTTTATGATTGCATAGGCAGGAAGAAGGGTCCACTGGATAAATGGTGTAAAGAAACATCTTTGCTCTGGAGAGTTTACAGACCAAAGAACTTGGAAGCCCTTAACTTGTATTGAGCACTTAGTGATACAAATGGAAGTAACCAAATTGGGCTGTACATGATACTGAATCTTTAGAGGCCAAGGGTTTTCTTTAAAAGTTTTATTTAGGAAATGCTACAGGAGTGACCATGCTATTCTTAACTAGTGATCATACCATGGCTAGGATATCAGCTGCTGTACAGTCTGAGTGCACTTAGCTTTAAAAGAAAAATCATTTCCCAGGCAGAGGGTGATAATATATCATGACTGCATTTGTTGCCTTAATTACACAAGCCTTAACCACAAAGTGTTTGTGGTAAATTAAGTAATGTAAATATTTCAAAATTATGTCAGTGGTACTAACTTTTTACATGGAACTAAGATACTGGGTGGTATAAATAGGATGAAAACCACGTGTGCTCTATACACTGAAATAGAGCCTTAAAACAAGGCTATGCAGTAACTTTCTTTAAATGAAAGGAAAGCATTAGCTATTCTCCAGAGAAATTTCTGTTACTTTGTAATGAGTTAGTAGCTGGCTAATTAAAAGTGAAATGAAGTTTCATGGCGCCTGCTCCAGCTGCGGAGCGTGCAGGCAGCACAGCTGCATGGAGAATCAAAAGCAAAGAGGCACGGGCAGCGTGGGCTGGGTAGGTGGCAGGGGTGGACAGGAACGCTCTGCAGTCGGCTGCGCTTCATTTCGCAGAGCGCACAGTGGTCGGTGACCCCCGTTACGGTCTTGGTTGTAGTGATGTTCTTGGCAGAGACATGAGATCTTGTGAACAGACCTGAAGGACCTTTGAATGGTGGGTATGCGCTAACTGTTGCTCTGTTAGTGATGCACTAGGGAAAAGAAAGAGAGGGTGAGGAGAGACCAAGCAATGTTTAAGCTTTGGGAGTCAACAGCCCCTTTAAGTGTAAAGCCTCAGTAATGAACTGCTAGCTGTATTATGAGTGTCATTGAAAGTGTACATGAGAAACAAAAGAGAATAGGGGTGAGTAAATAGATTATGATTTCTTTTTCAAGGGATATTTTCCTCTTGCATTGGAGAACAGAAGAGAATGTTCCTTCAAAATTGACCACGGCACAGCATAGTGATAATGATAACCCCCATCTCTCTTTGGGGTACTCACGACAGGTACATCTCATCTCTTTTTATGCCATGTGGCCACATATTTTTCTGCCAGATGATCAGGTGCTTTCTGGTCTCTGGTTGGCAGCTCTGCCACATGGATAGAAACCTCCAGAGCTGGTGAGAGAGCATTCTGGTCATATGAAAACCAAAGTAGGAATGTCCAGGCTCCTGGGAAGTGGTGGGGGCAAGATAAACCTGCAGGTCTTGTGGCAGGCTAGGCCTGAGCCACAGGCAGGGCTGGGATCCCAAATTTCCTGGGAGCTGGTGTTTACACCATGTTGCTTGCTCTCTCTCCACTACTTTGCATTGAAAGTACTTGGCTGTGTCCCAGAAGACTGGGAGTGGAGAGGATTTGTGAGAAATGAGGCCAAGACATATACTTTGAGAAGTCTGATTTGGACCTTTGTAGCAACTAGTTTCATACTAGGTCTAGTGATGGAAACAAGGCTGTAAGCAGGTATTTACATGAAGGACGATACCAGAGTGGATCAATGTAAACTTATTTTTGATCAGCAAATAGGAAGACTTTTGTAATTAACTTTATCTTATTTGATGTTTATGCTCTATGTTACTTTCCTGCAATATGTTTTTCCTGCAATACGTTGATGCTACTGTGCTGGACAAGAACTTTTGGTCAACCCTTCCCCCTATATCCTCGCCCCTGCAATGTGATCAAGAAATAACAGCCTCTTCATAGTTGCTGCTATGATATGCTGCTATGATATGCTGACATATCTTTATTTGGAAAATCTAGTAGCCACCTAATGTCTCTGCAAATGTCTGTGAGACCTCCCAGCTTACATTAGATGGCTATTAGTTTTTCCAAATAAAGATATGTCCTCAGCATCAACTATGAAGAGGCTGTTATTTCTCTCACCAACTTCTGTAATTTCTTGGGGCAATCTGAGCTGGATGAAAAGCTTGCAACCTGAGAGGAAGTTCATCTTAAACCTAGTGGGGGTCCTGAGACAGTCCTGTAACTTCACAAGTTCTCTGATGGTATCAGCACAAGGTTGTGTTGAACTGGGGAGTGTTTTTAAGAAATAGACACTATTCTAGTATTTCTTCTTTGACCTCTGTAAACAAATAATCCTGAGCATCTAAATTATGTCTGTGGTCTCTCTTTTCTACTGCCTGAAGACTTTTTAAAATGCTTTATATTTTAGAAAACAAACACAAAGAACTGTTCTGTGAATGCAGCCCAACCACTTGAGGGAGAAAGTGAGGTGATTGGAAAGGCAATGTGAAAGCTAGAAAACACTAGGCCCAAATGTGGATAATACATCTGTTAAGGGTAGGGGTTATTGGAGGTCACATAGCTAGGGAGTCAGAGTCCTGGGTGAAAGGGTGCTCTCTTTTTCTTTCCTTTCCCCTCAGATGCCCTCCGTAGCTGTTTTGGATATGGGAGAGGTTGTGAGTGGCAGAAAGACACAAATTCTTGGCTGGATCTCGAAGGCTACAGTTTTTCAAATATGAGATGCTGAGGTCTTATGTAGACCAAGCAGCGTACTCAAAACTCTGCCTGGAGTTCACTGTTGTTCCTTATATGCCACTCCAATTAATATGAAAACATTGTCCAATTTGAGGTAGTTAATTCATGCATATTTTATGCTCATGCTGAACTGAAACAATTATCTAATGCTCAGGGCAGGAGTAAATAAGACCTTTTTTTTTATTTATTTTTTTTTGTCTGTGTTCTTAATGAGTTTTTGGAAAATGGAGGTTCTGCAGCCAGCCATGAATGGTTTTGACTTTGGGATGTTCCTCTGCTGACTATCAAGCCCACTGTTGTATGCCATCTTTTCCAGTTTTCATCTTTTTCCAGTGTAAAGGCCCCATCCTGCATTGTGGAACAAGCTCTTATGAAAATACTGAATGTGTTCTGAATTCATTGACAAGTGTGGGTCCTAATGGAGCTTGTAAAGCATCTTCACAATCTTACAAAGAATTATAAAATAATTTAGGTTGGAGAGGATGTCTGGAAGTCATTGGGTTTAACCACTGGGCCAGCTGGGCTGTCTCTGAAGTCAAGTCAAGGTCATACACAGTTGAATTTTGAGAGTTACCAGTAATGTGGGGTCTGTCCTAATATTCTTCCACCTCATGTCCCCATTCCTGGTATTCAGGCCATCTTTGTATGAACAGATAGGCTGACTGCATTGAACCGAGGTAACATGGATTGAAAAAAGAGTCATTGTGAGAGCAGCTTGAGCAGACTGTCTGATCTGATTACCTACAACTGAAAGAGGGGGCAGACAGAATGTTTGACAAACAGCCTTGTCCTTTATGTTCAAGATTGCTTTTCAGTATCTTATCAAGTGCTAGAAAGGAAATTAGCCTAGCTCACAAGATGAACTGAAAGGCTCCAGTGAAAACGTGGCTGTGCAGAGTGCAATATGTCCAGGAGATTTGTTCCCTGTTGTGTATCTTGTTCAGGCACAATCAGTGTGGGGATCTCTGAATAGTATACATGAAATACTTCTGCCAGAAGTACGGTGGGTAATCTGTAGCTCATGAGGCTCATAGACTTAACTAGGATTATTCAAAAGGTTTGTCAGTGTAGTGTAGCACAATTAAGTCCTCATCTTTATTTTTTTTTAAGTCCCCCATACTCTCCAAATATCTGATGCTGCTTTCTATCTTTTTATACATAGATATTAAATTGATCTGAATAAGAAAGACACAAGTAACAGTAACAAGATAAAATATTCTTAAAATATATTAAGGAGATTCTAAGTTTATTCAAGTACTAATGCCTCATATTACACCTGAAAGCAGCATTTTCAATTCATTACTACTTCCTTGTGCTGCATATTCAAAATGTAGTAAACACAGAAAAGATTAAAGAAAAACACTTGCCACATTGTAATTTCTAGTTTCTATGTTGTCCTAGTATAAAAATATATATAAAGGCAAATATATACGCACAACTGTACTACACTTGCAGAGGCAAGTCACATCTGGAATTAGTTCATAGCAAATATTCATTAAGGTTAGAGAATTTTTTTTCGAAAAAAGGAGAAAAATCTACTAATGGCTGAGTCTTTCTCATTCAAAATTCAGTGGTATGTAACAAATAGATATTTAGTGTTTGGATATACTTTTTTGAGTGCACCAAATGTGATGAAGTTGCTGAGTGTTATTTAGAGAGTCTCCAGCGGTCAGGTTTGTGAATAAGGACTGGGCTGCATCCCTTGGCTTTGCAGGGGTACTGAGGGGCTGGAAAAAAAGGGAAAGGGATAGAGGAGAGTAAGAATCTGCTTTGGCAGTAAAAAAGCTTAAATAAAATCTTGGTGCTCAGTGTGTCCTCCTGAGGCCAAAGATACATAAGTGGCTATTCCAGCCAAATATTCAACACTTGTGAACCAAGATTTTACTCAGACTTCATTCCTGACAGTGGGTTTCATCTTCCTTTTCTGGCAAGTGTTTTCAGACAGATGAGTGAATTATATTTTCTAGTGCACTTAAAGACTATATATTTATGGGAGAATAAAGAAGACTTTAATAGCGAAATCAATTTTGGATAGTTTTGCTTGGAAAAGCCATGTCCTAATATAGTATAAATAAATTATTATTATTATTGTAATAGGAGAAATCTGCAGGATTTCTAATGACAGGAGAATTGCAATGTCCTCGTGAATGCTTAGCAGGCATTGCAGTTACACAGTAATGAATTGTGCTTGCAAGTGAGGAAGAGTTAATATAGACTTAGTCAACTATGGCAGGAAAGTGTAACATTCCTTAAGTGCCTCTAAACGTGTTCTAATGTTCTAATGAACAGGAAAAAAAAAGAAAAGAAGACAGAAAAAACAAAAGAATGTCATTCTTCTGTGATTCTTTTGATTAAAAATAAAGTTTTTGGATGACAGGTGGCCTTTTTCATGGGGTGGTCCTGCAAACATTGACTCAAGTGGAAGCATTGATTTTGATAAGGCTGCTCACATGGGCACAGCTAAGTACTTGCATAAGTGTTTGCAGGAAGAAAGATTTATTTGCTACACTGGCATAAAAAGGTATTTGTTTGCATCCTCTTTACAGCCCTATTAATTTTTGATCTTTAACTTTCTTTCAAACATTATAGAAGAGATTCTTTAGTGACATATACCTACTGATCATGTTCTTTACTTGTTTGCCCTTGATGTCTGGCTACTTTTGGAACTGTAGATTTTGAGGAGCTCTAATAAAAGAGCTTTTGGGTTCTTTTTACTAATGTACCTGCCCTTATGTGGAAGGAGATTTTCTGTAGTACTTGGGTTCTACTTTAATGGCATGCATTTCCCCAAATTTCCCTTAAAATTAAATAAAATAATTTGCCCCATGCCGTTTGAAGCATGGGAAATGGATTTTTACCAAGTCATCCTTTCATTCAAGGAAAGTGACAAAAATAACTTTTAATGTATTACAATGCTCAAGGAAACAAGTTTGCCTTTTGCTTGTTTTCTTTATAGAAATTGATGATTTAGAAGTATGAATTGAAACTTTTGTTGTGGAAGTCTGGTGTGTCTGCTTTAATAGCATCTGTGTGGGCTCTTAAAGCAGAGCGCCTCGCTGTAGTGTTTGACCATGACTTACGATGCCACAGTGATGCAGATTATATGCCAGGTCCTTTGCAAAGATGCTGATAGGAAAGACAGTCTGGTGGAAAGGGCACGTCGACAATTTAAGAGATAGTTATCTCCTTACTACAGAATGTGTGGATATATCTAAGACTACTTTAAATAAGCTAGGTCACATGCCAGCAGCAGTCTAGCTGTAGAAGCAGGGGGGCTGTGTGGGCTAATTTTTCATGCCTCTTGAATGGAAGGTAGAATCAATGGAGAAAATACCATGAATTTTCCTCTCATTGCAGACAGAGATTGTGACCTCTGACAAGTCCCTTGGGGTAGAAGGCTTCATACTTCATGTCAGAAAGGGTAGATATCTGCCTCTGAACCTAGTGCCAAGAGTCTTTCTCTAGTTAATACAGATGGATTAGCCTTTTTAGAGTGCAATTGGTCTGGCTCATTTTAGACATCCACATTAGGATGAAATAGGCACAGATTTCTCTGATCAAATTAGTCCCTCCCTGAGTCCTATTTTATTTCACTTCTGCACTTGTAAAATACTCTTTTATATTCTGCTTTGAGGATACTGTTTCATAATGTCAGTTTGAGTGCCTTAGATACTCAGTTACTTTAGTGGTGAATGTGCCATAGTATCAAGAGTTTATTTGCCTCACAACAGAATGGAATATGGCTATTGTTTTTCTTTAACACATACATGTATTAGAAGACAAAGTGATAAAAATATAAGTGCATTCTTTATTTCCTCCTTTTTATTTGCTGGTTTGTATGTGTGGGAAAGCTGTGGAATGTAAAGATTTCTTAGCAGCATTTTCTTAGGTCAATACCATGCAACTCATTGGGCATCCCCACGTAGCCTAGAACAGGCTGCAGTAATTGTCAGGATGAAGGACAGTGGCTGAGCCAGTGCCTCAGTGAGGATAGTTCTGTTTAAGAAAATGCACACAAAAAAGACGTGAAACAGCTCTCACTGTTGAATCTCTGTTCTTGCATTTCTTTTAGGTTCTGTTTATCAACACATTCAAGAAGGGCTTACTTCTTACTTACTAGGGAAGTAAGTAAGGGAAGGTAATGAATGATATTACTTACTAGGGAAGGTAATGAATGATATTTGCTAAACTTTGAACTCTGCTAGAACTGAAATTCTTGAGCTATGCTGGAGAATCTTGACTGCTCCATGTTGAAATTAATCTATTTGAGACAACTACTTACATATATATATATATACCAGTAGTTTCTTAGCTGTGATGTTTAAAGTGAAATATATTTTCTCTTTGTTTTTTTTTCCAGCTGATATTGATGATATGAAAATATGCTATGTTTTACGAGCAGGTGACAATGCCACCAGTGACATTTTCCATTTTATGGTTGAAGATAGTGGTGAGTACTCATTTATAGGAATTTTGCTTTTGTTGTTCTTGAAAGAGAAAAATTTTAAGTATAAAAGTACTGAATTTGATTAACAATAATCCGTGTTAACTGCTGGACTGCAGATTACTTTTTTTCTTTTGAATATTGTGAACTGTGTTTCTGGTGACTATAAGGAGATGTTTTGAAGAAACATCTATCAGTAAAAAAATGCTTAACCTACTCTCACAGGTGTCTGGGCTTTGCATCTTTACCTATGTCTTCCCCACCCAGACTCTATACACATTAGTATCTGTAAACATGGTATGATGAATGTTTCCATATTTTGATATGCAGTTATAGTTGCTTGCCTCTTTTAAAAGGTCCAGCTGTAAAGCTGCTTTTCCTATGTCCATCTGGGCTCACTATATTTGGCATACTTGTGCAAGTCTAAGCTCTGCTTCTATTTCTGACATGCCAGTGCTGTTTTTTTATATTAAAGATCTTCATTGAGGGACTGATGAATTCGTGTCACTGATAATATTTTGGAGGGTTCTGGAAGACGCAAGAGGGGGATCTTTAATATCTCATTTAAATACATGCTACATAGCTCTAAGAATA